>JAEIGM010000020.1:1200000-1716466 GCA_018903735.1 Drosophila cardini
TCGGACAGTGGTACTGTCGGACTGTGGACACTCAGGCGACACGCGACAGGTAAGGCAGGTAAACAAATTGAAATGCAAAATGCAGGCGACCAAGTGAATGGAAACGCGTTCATTTATCAAATGTCCATCGAGTTCATCAACAGATAAGCCGACTCGCAACTTGAATCCGTATGCCATGGATCACAGGCAATTAAACAATGTCACAAAGTATTTTGACTGGCAAATAAATGTCACACAAGACAGGGAACAGGGAACAGGGAAGACTATGTCAAAAGCAGGATGAACTGAACTAAACTACATGATAATTAATGAACATACATACTCCTATCACACATGTATCATCGTCTAAACTCTGGGCACTACCCGGAGTTGGGTAGATATTTTTGATAATTTAATTAGAGTGCTCAGACCAGATGGTTGACCAATTGCTTGTAAAAATGCGTAACGCCCCCAATCCTGACTTCCAGTCCTTAGTTTTACACGCAACCCAGAAAAACAAAAGCCAGAAAAAAGAGAAGAAAAAAAAACTAAAACTAAAACGGACTCGGCAGGCGTTACAAAAGGAATTTTCATAATTAAGCAATTACCCATTTTCCTATTTTATTTCTATTTTCCCATTTTCCCATTTGGTTTGCGTTTGTGTGGGCGTTGCGGTCACTTTGCCTGACCAGCTTGCCATTTGTATTCATTTCATTTCAGTGGCGTCGCACAAATGTCATAACCGTTTTCTGGGTCGAACCCGGGCCAAGATCTTACCCGTAACGCATTTTTTTTTTTTCACCTAACGAAGATGAATTGGTTTTTTATTCAAATTTAATTTAATGCCAAGCCAAAAGTTATAAACAGCTCCAGCCCCCACACGCACCCAGCCAGCCCTAATAGATATTTCCATGTTTAGACCCATTAAAATCGCCAAAAAAATAATAAAATAAAACAAAAACAATTGAGACACGTGATTTTAGTGGTAAGCTCTCCATAATATATATGCGTGTCTGCCACTCATAAGACAAAGTGACTGCTCTTTTGGCCAAAGTGCCAGGCTGATGTCAACTAAATATCATCACCTGGCCAGGCCAAGACCAGGTCAGAGCCAAGCTGTAGCTGATGGCAATCCGCTGATAACCGGCAATGGCGACATCACGTTTCTCGTTATTTGTTAGGTGCAAAAAAATTATATCTGACGTACAATCGGACACTGTGAATCCATCATAACGCACAACACATTCATATCTGTTGCCTGATTATGATCTACAGGGCTGTAAGGAGTGGGTCCTTCTAATTTCAAGCTGATGGCTATATTTCTAGTCACGAAAAAGCCTTGGAAAAAGATATTTGAGATACTGGAACTGAAAGTAGTTAGCTTTTTTAATTGGATTGAAGTTTTAAAGAGGAAAAATTAAGACATTTAATCTGATTATGAGGACTTACAAAATTGGTTCAACCTTGAATTAACATCAAAAAAAATTCAATGAAGATATTAGTATCTTAATATGAAGACTTACTTGACTCCCTTAAAGTTAGTTAAAAAATTAATAAACATTTAGGAAAAAGAACAATTTAAAAAAATTAAATTAAAATAAAATATTACGAATTATATTAAATCATTTTCAGTTAAAATTGGTTAAGACATCAAGAGACAGTTTAGCCAAATCGGACTACATAAAATATGTAGCTTCCATATAATAAAATAATTATCTTTTATATTCGGTGAGACGATCTCTTTCTTGTTTAAAGACATTTCTTGCCTCTCACATTGCCTTAACCATTTTAGAGTTATAAAATTTCGAATGTGAAATTATATTTTTTAGAGCTCGAAGTCGTTTGTATGAAAACATTTTAAAAGTTGAATTCTATTTTTGAATTCACAATTTTGTTCTTTAATTGAAGGGCTCTACTTTCTGTTCTGGAATTTGAAATATGTTATTGTAAAGTCTGTACATAAATAACATTATTAATAAAATATACTCGCTCATTCGGCTATAACTTAAACCTGTCATCGCAAATTCCAACGCCAAATATTTGAGAAGAAGACTTGATGAAAAACCTACACACCTGTCCGTTACTGTTGCACCTGTGCTGAGCCGAGGCTAACTTATATATGTATAATATCAGCCAATAATTGCCGGCCAAACAATCAGTGCACTCACGATGATGTTGGAGCTGTTGTCATTGCTGTCGTCATTGACATAATGCGACAATGTGAATGCGACAACATCACAGAGTACACAAAGAAAGAGAGGGATATAGTGAGAGTGAAAGGGGAGAGAGATAGAGTAGCGTTGATATAGCTGCCAGATAACTAGATATGAAAGGGTATACCAAGCTCACCAAAGACTGATTGCCTAAACATTGGGAGGTATGGCAGGAGCGGTGATTGCGGTGGTGCTGCCAAGATAACAAAATTACTGCGTACTAAAAAATTTGTGTTCAGATATTGTGATAAACATTTATAGGAGTAGTTATAGTAAGTAGCAACCATACAATTTCAAAATACCTTAAATAGTCCAACAACTGAGATTTACGATCTCAAAGTTATAGTCAAAACTGATGTCGGAGAGGGAGACGGAGACGGAGCCGGAGTTGGCCGCAAATCTGTCACCGGACTAATCCGCATGGCAAACATGAAAATATTTGAGTTGCTACAGTTTTTTGAGTATCAGTTTTAGTACCGTTTACGTTTTTTTTTCCTTCTATTTTTTTTTTTCAGTGGTTCAGTGGTTCAGTTTTGAGAGCACATATTTGCCTAGTGCCAGCACAGTAGCGATAAAATGTTAACTCGACGATTAGCGTTGTTGTCGTTGTCGTTGCCGTTGCCGTTGGCATTTTGGTTTATGATACAAAAGTGTTTTCCATTGACCCGAACCAGAAGTAGAAAGAAGAGGAAAATAAAAAACAACTGCAGCGACTGGCAAACAATTGCATTCCCGGTTTTTTTTTTTTGGTCTTCGTTTTGGTCTCGTTTTGGTTTACCGTCTGATAAGATTTACCAAGCTAAAGACGAGCTCTGATAGCCTTTTGCCAGCGACCGAAATTCATAAATTACAAATCATTAAGACAACGCAGTCGGCACACAAACTGTTTACAGCCAGCGGCATCTTTTCTTGCTACTCATTTCATTTCTTGATTTTTTTTTTGGATTTTTTTTTAATACAAGCCAATTTTTGACATGTACATGAATTAGATTTTAAAACTTGTCCACTTGCAATTGCAGCAGAAGGAGAAGAAGTCAAACTGCTGCTTGGCAACCTGTCGGTAAATGAGTTTGCTTGTAAAGCAGCCGATGAAACGCAGCAGATAAGCAGCAGCCAAAAGGGATTGAGATGAGAGGGAGTAGAGAGTGTAGAGAGGGGAGAGGGGCAGGAAAGCTGCCTCCTAAAAGGGGGGAAGCCATAAAAAGGGTAGTATAACGATTAATTTTTTTCACGTTGACATTTTAGCTTAATTGCACTTCAATAATCCCAAAACGAAAAGAAACAAAAAAAAAAAATTAAAACCGAAAAAAGCAAAAAGGCAAAAATGCGAAAAAAGGGCATGAAAAGCGGCAGCCGACGAAGACCACGAAACAGAGGCCCATACAATTTTAATCCCACGGATATTTGCTGCATAAGCACTACAAAAAGACAAACACAGAAATGAGAAGGTATATAGAGAGAGGGAGAGAGAGAAAGAAAAAGTCGAGCAACGTTGTCAGCAGAATCAGTATGAGAATCAGAGAACCAGAGAATCAGCAGCCAACGCACAGCCGCATGGAGCAGCAGCAAGTGGGCCAAAAGCCCACGAATAAGAGACAACAGACCAACTGAACAGGCCAACAAGCGACCCCAGAAGCGTCCAAAAGCGGCTACCAAAGTTGACAAGAAGTAAAATGTCCGACGGACTAATTGGCTTAAACGCTGGCAAAATTTATTTAAGCACATTAGTGGGATTTGGTTTTTGCCATTCGTTTGCCGTCGTTTTGCTTTTAGCCTTCTCCACACACACACACACACACACACACTCACACACAGCCAGCTGGTCAGCAACTGTTCCCTTTCCCCCACAATTTGACTTGCCTTTTTGGCATTTGATCTACTTGGCTTTAAGTAATGTGGAATTGATTGAACCTCTTTGTGGCTAAAACGCGTGGGGGTTTCCACAACTAAACGTAGAGTATGTAGGTGCATTCAAGCTAATAAGCCTTTAAAAAAGTTAGAGTAAAATCACAAGTAAGAAAGGCTACATTCGAGCGAGCCGACTGTAAAAGACCCCGTACTTGTTCTAGTGCGCATTTTACCATACAAATAAGTAATTTTCGAACGATTTGTCCTATGGGAGCTATAGGCTATAGTTGTCCGATCCGGACCAAATTTGGTGAGGATAGTTATAATGGTACCAAACACATAATGTGTGAATTTGGTCTATGTAGCTCTAGATGTTTTCAAGTTATGGTGATGTGAATATAGTTTTTTACTATTTGCGGGGGCGGTTGGGGCGTGGAAAAAATTTGAAATAAACTTGATCTGCCTGACATATAGATGGACTTTCATTCCAAATTTGGTAGCTGTAGCTCTTGTAGTTTAGAAGATCCAGGTGTTCATACGAACGGACGGACAGACAGACAGACCGAGAGACAGACGGACATTGCTATATCGACTCGGCTGTTGATGCTGATCAAGAATATATATACTTACTTTATGGGGTCGGCCACGCCTCCTTCTACCTGTTACGCACATTTCGCTTCAGACAAACTTAATAGACCCCTCTACTATTTTAAAGAGTACGGGATCTAAAAACAAAAAACTCAAGTCTCATTTATGGTATTATCCCTGTCAATTGTGTCCAATTCCATCGAATCCATTTTAATTAACCGCCGGTCAAAGCAGCTGTCAAGATTTTTATTTATTTATATTTTTATTTTTATTTTTATTTGTATGTTAACTACATAAATCACGGCTTAAATAAGATGGCAGTAAAGTGTAGCTCGGTCAACTCGACACATAAATTGTCACACGCACTTAGCTCTTAGTGGAGTGGAGTTTCTCTATATTTTATCCACCTTTTATATAATTAGTTTAATTCAACAAAATGTAGCTAAATTCGCTGACTAATTAAGCAGGCATTAATAATTTAGTGGGTCAGTTCGAGTGGCTAAAATGTGCAACTGGCTAATAGAGAATAATGCATATTTAATGTGGTCAAAGCGCAAGCAATTTAGTTATTAAATTATTAAAATGGTAATACTAATATGGCCAATATAAACCAAAATCCAAATGGGAAATTCTACTTCTCTCTTTTATTTCCAACCAAATACAATAAGTCGGGACATCCCTTGTGTTAGAGCTGCTCAGGGGTAAGCTGTAGGAATTTGATCTATTGCTTTGGCTAAATACAGTGAAGCCCCCCACACACACACACACAAGTTCACAAATCCAATTTTAGACAACAAAAACGAAATCGAAATCAAAATCAAAGTTGAAATCGTCGCATCGATACAAAAGAAATTAAAAACAGCAACAAATTTCTCACGCTGCTATGAGTTTTGTATCTGTATCTATGTATCTTTCTAGCTATATCTCGACCCCAAAATGACTTTCACCGTACCCCGACACAGAGTGTGTCTCTCTGTGTGTGTGTGTGAGTGTGTGTATACATTTCACACCCTCAAAAATAGAAATTATCTTCGTGCATTTACGCAAGTTTTTAATGCTATTAGTTCCATCTTAAAATCCCAGTCCCGTCTAGATCTATGTCTTCGTCTCATCCTCTTGCACACACCATTTTCATCTCCTTCCCCTGACACTTTTCCACTTTTCCCCATACCAGTTTCCATCTCCTTTTCCAATTGCCTGACATCTGAAGTGAACCAAATTGTCTGCTTCTTTTGCTCTCTGTGTGTCCTTTTGCCATTGCCATTGCCTTTTCATTTCCATTCTATTTTCTCCTATACATTTTCCATTTCCATTTACCATTTTCTATTTTCTATTTTCTATTTTGTATTTTGTTGCAGCCCCGCGTACGCGTTGCGTTGCACTCAACGACAAACGTTGCTCTTCTCTGGACGCAATTTTGTTGGTAATAAATCACCTAAAGTCGACATTAAATCTTTCTATTTTTTTCTTTCTTTCCTTTCACTGTTCCTTTTTCTTTTTCTTTTCTTTTTGTATTTGTTGTATTTTCCTGCGTTTGCTTTCATTTTGTTGGTCTTTCTTTGCACTGACTTTCACACAATCGGTGACAATCCGGGCACATTGCACATGTCTCTGGGATTACCGAGGACAAGACACGACCATTGTTCAGAGGGTCGAGATACGAGTGTATGTCCTGCCAGCGACCTATAGATAATATGCTAATATACGTAAAAATAAACACATTTTCAGTGTGGGGCTGACAAATATTATAAATTTCAATAGGCCACATTCAGTTGACTAAGCCAAGCAGAAAATGTTACATTTCCGCAAAATGGTAAGTGGTAAAATGGCAAACACATTAACACTTTACAAACAATGGCCCAAAGTGGCATCCATCAAATACAGTAGCAGAAGCAGCCGCAGCAGCAGCCAGGAAACCAAAGCCACCCCACATGATACTATAATGCAGAGTCAAATCAAGTCGAGACGAGTTGAATCGCTGCCTCGGCTGTCAGAGATCTGTCAGAGCAGCGAAACTGTGAACAATCGCAGGAAGTTCAAACAACAACAACAACAAGAAGTAGAAGAGCCTGCAAATCGGCCAGATGCATTTGAATTTCAATTTCAATTCAACAATTCAACAACAAACAACAAACAATTTCTCGCTTGAAAACTCAAATAAAAGACTGAGAGTGTGAGTATCTGAATATGCGTTAAACTAATAATTGTCAGAAGAGTCAGAGTCAAAGTCAAAGTCAATTTCGAGTCACCAAAAACTGCAACAAAAGGGTAGAAATACTTTACTATATAAAGTAGTATAGAAATTAAACCAGAAATTCCCGAGCTCAGTGTCAATCTGAGCTTTGCCACCACCAAAAGATACACAAGATTATGAAGGTAGAAACTTTTGTTAAGCACATTCACATGCGTATCCTTTTCCTTTAACCAAAAAAGGACAAAAAAAAAAAAAGGATCACAAACGATCTCAATCAAAAAAATGTCGTTTGACATTCATGCTGTTTCTGCTGCTTGTCTGTCAACAATTAGCACGCTATTCATCACCGTGTTGACTCCGAGAAGGGTCAGCATTCGCATCCGCATCCGCAAATGTATTCGCATCCGCCTTTGCTATCATAAACGCACCCTGTGCGATCGCTCAAACGAATTATGTGGTTTTCTTAGCTCTAGAAAACACACATAAATTTTATGTAATACCAAAATGATGAGGAACAAATGCTAATATCGAGAATGATTTGCGATAAACCGATTATAAATGGTAAGAGTTGAACTAATACTTTATAATCATGTGACAGACAGAAAGAGAGAGAGAGACTAGATCTAGATCTAGATCTTGAGACTTTAATTAAACACAATCGATTCGTTTGCTATCAATAAACTAATCAATCTTTCGTCACAGTTTTGTTCTGAATCAATATTTAATGAGCCATGGATCAGACTTATAAATAGTATAGCTCTTAAGATCCAAAAATCATCATTTGAAAGTCAAATGTAAAAGTTTCTGAATTCGATACGATTTACAATTAATTCATTTGGGAAATGTGAACTTGATTTGGACTATTCAAGAAGCATTCGTTATGGATGATAATGTCAACATAGATAGCCAAGGTCGATGAACATTTGCCTTTTGTTAACCCCTTTTATTTTTTGCTATTTTTTAACTGATTTTTTTTTAATTAACACATAGTAAAAAAATGTATCTATTTTCAAGAGATTTAGATGCATTGGAGATTAAAGTGATGGATAAACGTTTTAGGAATACTCTTGTACTCCAGAAATCTTTGAGCTCTTTAGGAGCTGAAACCACCCTCTCGACAGACCATATCAGCTAAAAATAAATCTATACTATATACTACTAAATTTGGTACGTCAGCTCCCGAAAATAGCTCAGCAAAGTTTTAAGATATTTCGTTATTTTGTTTCTCAAAGGTTGCGACTGGCCGCGTATTTTAATTTTGTTGGGATTAATTTAACAAAATACGAAAAATTCAGTAAGAAAAAAAAAAAAAAAAAAAAAAAAACAAGAGAGAAAAAAAATCAAGAGTTAAGCATTTCAACTTAGTTTCGGAACTTTGCAGCTTCATTTAAATTTTTGATTGGCCTTCCAAATAAAGCGCCAAGCTCGTTTGCCGATCCACTACGGAATAAAGATTACGGACAACAGACTACAGACAACAGACAAGAGACTACGGCTACCTAATGAGCAAATGGCGTTCACTGATCGCTTTAAATTAATCTTTTTTTAATTTCTTGGCATTACCGATTAGATGCTGTCGAAGTTAAAGTTCAGCACAGTTCAGTTCGCCGGTAATGTAATTAATATGCAAATTATAAGTCGCAACTTTGCCGAGATACATTCACATTTTGTAGGTCTCCCCTACAAAAAACACCAAAAAAAATCAAAAAACAAAAAGAAATCAAAAATAAAAACAAAAAAAACATACACACACTCACACACACACATAGATAAAAAAGAAGATGAACTTGGTCGAAAGGCGTCTAGTTTGCACATGTGATATGGCCAACAAAAATTCGGAATAACTAATCACTAATGGCAGATATAGAGACTCTCAGTTAGCTTTGGGTATACATTAGGGGTACTCCCCACCATATCTACAATCAAATTTGATTTAGCCACTTTACCCGATATTTATTTATGAGCACTTGGCTTTGATTTTAGCTTGCGCAGCGTATCGCATAAATTTTCCCACTACGGCGATGGCAACGTCGATAGCGTCTCTATAGTGTTAGCCACGTTACCACGCACTGGCCGTAACTCATTTGGCCGCCATCGAAGCCGTAAATACTCCAATGCCTGATGGCTGCACTTTTTGGCTTGTCGGCAGCTCAACATTTTTGCTAATGAATATAAATTCACCCAATGTCCATTGTACGATGACCAATGTCCGGCAATTTGGCTATCGCCAGTGGTTTTGGGTGCAAATTTATGCTCTGGCGACAGGTGAAACTGGCCAAATTGACTAAACATGATAAATATACAAACTGTTAGCATACAAGTACTTAAGGCAAAAGATTAATTCTATATGTCTTTAATATTAAACTAAAGGCTTTTGATGAACTATTTTGTACTTAAGCAATTAAAATAAGTAAAGTCTTTCTTTAAAAACTAGACAAAGTAAATCAAATCACATGATCTTAATACAAAATTTAGAAATCATTTTAAATATATTGAAAATTATTCAAATATAGTTTTTTAACTGTCAAATATTGTCAAAATTTGAGTATTCAGATTAGGAAAGTGGTGATTGATAAAGATTTCAAATAAGTTTTTTATGCATCAGATATTTTGGGTATTATCTGTAGTTAAGGGTAGTACTTCCAATACATATTATATATCATTTATGCTTATCAAAACCCCTTATATATATTTTCCTCTCCTTTATAGAGACTATATTAAAATCAGCTTTTTACGTCCATCGTTTTACTACAAAACATAGGAAATTATTGTTTTGAGTTGTACTACTTAAAAGTTTAAGTATTTCTTAGTCTGAATCATTTTAAAAAATCATTGAAGGAAATCAAGAATTATTTATTTATGCCTTTTTTCAGATGAGAACCCGTCTTTATAGAACAGAACCCGCCCATGTGTTTCTCTACAAACAATATTATGTTTGGGTCAGTAGATTGCAATTTATAATCCCGAACAGTTTGTTGATTTTTCTTTAAACCGAAAGCTGTCAGTTTTGTATGCGCATACTTTTCATGAAAATTGTTTTTCAAATAAATTTTCCACCCACCACACACACACACACACACACACACACACACTCGCTCATAGACAGACAATATAAAACACACACGTTACTCACAGCGCCATACATCTTACTAAGAGAAGAAGACGCCTCCGAAGAAACTATCGAAAGATGGCAAAAGATTTCAATAGATTTCCTTTCTCTCTCTCCCTGCTCTCCCCCTTCCTCTCTATCTTCCATTCTCTATATTCGATTGGGTATAGTTCCTCGATAGCCGGGTCGCCGATTTGTTTGTTTATTTAGACATAATGCGCGAATAGTTTCACTCACTGACTGAATTGGACGAATTGACGGACTGTTATAGCCTCTGCCGAAGGCCCAAGAGTGCTTTGATCTTTCCATCGAGTGTGAGATGAGTACATGGATTTGTAATTGTGCTCGTGTGATTAATCAAATGTTTATAAAACTAGGAAGAGAGAGAGGGAGAGAGAGTGAGGGAGTGAGAGAGACAGGGATGTGAAGAAGGACAGATCCGTGACCTGCAGCCCAAAATGGAAACAAAATATAATTAAATATTTATAAAAAAAAAAAAAACAGAAGAGAGAAAACAGAAAACAACAAAATTGTTGAGCAACAACAATGCGTACACTTGTCGGTGTCGCCTGTCAGAATGTGACATTTCCCACATCAACGGAACAAGCTGAGTTGAAGAGCGTCCTACAACAATTTAACATTAATTCGCAGTCAAATAATGTTGCATTTTTTATGCGCAAATATCGTCGTTGTCAAGTGGCAGGCAACAATAATAACAAGGAAAGTCACAGGATGTGGATCTGTTGATGGAAAAGGGATGCAAAAAGCAAACAGGCAGTCAGTTAGGCAGTCAGTCAGGAGAAGAAACATTCAGGAGGTCAACTCCTGCCACTCTCTCTCTCGTTCTTTCTCTCTGAGCCAGGGTCGGAAACGGGGTCGGAACCCGCTCGGGGTTGGGCTGACAAACAAAATGGCACTCTAACGGATGTATTAACGCCCCGCGTATTCAATGTATTTTTAAATAAGCAACCAGACGAGAAACTCGTCGCTTGCACTCAAGTTCCTTTTTTCTCTCTTTTATTTTTTTTTTTTCGATTTTGTTATTTTTTGCTGGTGGTTGGACATGTTGCTGCTGCTGCTGTTGCTGCTGCTGTGTGTGGTGCTCATCCAACCAGGCAGCCATCCAACCATCCAGGCAGCCACCATGTGAGCGGCGTTGGCGTCTCTCGCTTGCAAAATGTCAAATGTCAGAATTTGACATGCGTGTGACATATCAGTGGCAGCTTTTACATTAATCAAACTCCCTTTTTCTTCAGCACCATATATATATACTATATAGTACTAAAGAGAAAGGGAGAGAGAGAGCGAGAGAGATCCCTCGAACCCCTTGAACCACCAAACACCAAATGGCGATGACGACGACGACGACGACGACGATGCTACACAATTGACACATTGAATTAGGGACACGACGCCTTCTGTTCCTCCTCTCATCTGCTATGTATACACACATTCACTCAAACATTTCCTATCCACGATTCCCACTCGTTCAGCTAATTTTAAATGGTCGGATAAATTCTCAAAGTTCTCATTACATTTCGCTATGGATTTCACAGTTTTCAAGCTAATCATGTGAAACTCAGTTTTTGACACAGTTTTCAATTGCGAAATTGAATTTCATGTAAACTTTGGATGCTATAGTATGTTTTTTAAATAGATTGAGACGATCAAACAGTGCAAAATATGATAATGACTTCTCAGCTATTTATTCAAAGGTAATTGACTTCTGAGTCCTGACTATAGGGATAAAATAAATCCTTATGATATAGGCAGTGGGAATATCCGAGTATTTTAATCGATTGTAGATCTCTTGATTTTAGTCGGGAAATTTTTTTAAAATTTTTTACTTTAGAAATCATGGTCTAAATTTCAATTTGAATCAAATATTTCAGAGATTTTTCTCATTTGATAGCAGAATAATTGTCTTTCAAACAAAAAATGAAATATATGTCCTAAGTTCTCATTAAATTTACATTTAAACTAAACCTTAGAATTTAAAGCTTTGGTTTAAAAATTTAGTTTTCTGTGTAGAATTTAAGTTTTTATCAATTCATAACAAATATCAATCCTTCTTATTTTTTTTAAATAATATAAATTTTATAAATATATATACTATATGTTTTCCTTATTACAAAATAATTTAAGCATTTATATTATAAATATGTTTATTTAAAATATATTTATATATAGAATAATTAAGGCATTTATCTAATAAATATATTGATTTAAAATATATTTTTTTATATTATAAAAAATATTAATTTTTCTTCAATTTTCTCGCTAAACCTACACATATCTCATTTTAAGTTCAAGCAAAAGTATCTTATTAAAAGTGCATTTAGCTTAATCGTATCCCCGATGAAAATACAATCATTTTAATTATGTGCGTTGATTGCCCGCTGTTTTTTTGTTTTATTTTCAACATACCGAATATTTAAACATCTGCATTTAAATTACTGTCAATCTAAGAAATCAACACAGCAGCCGTGCGATCATCATCATCAACATCAACATGAGCATCATCATCAATGGAGACTCATCAACGCCATCATATATTTTGCACGAGACAACAGTTTTTGGCTCTTAAGATCAATTTATGGACTTTACCATATAAAGTGGCACAAAATCGTACCCGCATGCGCTGTCAGCAATATAGAACTACTTAATCCTGGAGCAGAAAACAACAGAAGAGAAGAGAGAAGAGGAGAGGAGAGAAGTGAAGAGAATAAAATAGCGTGGAAACGAGAATGAAAGTGAAAATGCTTGTATACAGTTTACGCTTATAATGAAAATGTCAAATCATTTGTCAAACGTTTAATTAGCTTAAGCGACGCTGTGCGTGATCAAAAGCCAAATCCAAATTCAAGTCCAAAACGATGGGGAGCAGTTCCCTTCCAGAAAAGGGGGCGCCATTAACTCAGACACAACTCAGGCGGTCCGTTTCGGTCATTTCGGTCGTCTCGTGGTCTGGTAGTGCTTCTAAGCGCACGATCCATCTTAAACTCGTCAAACATCAGTCTGTCTCTCAGTCGATCCCACTGTACGTCTGTCGATTTCGTCAGAGATGGCGGCGACTCTGCGTAACGAAATGGCGCGCACAGTGGAATGCGTAACGAATTTGTATTGAAAAAATTTCATAAAAATTAAATTGCGCGCATGCGTGAAAAGCCACAGGAGGTAAACGCTCCACACACATCGTGGCTTAATTGTATGCTTTTTGGCCATAAACTTAAACAAAAGACAGCGCCAGCGCCATGACAAAATCAATAAAAATCTCCCTAAAAAAAAAAAAAAAAATAAATAAAAACAGAAAAAAATCGACGAAGTAAAGAAGAAATCAAACATCATATATAAAAATATATCTATTTGTGAAGGCTACTTGGCTTTTAGAAGCCAAAAGACTGGACCAATAGACATAAATCATGGGCCAGTTGTAGCTCACAGTGCGGCAACTTTCAAATGATGCTCACAAACATGTAGAACATGACGTGGGACAACAAACCAAATCATATTCATTTCGAGCCTCAACTCTTCAGTCTTCAGTCGCATCTACAGACACATTCACATAGCCACATTCCCATTCCCATCAACCTGAGCAACTTCATCTTAATCAGAGAGTCGTCGTCGTCAGGTTGCGTTCTGCGTATGCCTCGCAGCTGAGTTACGATGAAATTGAAAACACTTTTAATGCGCCTTGATTTATTATCATCATCTCTTTTGGCTCTGAAGTGTGCTCTTTGCTGCGGTTTCATTTCCTTTTCTTTTTGTTCTTTTTTGGCTACACACAAGTGTTATGAATCAACAGAAAATTGTAATTGTTAAGGATTTTTTCAAAGGAAAATCGCCCAGAAACACGCCAAAAAAAGTAAAAGAGAGGAAAAAATCAACTGTTGTGCCTGTCATCGTGGCATCAGTTGAATGCAATACTACGATCATCTCACCTCATTTCATCTCATCTCATCTCAACTCATACGAATTGTAAATTTTGACATATTCATTTCGAATTGAGGAGCAGCAAAACGATAACGACAACTTTGACTTGGAATTGGTATGGGTATGGGTATTGGTAGAGGTATTGGTAGAGGTATTGGTAGAGGTATTGGTAAGGTGTTACATGGGTTTGCCCATACCCGTACTCGTACCCGTGCCATGAGCGAGCTGTCATGACATGCATTTATGCAACAGTTACCACAATCGTGTGATGATCATGATGAACATTATCATCATTATCAAGATCGATGAATCGAATTGAGATTCAGAGTTTTGGTCGTCATTGGCCTTTTGGGGCTAATTTGCTATGCTCTGGCGGCTGCCATCAAAATATTGTTAAACATTTGTCTCTCTCTTGTCTTAAACAAATATCAAAAAATATCAATAATTTAAGAGCGGAAATATTTAGTTTATTGCCAGAGCATCAGGTGCATTTGATCTGGTATCGGTATTGGTATTGGTAGTGGTAGTGGTAGTGGTATCGGCATAACCACTGGTATCGGGTATGTGAATTGCGAATCGGGCAGCTGACTTTGCTGCAGTTGAAAATTATAAAACAATTCAGTTGAAATGCGCTTTGGCGGGTGCATTTAATTATAATAATTTCAGAATTCTTTTTTCTCTTCGCGCTCCTTTTGCATTTAATTATCATGAAAATTGCAGGCATCTGGGCAAATTTTGTTCATCCTATATGGTGAGATCCAGCCCCTGATCCCAAATGATTCCAGACTGGGGATACACCTTTTATAATGTCGCTGTTTCTGTTGCCGTACCTCACCACAGGGTGCATTTTACTTTGGTTGGCAAATTGAGAGAAGGGAGAAGGAACCTGTGAAGGACAGGGAAACTGAGCAGGAGAAAGAGTAGGAGATGGAGTTGGAGTTGGAGATGAAGATGAAGACTGAGCCTAAACGGATCGGAGCTGGCCAGTTGGGCTGGTAAGCCAAATTGCTTGGCTTATAATTTCATGGATTTTACATGCAATTTCTAAAGATTGAAATTATATTAGGTAAGAGCACTGTACAGCAAATTTGAGATGGATCAGTTGCAATTATCACAGCTAAATTTAGATTCTATAGAATTAAAATTAATTAAAAACTATTAGATTGTTTCTACAAGTAGTTTTTAAGTAAAATTTAATTTTGGTGACTCTTAAGATATATTTCTTAAAATATATATGGGCTTTCAAATAGTTGGATTAACTAAGGGTGAAGTATTTTGTATATTTTTTAAATGGTTTAATTGAATTAAACAATAAATGTCAGTTTTACCCATGTTTTCAAAAGTTGATTTAAAGAATTCATTACATTAATATGTTAGAAAACGTATCATAAACAGTTTAAAATATATATTTTTATATATTTACTTAAACTCTGTTTTAAGTCAAGGCTCCCATCAAATTGAGCTGGTAATAATTTAAAAAAATTAATAATTTGTTTTGCTTTATATATTAAATTTTGTTTAAATTCGCTGTAATTTCCTTTGAAATTTAAGTCAAATGAACTTGATTCATAAAACAAACTTTGCTGTGCAGTGTATAATGCCTGACATTTGATCATATCAGAGCCAAACATAGCAAATTCTTGTGAAAACTGATTTGTAACTTGGCACACAAAACATATGCGCAATCATATCGCATACAGCATCCACAGCAACAACAACAACAGCAGCAGTTGCAGTTGTAACATTGGACTGCAATCGAGTGGTTACCCCTTCTTGCCACGCCTATGAAGCTGGCAATAAACTTAATATGAAAAGTTTTCAATTTAACAAACGCGAAGAATGCACGCTGAGCAACGCTGTGGAAACCAAAAACCCAAGTGGCCATGTTAGCCATGTTAGCGATGTTAGCCATGTTTGCCATTTTGGCCAGTAGCCGTAGCCCGTACTGGCCATGGCAGATGAGCTACTGGTGGTGGTCAGATGCAACTGAATGCCAAATACTCGACCGCCTGCCTGATAAATCACAAATGCATTTGAGCGCGAATCAATGCGAGCCAAAGTCTGAGTTTGAGGCCAACTTCGAGGCCTCCAACAGTGGGGGCTACTGTATTTTAGTTTTATTTATTTATTTTTAGTCTTTCAAGTGTTGTTGTTGCTGTTTCTTTGCAACTAGTTGTAATTATTTTAGCGCTCTTGTGCGAAATTTGAAATTCATTTCATAACTCAATGTAATGACTCTGGCGACCGCAAAAGCGCAGCAACAAAATGTGACTGATGGGCCAATAAACTAAACGATTTTATGTAGTTGAGACTCTCAACTCTCGGAAACGCGACAACCCAAAGTAATGAAAAATAATTAGAAATCTGTTTAAATGCCGTACGGTGAAAGATCTTTTTGCGGTACTGAAACGGGTCTTAAAGTTTTCGAAAACAGCATTAGCTGCTAATTACCTGTTAGATGTTATGTTATGTTAGATGCCTAATGCCAAATGGCTAATGGCTAATGGCTAATGGAAAACTCACCTGTAGTCTAGGAAATAGGTTCGCAAATTAACACTAAGTGCTTGACTCTGCTTTTTTGCATATAAATGTTGATGCAAATCTTGAAAGAAAAATAAAATAAAATATATGAAAAAGTCAATTACACATTAGTCGATGAGTTGTGTGATTATCGTATTTACAATGTAATCAATAAAGTAAAACTATCTGTAAGTTGTCAAAGAGTAAATACTCGTTAGAATTGATGGAGTTTTGTAATCGATGGTTTAAATGATATATACAAAATTGGATTGGCATTGAAATCAGCAAATATTTATAATCCCAGAAACAGTATTTATAAGATTTTTTTAAAACCAAAGGAGAAAGAATATATTTATAAGTAAAAGGAAGATTTTAACCCGATTCTAATTGGGAATTTCAATCAAATTATAACTGTAATCACTGTATATCTCAGACAGCTAAATGAAGTTCGACTTTAGATATCAGTCCGATCATATATATACATATTCTCATGACAAATTTATGTGTATAAACAAGTTAGAAAGGCTACTGTCGAGCAAGCCGACTGTAAGAGACCCCGTACTCACTCTAGTCAGCATTTTACAACACAAATAACTGACTGACTGCTATACAGAGCTGTAAATCACCAATTTTCGACCGATTTGTCCTATGAGGCTATAGGCTATAGTTGTCCGATCCGGATAAAAGTTGGTCAAGATAATTATAATGGTACAATACACATAATAAATAAAATTTGGTTGCGATCGCTCAACTTAAACTTCATGTCTCCATACAAATCACCAATTTCCGACCGATTTGTTCTATGGGAGGTATAGGCTATAGTTATCCGATCCGGACCAAACTTGGTGAGGATAGTTATAATAGTACCATACATATATTATGTAAATTTGGTTGCGATCGCCCAACTTAAACTGCATGTCTCCATACAAATCACCAATTTCCTACCGATTTGTCCTATGGGAGGTATAGGCTATAGTTATCCGATCCGGACCAAACTTGGTGAGGATAGTTATAATGGTACCATACATATATTATGTGAATTTGGTCCCGATAGCTCTATTCGGCTGTTGATGCTGATCACGAATATATATACATTATGGGGTCGGAAAAGCCTCCTTCTGCCTATTACGCATATTTCGCTTCAGACAAACTTAATAGACCCCTCTACTCTTTTTTAGAGTACGGGGTCTAAAAATCAAATGAAATCAACTATTACATTTTCAAGTACTTTTTAGTACATTTATGCAAAAAACTCAATACAATCAGGAAATTTGAAATAATTTGTGTGCATAAAACAAACATCAGGGTCAGAGATCTTACACACACTAACACACAAAATATGTGTAGCAACAACAAGTTGAAAAGACAAAACAAAATTTGCCGACAAACAAAATAAATGCCAAAAATATTTGTAATAGAAATTTTGGAATAAAAGAGATCTAATAATAATGGTAAATATGCTATTGCTACAAAATACGAACAAAATCAAAAATCAATTACAATGCGATTTCTCCTAAGATAACAACAAGAGTAGGCAAAAAGGCCACAAGTTGGTAATTGAATGTGCACTGAAAAAAAAGGCGGAGAAGTACTTCTCCTATCTGAGACTCAGACATAGACTCAGACTACTCATGTACAAAATATATGTGTGTTCAGATTGTCGATATCGAATCTGCATATTCATGCTGTAGACATGAGCACAATGCCTCCAAAAGCACCGACACTGACACGCTGTCTGTCGCCATCGCCATCGTCATCGACATCGGCAATGGTATTCCATAAACTATCTGTATATGTATACCATTCCTTCATTCCAGAGTGTTCACCTCCCCTGACAAAAGTTACATCAAACCAACTAATTGAGTGGCGAGCACAATGAGCCCTAGAGCACCAGCACCAACACCAGCTCCATCTACAGTTCATAGTTCTCTCTGTGTGTGTGTGTGTGACTGGGATCAATGTTGACGGGCCGCCTTTAATGTGAGCATATGACGCTTTTATGGACAGCCGGCACACACTCCACACTCCAAACTACACACTCTATACTCCATAGTCCACACTCCAGCATGGCAAAAGTATCTTTGGCTCAAATCAATCTTATCAGGCACAAATGAAACAAAAAAACGTTTTCGATTTCAACTGTCTCGTTCTAACATTGTGTTCTCCTCTCGCTCTGACCGTTTGGTTCTAAACAATTCAACCGCATATACATTGCTGGCTGTCACCTAAGCTATTAACCTGATTTTCTAGATTTTCAATCAAGTCAAAATCGAAAGAAAAAAAACAAAAAAAATCGAAAAAAAAATAGAAAAAAGACAAAACACGCACACAAAAAAGGAGGAATGAATGCCCACAAAGCCGTCAAAAAGAGCCGCAGATACGTGGAGCTTCGTGCCGCCATATCTACATACAACAGCAACGACAACAACAACAACAATTGGTAACAAAGGTATATAATCCGGTATTGTATCTTACGGATCGTCGTACGTTCGTTCGTTCGTTTGACTGACTGACTGGATATGCTGGCTTAGATGGAACACACAGACAGACAGACAGACAGTCAGACTGACAGACACTGGCACTGACACTGGCATTATTATAAAGTCAAATTTTGTTTCGTTTAAATGCGATCTTTACGCTGAAAGCGTGTGTCCCTTTTTTCCCGAAAAAAACCCCGAGAAAAAATTTAAAATAGAAAGAGCAATCCAATCCAATCCAATCCAAACCAAACCGAAGCGATCCAAACACCGAATCCAAAGCAAAGCAAATCCATTGGCGCGCCAAGTGGCAGAAAGGAGAGACAGAACGAGAGAATGTTGAGAAATCCCAAAAAACAAAAAAAAAGGCATTTTTTGATTGAAATCAATTTAAATTGTTTTCTAGAAAAGCCGCTGGGACACACGACAGACGACGGACGACAAAAGGCTAAACGGCTAAACGGTTAAACGGCAACGGTTGGTGTTGGACACATGATCGCTCACAAAAGAGTATCCATTAGATACATTTGCGTGCCTGCATGTGTGGATCAGGTACACATGCACAAACAGATATAGATACAGATACAGGTAACAACAAGAATTGCTTGTTGGATTTCAATCCGTTCACATCAAGCAAAATATAGTCGTACAACTGTTGGCAGCTATTTAGACGGATTAACACAAAGTCCAAGTGCCTGAAAATCAATGTGAGAACATAAGTTGAATTCTATTTGGACATACAAATGAATCTGTATCTGTATCTAGTGAATGCGTAGGAGTTTTCTTTGTAAAGGGTTTAGTTTCTAAGACTTTTTTTGAAATCCTGAGTTATGATATGGTTTGTTGTGCCCTAATATCTTAAGCTTATGTATTTAACAGAATATAGTACTTATATTTACGAAAGATATTTTTCTTTGGGGTTTACTTTCTAAATTTAGTTATTTTTGTATACTTCCAAAAATAGAATTTGTTTGCTTAGATCTAAGGATTTAAGGTATAGATTTTTGGAATAGAAGAAATGCAGAAACCTTTCAAATTTTGTTGGGTGTAGTAAAATTCGGCTCCACATAAGTAGGTGTGGTATTTAACAGATATTACAAAATAAATAATTTTAAATAATTAAATTAATAAAAAATTTTAATTATCTTCCCAAACTAGTTAGAAATAATACAATTCTCATTTATAATTAAGATTTAACATATGAATGTCTTAAGAAATATATCTAAAAAATCTATAAAAAATTAGAATAAATCTAAATAAAATAAATTTGATAAAATTTTTATGCAGATAACTTTAGACAGATATTTGGTAAATTCTTATATTTAAATTAGCTGTAAAATAAATATAAAATCCTACTAAGCAGATAAATAACTTTAGTAAAATATATGATAAATGTATTTACATAATTTTGTTACCTTTAAAAATATTCATATATTTAAAATAAATATAAATATTGACAATTATTACTATAAATATTCCCTTGACAAGAAGAAAGGCTACAATCGAGTGAGCCGACTGTAAAAGACCTTGTACTCCTTCTAGTCCGCGTTTTTCCATATAAGTCACCAATCTAACCAAACCGAACTAACCGAACCAAACTTGGTGGGGGTAAAAAGGTATATTTAAAATTTGTGTTTTAGATGTAAAAAAATTTTTTAAATTTTCGGGGGTGGAAATATTAAAAATTTCTTATTCTAAGCATTACCACACTTAAAAACAATTGTACTTTCAAATCGAGATTATTTTTTAGGTAAATAAAATAGTTTTTACATTTCATGCATTTAATAATAAAACTCTATTCTTCAGTAGAAATTTATTTAATAATTTAATTTGTATATTTACTGATACGAAATAAAAACTAAATAAAATAAAATTTAATAATAAAAACCCAAAATTAACTGCTATGCAATTTTAATAACTTTTATCAGCTAATTATATTAAATACATTTAATAATTTGTTAACATTTTTCTGTGTTCACTCTTTTCATTATTATTATTGTTTTTATGTGTATTGTGTTCACTTTTGTTATCGACGAATTAGAGTTAATTAAATTGGGTTCATTGTAATGCTTTAATATCTCATAAAAAGCAGATATAACCAGAACACAGAGCTGAAAGAATGCTTATGAGTTTTGACCATATCAGATGGCATTATGGTTGTCTTCTGGTGGCCATAACTCAAACGATTTGTATCTACTTTTGAGAAGTGCTGCCATTAGAATGCCAATTTGAAAGCTTTCTGTGGAAGCAGAACATAAAACGCACATAAATGTCACCATGACTCAGATTGGGATGGGAAGGCCACACACACGCACACACAACATACACTTGATAGAATTCCACACACACACACACACTTGTAGAGGGAGAGTCTAACAACTTTCCGGTCGCAAATGACGGAAATTCAACTTAAATAGCAATTAAAACTATAACTATTTTGGAAATGGGGCTTCCGAGCTCTATCTTTGCGAACGGAAACAAGGCGTAATGGAGCTTGTAAGACAAGCAAAGTGAAGCAAAGTGAACTTTAAACCTACAGGTGAATCCATGACACAGGTGCACACCAGAGACAAACAACCCAAGCCATAAACTGACAGCATTTTTTTGGACAAGTGTCAGAGAATGTGATTTATGCGCGCGCTTCACAAGAACTCGAGCAAACGACTCGACGCATGCGCAACGACCTACAGGGCAAACAGCCAAATGGACAGAAGACATGGGACTTGAGACATGGGACATGGGACACTGGACATAAGACACTGAACACTGAACACTGAACACTGGACATTGGACATGGTACAAATGTTAATCGCTTTAATCTCTCAAGTGCGCCGAAAACATGCTACGATATCCGAGTTTGAAGACACGGCAACGTTTCCGTCACATTTGCTGCTTTTGACATTGCGCAATTTTTGTTCAGTTGGCTACCCGTGGACATGTGTGCATCAATTGTGGACAATTGTGGAACAGGGACAGACAACTGGGAACAGCAGGTTATCGCCCAGTGGCATTTCAAGAACATGCCGATGTCACTGAAAGGAAAATACAATAGATTGCAATGATAACGCTATGCAGAAACAGCTGTTTCACTAAATGTGTACACTGATAAAAAGTTTAAGTACTGAATTTTAAAAGACTCATTTTTTTAAAGTCATATTAGATGTATGTTATTCAAATGAAGGCTTGAAAAATTAAGCCTATGAAGATTTAGTCATGAAAATCTTAGTTCCAATTCCAATTTTTAGTTTTGCTACAAATTTGATACTTTAAAATCTATTTTTGATCAGTGTACGAGGGTACGCGTGATAACTACAAGTGGATACAAAGTATAATATAAATATAATTCAAAAAGTTAAACATAACGCACTCAACATGCAGTTAACGCGAGTTGAGTATGCCAGGGTTGGAGAACCAATAACTTATCTCTATCTTTTTTTCCCCAGCTATGCTTAAAATATTAATGATCTATGAATCGATTGAGTTGGGACTCAGATTGATCGCAGCAACACTTAAAATCAAAGCACAGAGCACTAGAGAATTATATATTAAAATTCTGTGCAGCTAAAGGAAAAACTGACGCGACCCTGTTGAACACTCAACACCAACACACACACACATACACACACACAAGTGGCAAGAGTTATGGATGGTCGGAAAACCAAACAACAACAAGAACTAGTAGACAAGTATGTGATTTCACTAACTGATTTAGATGCAAATCAAATCAAGAGCGAACGAGACCCGGAAAAATGCTTGAAAATTGCCTGAAAAATTGGTTAGTGATAGACACTGAAAAGCCAGAACGAACTATGAATGTTGCATTCAATCGATTATGGATTTCAAATTTAAATTTAAGACCTTACACATTGAGTATTTTAATGTGGTCACAAACGAATTTCAAATTGGCCGACCAAAACGGCCCAAAACCGACCAAATTGAACAGCGTTGAATCTCAAGATTTGGAGTTGGAGTTGGAGTTGGACTTGGAATTAGAATTCGAATTGAATTGGGAGTCGGTTTCGGTTTGGGTTTTTTTAGTTTTTGGTTTCGGATCGCAGCTGACCTCAGAGTCGACCCCTTTTGTGTGGTATTACTGAACCAGAGACAGACACTCAGATACGCATCTGAATTGTGTATAAGACTATCAACGGACACATTTATTTCATGTTTATGTTGATATTTTTAAATTTGATAAAAAACCAAAAAAAAAATCAAAAAAAATTTTTGTTTCGTTTTTTGTATTTTATGTAAATGTCCCCGGGCGATAGAAGAGGGAAGTGAAGGGTTGGAGAGGGTCGTAGGGCTCTGCCCTCGATCAAGCCCATTTTGGCCGATCATCAGTGCACCAATTATCATCAGCAAAGCAGTTAGTAGGCACTGTTGTATAAGACAACTCGTCTTTAAATACCATTTATGCATTTTATTGACATATTTGAGCCGCATTTTATCTTAGGCGTGGCGCTTTAGTAACTTTACAGTTTAAATCACGCTGACAGCTGGCGATAACGATAACGAGATCGAGAGCTTCAAGCTCTGGGATGATAAGTGGGCGCAGATACTGTAGCATAGATAAGGAATGAGTTAGAAGCAACTATTAGAAAGTTATTGGATTCCATTTGTGGGTCTAAAACACTTTAAGTCTCTGCTGTTTACAGCTGATCTTGGCTGATTAAATGAGCTATGCAAATTTCTTATTGACAGGTTTTCTTAACATCATAGATAACTGAATGTTTCAAACAGTTGTTAGTAGACCCCGTACACTAGAAAGGAGTAGAGGGGTCTATTAGGTTTGTCAGAAGTGAAATGTGCGTAACAGGCATAAGGAGGCGCTGCCGACCCCATAAAGTATATATATTCTTGATCAGAATTAACAGCCGAGACGATATAGCGATGTCCGTCTGTTTGTCAGTAGGGACTCCTCGATCTTCTTAACTACAAGAGCTAAAGCTACCAAATTTAGAATAAAAGTCCATCTATATGTCGGCTCGCTCGATCTTTCTCACTTGTTTTCAATATGTTCAATAGGGGAAACTGTGTTCAAGCCCTTAAACAATATATTCAATCAAGACTACATATAATTTTCTATTATAAACTTACTATATTTCAGCTAAAATTGGGAAAAGACTGATGTAAACACCTACAATTTACTTTGGAAATTTATGTAGGAACACCTTTTGTCACTACTATATGATCATCAGTTGCAAAAAACATTTTAAAGATTATTTAAAAATAAACAAATATAATAATTTAATAACTGTAGGCTCAGACTGTAGTTAACTTGATCATTTCTGCAGTGCTAAAATCCGCTTTAATGCTCAGTCCAAAAATAAATCTGACTTGATTTGAATACCAGAATGCAAATACCGCCAAAAACTGCAGTTGAGTCAAAAAACATTCCACAGAAGTTGAGGATAAAATGGTAAATAAAAGCGAAATATTCAAATCGAAATCCGAATATGCATAAATATTATTTAAGTTGATTTTTTGCTCATAATTAAAAAAAAAAGATCGGCAAGGAATGAGTGGAGGGCAGGAGGGGAAGGAAGAAAATAAAGGAAGGCAAAAAAATAAGAAGAGAGTGGAAGAGAGAAGAGAGAAGAAAATAACTCGGACTATTCAAATTAAAAATCGAACGTAAATGCGGTGCACAGCAGGATGCGAGATTTCAAGAGGAGAGGAGGCAACAAACTTAAAGACTGGACGCTTGATTCCAATTCCTGGTGATCCCAGCAAGACAGACAAAGGGACAGATAGACAGACAGACAGTGAGGGAGACAAGCAATTGTTGTTGCAGTCGGAGGCCAAAACCAAAACCGAGGCCGAGACTGAGGCCGAAGACGAAGACGACGGCGACGACGAAGCTGTGGCCATATGATAATTTAAGGCTGCATAACGTCATGCTGTTGCTCCATTGCCATTTAATACAAAGGGGATCGAGAGGAAGGGGGAGAGGGGCTGGAACAGGGCAGCACCGAGCGGGGAATTGCGTGTTGGCCTTATGAGTGACTGCTGCCCGCTGAGGGCCGCCAACTGTGCCGTGTATCCTCCTTTGATGTGGAGGACCCATGGTGGGGCCTGGTTGGTCCGATTTGGATTTCCCTCCAGCGTTCGCCCTTGCGCTTTGATGCGATAAAAAATTAAGGCGATAATGGAATTGAAGCAAATGAGCTGGCCAACATTTGTAAGACTCGTTTTTTTTTTTCTTCTACCAATTTTTTTATATTTTTTTAGTTTTATTTTTATTTTTTGTATTTCTTGTTGTTGTTTTTAGCCAACTATGCAGCTGTGCGACAAGCAAAAATTGGACAAGCAACACGCAATTTATGTCAATGTGCGCTCCCAGCGTCGGCCCACACGGAAAATTTGCAGTAATTAATAAAAGCGAATGAGCTGAAGGCAAAAAGGAAAGAGAAAGAGAAAAACAGCTAAAGAAAACTCTCGACATGTCGCTGCATGTTCAATTTACAAGCCACCTACGTTGCGGTGACAAACACCAGAGCCATAAAAATTAAAGAAAAATCAAATCGTATATTATGCGACAGTCGCAGTGACTGCAGCTCCTACTCCAACGCCAACTCCGACACCGAATTCGACTCCAACTACAGCGATGGAAATAATGTTGGCCTGGCTAACAACTTCATTTCGTGCGACACTCATAAGGCATAAATTTGCTAGACTTAAGCCTAATTTATGCAACGTTTCGGGCAAAAGGGTCGCCGATGTGGCCAATGGGATTCGGATTGAACATGGAAATGGGTAGAAGGGTAAGGGAAAGGGAATGGGAATGGGACTGGGAAAGGGAATGGGATTGCGATGGAGCAACAAGTACGAGAAGTATTTTGTCGCCTCGCCGTCGGTGACTTCGATGTTCCTTCGCTGTCGCTGTCTCTGTCTCTGCCAATGCCGACTGCATCTGCATTCACAATTAAACAATTTCCACTAAATCTCGTTACTTCCTTGGCAATTTGTTACGCGCGCCAAGCAAAGTTATGTGACGCTGTGCCATAAATTCATGCGCCAACCAAACCCAAGCAGCCGCTGCCGCTGCCACTGCCGCTCCCGCTGCCGCTGCCGCTCAGGCGGTCAGTCCCGTCAGCTACGTCAGACCACGGGCAACAGCCAAGAACCAACAGCCGGTTGATCAACAGCAGTAGTACAGTAGTTGTTAGACCCTGTATCATTAACTTAGAAAGTGTTTACTCTCAAAAGACTGTTTAACCAAACCAATTTATAGTTAAAATCACAACAATGAAGTAACAAATTCGTATAAATAAATGTTAAAAATATACTAAAGTATTGTTATGTACTATACATCAGAACTAATATTGTTAATATACTTGAATAATAAAGATTTTAAATTAAAATTCTTGAATTTACTTAACATTTTTGAAGAATGAACTTAGAAAATATTTCTAAGACCAAGTAATAACCCTTTAAATAATTATAACTCTGTATTAAAATGTAAAAATAATACATATATGCTAGATTTGAGTATAAACTTTTAATAAAAAATTAATTACAAATATTTTACATTAACTGTTAATTTATAGTTTTACTTTAAATGAATTTAACCAACATTTAATTTCTTCGCGACAGTTTTTATAGTTTTTTAGTTTTATAGTTTTATTACTCAAGTACAGGATCACTTGCAGTCTAGATCACTCTATAGTAGAATCTACCCATAGTGCTTGTTGTTGCTGTGCAATCTTTGCATGTGGCACTTAAATCGTCGAATTTATGTAGCCAGGAGGGCAGTGGCTGAGTTTGCGCCTGCGCAGCCACCGAACTGATGCTCCAACTCCGACAAGACTTTTGGCTCTAAAACTGGACAGAAGGTGTGCACAGCAAGCGCATATAAACTGCGATTAGATGACGTTCCTCTGGCCACTGACTTCAGCTTTAACTGCAACTCCGACTCTGATGCTGAGTAGGAATTGGATTGTGAATCTGAGTTTGAGTCGGAGTCGGAGTCGGAGTCCGACAAAAACTGAGTCCCAAGTCTGAAGTCCGACATTAACACTGACTTTGACCCAATGCCCGAGGCTAAGACTGCAGTTGATATAACTCCTAGAATTGATCATGACGTGTGTATGTGATACTAGATCAAGTATTCTACTTTCCACTTCCACATTGATCACATGTGAGTGTTCTCATTACAGTCCAGACTCTACACGTGCCAACACAATTATATAAATCAGTCATATTCTAATCTAAATCGACAGTGTAAACGGGAACAGCAATTAAAATTAATTTTGACTTGCTTTAGTTATCGTTGAGGTTGTATATTATTTATTTAACTATTTAACTTTGGAACACGTGTCTGTCAAGAATATGTAATTTAAGTAGAGAATTTCAATGTGAACTTTTTTTGTTAAATAAATTAATAGAATTATAAAAAAAGTTTGTTGTTAATAAATAAATTTAAAAAAATTAAATAAAAAATTTGACTACTAGTTTTTAGAGCAAATTTATATAATTTTGTATTAATAATTTAATTTATAAATTTAAATTAATATTAACTTAATATTAATTTTTTAAACCATGTAAACTAAATTTAAAATTTTTATTTTTACATACATTAATAATAAATAAAAAATGTATTAAAATAAAAATTAAAAATTTATTTTTAAAATTTATTTTAATTTTTAAATCATGTAAACTAAATTTAAAATTTTTATTTTTATATACATTTACATATATTTATCATAGAAAAAAAGTAAAGTTATTTGATTTAAAATTCAAAAGTAATTTTTTATGCACTACTTAGTAAGCAAATCAAATTTTTTTTTTTTCAAAATCTTTTAAATATTTAGCTGAAGATAAGTTAATTTCAAATACATGTAATTAATGGCTTTAAAAATATACCATTCATCACATAAATCCAATTAGCTCTACAATTATTAATTAATCAACAATTTGTCATGTTTATAAAGTAATAAATTAATATAATATTAATATTACGGATATCAAAAGAATAATGGCAATTAAAGAAAACAATTTGGTCTTCAATTAAGTAATATAATAATTCATTTATATTTTGTTTAATTTCAAAATCATTTATGGTCATAAACAAATAAATATTTATCAGTTATCATCAGTTAAATGATACAATAGTTATTTTATTTCAGATTATTTATGGTACTAGCTAAGTATAAATAATTAATAATCAGTCAACAAAGAAAAAAAACTTTTCTTCCCAGCCATTTTGCTGTCCATCTTGATTTTACTACTAAAAGTAGAATTTGTATACTCTGTGAGGAAATTTCGCAACAATTTGAAAATTGAGGCAAAGTTGAAGTATTTTCCGCTGCACCCATATGCAAAACTGAATTATTCGATTCGGCAAGAGAGCGCAATGTGCGGCAGTGCATAAAAGTATTTGAAAAATGCACCGACAACAACGTAACAACAACGAAACAACAAAATAACGTAACAAAACACGCAATGCAACAACTTGGTATGGAAATAAACCGAATGGATTGGTAGAGGGAGAGAGAGAGAGAGAGAGAGGGAGAGAGTATGAGGTTCTGTTATCAAATCAATGCCACTTTTGGCGTATCTTTTGTGCGGCAACCGCAAAAAGCAGCTAAAGCTCTAAACTGCCAGTTTAGGGTGCGAGGGGAAAGGGGAAAGTGTTTTGATTGGGGGGAAAATCTTGCGAAAAATAATTTTAATTTATCACTTCCGAACCCCAACCCTACTGTACTTCCACCTCTTCACCCCCCTCATTACCCCCTGGTCTCCCACATTCTGTACGAGTCGAGGGCCGATTGCAATCTTTTGCATTTGGTATATTCATGCATGCATGCTACCACTGCCATTACTATTACCATTACCATTACCATCACTATTACCATCACTATTACTATTACTATTACTATTACCTTTGCTATTACTATTACCAATACTATTACACTATTGCCATTAGCATTGCCGTAACCTGGGCGCAGTTTTCCAGACCCTGCACGTGAAAAGCACCAAAGGGTCAAATAAGTTTTGATGCATTTGATGTAAATTTACACAACAGACAGAAGGGTACTTAGTACTTTATCAAAAAGGGACAGGTTTTAAAATCAAGAAGATAAATTTTATAAATTGTAGTCTTAAATACAGAAAAAAGGTTCTAAATTCAAGAAGAATTTGAAGAAACTTTAATTCATTTAACATTTTTACTTAAGAAAATATTACAACTCCCAAATGGTTTAAACAATGAAATAGTTGGCTTGAAGCATTAACATAACAGTAACAGATAACAGTATCTAAAGACATAAGTTCAATATATATGTGACCAAGTTACAGGCCGATTCATACAAATATTTATATAGTAATCCATAATATTGCCATGGATATGCATAGACTTTAGTGGCACACTGTATATAAAGAGTACGGAGATTTTAGTGGCATATACAGTGTGCCACTTAAGTCACCATACACTCTCTATACCTTACACGAGTCCGGCTGTTATTCTTCAAATCTTTATTAAATTTAAATGTTTTAATGCAGGTTTACAAATTAATATATTTTCGTCAAAATACCAATAGAAAATCAGTAACATTTCAAACTTAATTACAAACTGTTGTAAATATTCCAAAAAATACTGAAATATTTGCATCCACAAAAGTCTACGTACTCTTGCAACTAAACTAATTTACCATATACATATATATTCTTGATAAGTAAAATAACATGATAACAGATTTTATAACAGTAAGCTGCTGATCTAACTATTGGAAACTATTGTTAACTGTTCATTTGTATACAAATTATACATCTTTCGACCAAATTATTCCCAGCTCTCACCAGCATAACGCTTTTATGTTTTAAGCACAACAAATACAGGGTTCATTTACAGTCTTGTACTCTCTGTTAACTATTAGCCACTTTTTGTTTTAGGCCCTTTTTCTTTGGCTTTGTTTGCGTCCATATGCAAATGCAATTTTCGCATTTTGCAGCCACCAAACTAACGGTGTGCGCGCTCTTTTGAGTTATGTGAGTGGGTAGGGAATGGGTAGGAAAGGGGCAGGGGGAAAGAGGGCACAGGTAAGTAGTAACGGGTCTGGGCCAATGAGCCTTCGCCACGCAACAATGGGCAGACCAAACCGTTGTTGTTGTTGACCCTATTTAGTTTTTTCTTCGTCTTCTTCTTCTACCACTTTTTTGGGGTAGTAAATGGCGTAACATTTTTTGCATGTCTCGAATGCCAAGTCGCAACGCTTGCGACGTCAGAGCCAACATTGAAGCCCTTAACGTTAACGTTGTCGTCATGTTGCCAACCTGAGACATGAGACATTTGCTGCATTCTGGCTTGCATTACATTGCATTGCATTGCAGTTGTGGCCCAAAGCTAGCCAGTTCATTTAGTAGCAAAAACTAAAAAAAAAGTAAAAAACAACCAACACATTCAACAAAAAACAGCTGCCGGCCATATTATTATTGTTGTCGTTGTTGTTGTTGTTGCTGTTGTTGTTGTTGCTGTTGTTGCTGCTGTCGCAATTAATCATCAGGGCTGGTAAGCATTCGTGTAAGCGCGCTTATCGCCAAAAACACATCTCAAGTAGTTAATTTTCAAATAGCTTTAGTAACAGGCTGCGTTTCAGCATTTTCCCCAGTTTTTCTCACTTTTCCCGTTTTTTTCTTGTTCGCTTTATTTCAGTTTTTGGTTGGTCAGTCTTGACTGTCTTGTCAACGCTTTTGATGGAGTTTTGTGCATTTAAGTACAAGTATTTCATTAGACAGTTTTTTCGGTGCGTAGTTAAATGTGACAAAAACAACAACTAAACAAATAACTAATTAGCAGCACACAAACATATGACTCAGCGCCTCCTAGCGGCATGTAGCTGTACTACTATGCCATACAACTACTCAGCCTTGAAGGCAAACCATTCCAGTACTCTCAGCAACAACAACAACAAGAGCGAGTCTCTCTCCCCCGCTGCATTCATTTCGCTTTCGCCTTAGTGGTTGCGCGCGCTCTCTCTCTCTTGGTTACCATCTCGCTCTCGCGCACAAACCAGCATGCCTCTCGCTTCAAATATGGCGACGCTTTTGATTGGCTGTCTGTGCTGTGTACGGTGGGCGGGTCTCGTTTGCTTGCGCATGTGAAGTTTGCTCAACGGCGAATGAGCTTTAAAATGCAAAATGGAAAAAAAGCAACAAGTGCGCCAAATGAATCGCAACGTATTCAATCGAAAAATCGCAAATATAATCAAAATCAAAATTGAACTCGAAATCGAAATTCGAATCGCCTTGAATGGCATCGCATCACTTTGAATTACTGTGTTACAGCTGTGTTCAATCAAATTGACCCCGCGCAAAGTAAACAGCAAACAGGTCACAAGCACGAACACGAGCACAAATCCACTTACACAATGAAAGCTAAAAGTAAACTTAAGTAACCAAAAAAACGCAATGTGATATTGCAATTTAGCTGTCAGTTAGCTGCTCTCTGGGCCAATTAACTAGCATGTTCTTGTTGCTGTTGCAATTTAGTTGCCCCCAAGACTCGACCGATGATTTTGCGGTTTTCTCATTGTCCAATACACACTCCTCACACACACACACCCTGTGTTCGTTCGAGTGTGTGTAAACAGCAATTATCTGATAAATGCCCCGGCGCTGAAAAATTGATAAATTGCGCATATAAACGTTACGCTATGATTATGCCATGTTACGTGAAAATTGAGGTGGAAATGCAAGTGAAATAGGAATTTGGAATTTGCCCTCAAACTCAAACATGCATTGTCTGCAAATGCTTTATATTGAGTCTTATGTGCGATATTTCGAATACAATATGGGTGTTGTACATAGTGTTATATATGTATATGTATTTGGCTTAGCTGTCAGTCAAACCATTTGACAGGTGTTGTGGCAAAGTAGAATGAATAACACAGCTGCAAGTGCCAAGCTTATACTTATAATATTCTAAGCTTAAAATTGAGATCACTGAAGAGGGATTGATCTTAAACCGAGATATTATATCTAGATGTACATATATTTTATATGAAATATAATCTTAATAAGGAATTATATAGACTTTAAATCAGTTTAATTATATGCTGATTTCTGTATTAAAAACTTAATTTTAAATTTAAATACTAAAATATTATGGTCTTGTAACTAAATTGATTTTGAAAGTAGTAATTTATTTTAGAATTTTTGTAGATTTTAATTAAGTTATTAAGATAGCTGAAGTAAAGTTTGGTACCCTAGAAAACATAAACAGCCAATAAAAATACTTTGAGATATTTTTAAACTCAGCTAATTCATAATTTATTTATTTAAAGCCGAATTTATTTGTTTAAAGCAACTTTGTTCAAAGTAGAATAAAAATTCAAATAGATTCAGTTCTGAGATTTGTTTCCATTTCTTTGAATAATTAATAAAATTATTATTATCAAATCTATAAATCAACTGAAACTGCTCTCAATAATAAAGTTTTCCTGATGCAATAATTTAATAAATAATTTATACAATTTGTACAAACAATTTAAAGCCACTTTTATGGCAAATTATCTTAAAATTATATACCAGTTTATGAATAACTATCACATTTGTTAATATCAATAAATCAATAAAGTCATTGATGGTGGTTTTTTGTAGTTTATAATACAATAAAAATACTGGTATCTACAATTGATTTGATTAAATTTTCTTTAAGTGTATAAGTTTAAGCAGATCACTTTTGGTGTAAATAAATAATGTAAATGTTAACAATGTTTGTTTAAATATAAGTAGCTGGTTTTTAGTTAAAACTACACTTGGCCCTCGCTTAACATGGACTCTTTTAGCACGAACTCGGTCTTACACGGTTACAAATTTGCTCCCATCCCCCTTTTAACACGCTCAAAACCTCTTTCTTACATGAATACAAGCTATGAAGAAGCTTTAAGCCACCAAACAATCGAAAATGACTGATTTTTTTGATAAGGAGCCACCAAAAAGAAAACATGTTGAACATACTGGCTTTAACTATAAATGCCACCAAATGCATTTCAAATTTGATATGAACTGAAACATAAGATCTCTTTACTTTTTAACATTTTTAAGTTTCTATAACATGTTTAACATGTTAATTAATTATATGAAGAACCTTTTTATTTAATAAGAACTTTTAATTTGGAAAATATGAATGTTATGCATTTATTAAAGGCATATACATAATAACTTTTGGTTAATTTTGAACAAATGTATGAAACCTTAATAAAAACAGACCAACTTGAATAATAAAAAATTTTTTTTCCCAATATTGATTTTGAGAACGTAACCCTTATTTTGTACTGAATCCATGTTTCGCTTAACACGTTTCGCTTAACACGAGGATTTCTAGGAACGTAACCCCCGTGTTAAGCGAGGGCAACTGTAATATATGAGTTGCATATTAAAATTTAACATTTTTTTAAATTTAAATTTAAGAAACTTTTGTTCAAAAAAATTTAATATTAAAATTGTTAAATTGTTGAAAATCAATTTAACTTTAATCAGCTCGACATTACATTAATCTATTAATTGTCTAGTCGATAGACTAAACACTCTGTAGATGCCATCAATCTTAAGCAGTAAGTTAGTTAGATCGAAAGACATATTGCCTTGGAGGTGTGTGTGCAAAGCAACAATCCATCAATGCACAGCAAATCTATCATAGTTGGATAACGCCCTGGACTCCAAAACTGAGAGGAATCAGTTCAGATCGAAGTGTTGGCTAATTTGTAGCACTCTTGTGTTTATGTTTTGCCACAAGAGACGCAACTGGAAGCAGAAATGAAATCCGTTTGAGATGCAGATGGATGCGAAGATGATGACGACGACGATGATGATGACGATGGCAACAATGCAGGCAGCACTGCGACTGATTTGTTTATTTATATAATTTCAGTCAAGCTCAATTAGAAATACACACACACATAGCACACACACACACACACACACACACATGTGGTGTACTCTATTGTGGTATAAATATAATTTTTGTTGTGGCTTCATTTTTGCTTCTTCCTTTTTTTTTTGGTCTCGTGGCTTTGTTTGGCTTTGGCGCTTTTCACTTTATTGATTTAAAAAAATGAAAAATTTATGTTTAAACAAAAGTGCGCCATGCAGCCATAGGACACAGTTTAGGCTGAGGGAAGGGGGGGGGAGGGGTACGAACTGGTCTGTTTTTAGACCCTTGGCTGGCGCTGTGGCCATTGGCGCCACCACTTAAAAACAACATGAGCAAGAACCAAGAAACTTGGCGGACTTTTCAAATGTAAATAAATAAACAAAAGAGGCGCAAAACAAATTGGGGCAACAAAGTTCTAGAAATGCCTTTTTTTTTTTTTTGGTTTTGTGTTCGAAAAGCATTTTCATTTCCATTTCCATTTCCCTTACTTCTCCTCCAGGTCTTCCTCAACCATTTCCACTTCCTTTTCTGGCATACGCCATACGCGTCGGCAAAAGCCGTTTGATATGCCACGGAAATAAGTCCACATAATCAAAAATGCATTGCCAAATGCCGGCAATGCAACAATACAAATAAATTGCAATCGTTCGTCAACAAAATAAACAAAGGAATCGCCGCAGCGACAGTTTCAGTTGCAGTAGCAGTAGCAGCTCCAGTTGCAGTTCCTGTTGCTGCACCTTATGCTGCAGCTCCAGGCACAGGTACAGCTACCGCTGCAGCAATTGTTGCACCTTATTTGGTCAATCAGTTGTGGGTTAAGGGGGAACGAACAACGAAAAGAGTTCAGCAGCAGCTCAGCATCAGTTGACGATTGACCACAGTGGTCAACAACTTCTTGACCTCCACTAAAAAAAAAAAATTATTTTCTTCTTTAAATTTTATAAACTAAACAAAGACACAGAAATTGATAAATCTTTTAATTTTCAACTTAACATAAACATTTATTTCCTTTATATACAAACTATTTATTTCTATAAAATGTAAATTGTTTAGTTTTAGTAGAAAGTATAAACTGTTCATTTTTCATTACCAGGAATGTATAAACAATACGTTCAATTGGCTTTTAAAATATTTTGGGCTTAAATAATGGAAAAATATCAAATATTTATTCAAAAAATGTTAACTTACGCTCTTGAAGAAAACATTAAATAAATACAAATTATACATATTTAATAAATTTTAAGTTTATCTTTAATATGAATTGTTCTAAAAACAAAGAAAAAATAATTTTATTATAAAAAATGAAAAAAAGTAAACGATTGTACTAAATAAAATATATAGGGCTTAAATAAAAAATATTTTCAAACCATAAAAAATGTTCTAAATGAGAACAGTGTGTAAAGTGCCTGAGTTTTTGATGTATAGTGTCACAAATAACTGCCTGGTGTTTTGTGCAGCTAGAACCACTGTGCACAGTCGGCTTGCTCTTTTCTTCTACGAATTTTAGCCGCTAAGCAGCTCAGTCTCCGTCACCGTCTCAGTCTCAGTCTTAGCCTTACAGCTTAGCTCATAAAAGGAGCACTCAACTATCAGGCATGACGAAATGGCAATACCAAAGCGGCTTTTGGCCACAAAGGAGCAGCCAAGTACAACTATAACTTTTGACTGTCACTGACTTGGCCTGATATGCAAATAATGCGCTAAAGGAACAAATGTCCAAGTGTCTGTTGTCCGCTGTCCGTTGTCTGTTGTCCGTTGTCCAAGTGTCCGTTGTCGTCGCAGTTGTCGCTGCGGATTTGTCTTTGTGCTGAGGCCGCAAAAGTCAATTGTGAGTAGAATGCCGCCTGCTGTTGGGCCTGGGATTAGACAGATATATACATATATACATACATACTATATAGCTCCTGCTGTGCATCTAAAATTTGACTACTGCTTTCACTTTAGTCTCTTTGGCCTTTCTCTAAATATTATGATAGTCTGTGCCGCCTTCGCTCCGCAGTGTTTATGTGTGACATATAACACGAGTGCCTGCCATACCACACCAAACCACCAAAACCATCCAGAGAGAGGGGCGTGTTGTGTGGTCTCTCCGATCTCCGATCTCGACGATCCCAACCCCAAAAACTATAGCCAACAACAAAAAGATACAAGTGAAAGCATTGCGGCCACTTGAGCAAACCATTAACCTACCGCAGTTTTGTATAAACCAAAAAAAAGTATATATATATATTTATATATACAACAGATTAATACTACCAATAAAGTGAAGCCAGCTATATAATCTATTCTCAGTTGTGATTTAAATTTACTTTTTTAGTTTGGCAGTGAAACGCAAACTGTTAGGGGATTTACGACTTCCTCAGAGCATCCTGAACTGATTTTTCCCAGAGCCTTTCCAATAGAGACTGATAGACATCTTGAGTAGGGTTCGAAGGCTTTCAGTCAAATGTTTGGATTCTGTTTCTGTTTCTTTTTTTTAATTGATGTGGAGTCGCTGCTTTGCCTTTAACAAATTAGTTCAACAAAGTCGCCAAATAATTTAACAAAAATCAAAAATGTACAAAAAATAAACAAAACAATACAATAACAACAACAATACAACAACAACAACAACAACTTTTAGCTACCACCAAGATGCGACTTTGGCAAACAAAGGCAAGTTGCTCAGATCAGATTAAGTGCTTATAACATGGACATGACTCCATTGACTAACAGGCAGCAACAGCAGCCAAGACAAACAGCAAAAACAACCAACCAGAAATACAAACAGCAGCCGAATCCAGAGTCACTAACACAAACACAAATCCCCTCCAGAGTCACTACCACAAACATAATCCCCTCCAGAGTCACAGTCACAACCACAGTCCCTGTCCCTGTCCCTGTTCCTGTCCCTGTCCCAGTCGTTGCCACTGGAAGCGTTCCCCAAAACAGTTGCCGACACATCGATGATGATAATTACGTTGGGAATGCTCCCGATCCCGATCCCAATGACCATGACTACAATAATGTTGATAATTGCCTTGCAACGCTACAGGGCAATGGGATTATGGCCAATTAAGTTGCTAAAACAATGGATTAATCCTTGTGCAGTCTTAAATTTGATTAGAAACTTTACACTCATTAAATACTTGTTGGTAACGTAACTAGGTAATATTTAATATGTATAACTATTTGGTATATATATTTTTAAAAATTACTAAAATTATTTAACTGCATCCCAATCAATAAAAAGTAGAATTCAGACAAAAATCTGTTTAAAATTCTATATAAAAAAAAAGTTAATTCATTTTGGTAATTAATTAAAAAGTTTTTCATCTGAATACATGCAAAGTTGGTTAAATATTTAAGTTAAATATTTAAAAGATGTTTTAAAAGTCTAATGAAAAATTCTATATAAAATTCCATAAAATTATAACATTTGTTTTGTCTAAAATTCATTTTTTATTAAACATTAATTTTGTATTTAAATAACGACTATAACTGATTTAAATGACGTCCTAGTTTTACTTATTCCTAGATTTGTTTGAGTAAAACTTTCACCTAATGGAACTATACTTTTTAATTTTTTTATAGACTACTTAAGATTTTAGTTTCAAATATAAGTTATAAGATTAATTTTTACATAAAATTGTTAAATTATTACTTCATTTTTTAGTTAGTAATATTTAATTTTTCTTTAGTAATTCTGGCAATGAGTTTTTATTTAAATTAGTAATAGAATCTAGTACATAAATAATTCATTTGAAATTTATTTTTTAACAATTTCTTAATAAATAACATAAATATCTTTTAACTATCATATTTAAGTTATATATATTGTTTCAGCTTAAGTTTCATTATTTTGTTAAGTTTTATTTGTTTATCATGCAAATATCTTATGAACAATTACTTTATTAAACTTTTAATAGCCTTACTTTTATTATATACTTGTTATAACTTCATTAATTTAGTTTATGCATAGTTATTTAAAGTTTTAAAATATTTTAGTTTAATTATTTTTATAGTTTAATTATTTAAAAGCTTTGCTTAATAAGTGAATTTAATTTAATTTAATTGCTGCACTTTCTGTAGCTAATAGTTGTAGTGTCTCTGGCTGAAATCCACTGGTCAGGAGCAATCATCTTCTCATTTTGGCCAAAAACGAAGAGTTTAAGCCTTAAGCCATAAGCTTGCCCAGAATTGGCAGCATTAAACGAGTCCATAACGGAATGAAGCCACTTCCAAGTTGAGTTTCAGTTTTAGTTTTGAGTTCAAAGCTTTTGTCTCCATCTCCAGCTCCATCTCCAGCTCCACATGATGCCTGCCCACTCTGGCACATTCTGGCCATTGTTCTCTTTGCTCAACGGAGGCAATGCCAATACTGGAAGCTGTACCAAATCTTCTTGTTCTTGTTGTTGTTTCTGGTTTGGTTACTGTACAAAAAATGTCAATATTCTGATTCCGCGAAAAGTCCAAAGCAAAAAAAAATAAACTGATGTCGTCGCTGTCGAAGTCGTTGTCGTTGTCACTGTCCATGTGAATGCGACTGTGACTGTGACTGCTACTGTGACTGTGATTGTGGTTGTCTGTAGTCCATCTTGAAGCTGAAGTTCTTAGCTTTGTTGCAGCAGCAGATCCTGCGTAATTCAGTTGCAGCCCCATTGCAGTTCACTGGCAGCTTTAACAGAGCTAAAAAAAATAAAGGGTAAAAATGGCCAACATCACTTTAGGCCCGGCTCAATCTCGCCAGGGCACAAAGGCGAACGATCCGCCCGTTGGCCCGTTTCCCTGTTGGCGGAAAGATCAAAAAAAGAGCTTGAAAATGGCTCACAGTTCAATAGGCTTTGTGTCCGGGATCTGAGAGTGTAGAGAAGTAAGAGTAAGTTTGCAAGCGGCTATAATGCGCTTCGATATGCAAAATTGCATTGAAATTTGAATTGAATTCAAAAGTCTGTTGGCCAAGACAACGGGGGCGATGAAACTGGCTTGACTTGATTGCGCGCGGCTGTTGCCAATTTGAAAGAAATCAAAAACTCAGCCGACAGCCAATTCTGCAGGTATTGTTGCTGTTGTTGTTGTTGTTGGCCTTTTTTTTGTTTGTTGCAAATTACGCAACTGGCAAAGATCAGCTCTTGTTTTTGGCCACATTGTTACAAGGCGCAAGGAGTTTACAGCTGCCACCAACTGCCTGCTGCCAGTTGCCTGCTGCCTGCTGCCTGTTGCAAGTTGCCGGTAGCAAGTTTGGGATCTGGATTTGCATGCCAACACCGTGGAACATAGCGCACCGGCACTCGCAGAAAAATGAGCCTCTTAATAGCCGCCGACAGTTACAAAGTGCCAGACAATTGTGGCAAATGCCAAAAAAACCCGCCACCAATTCCACTCACAGCTACCAACTACCAACTACCAATACCCCAACTTCTGGCCAACTCCACAACTCCCAGCTAACAGCTTCCAACTTCCAACTTCCAACTCCCATTTTCCAGTTCCAATCCTCAGCACATGGGCGTGTTGCTTCGGGGGCGTCTTTGGCTTTCAATTTACAATCGAGCTGGCTACACCCCTGGGCGTAACACTATGACCACTCTCCGATCAGTACAGCTAGGCAACAGGAAGCCAACTTCTAGCCAAACTCTACTTGGCTAAATCATAATTACACGAACTACTCCCAGCTGACAGTGGTTACCAAATGGGGTTATTTGATCTGGAGATATTAAGGGTTTATTTTCTTAGCATTTATATAAAGAAAATAGTTAAATTAAAATAAAGATTTGCTTAATTTGTAATATACTTAATTTAAGTCGATTTTTTCTCAATTTTGAAAAAAATTTATATTTTACTTAAGTTTTGCCGCTTATTTGAAAATTTTATTTTTCTATAACTATAATTTTTTGTTTTATAATTAATATGATATACTAATCTTAAGCTTAAAGTGGAGATTAAGGACATAATGATATCAATGCCAAGACGCAATGTGTACAAATCCTAGAGAACTTAATGCCACTGTCTTGCTGTCATCCCGTGGGCTTAGAGCCATGGAAATTCAATTTAGTCAAACTGAATTGAGACACGCACATGAGTTGGCCCATTATCGGGGCTAAAACCCTTTCTCTGGAGAGGACAATACACTGTTCAATGAGAGGGGGACAGAGGGGGATAGAGGGGACTGGGGTAAGGCAAACAAACAAATCTTGGCTGTCACAGAGCCTGAGTAGCGCCATTCAATTGTGAAATGAATGTGAATCTCCCACGGTAGAAATATGAGTACGGGTACGGCTATGACTACGGCTATGAGTACGGTTATTCACGGTAGTTGGCAAACGTGTTGCAGGATATGAAACATATCTCCGGTTAGCAGGCAGGACATTTCCTGTAGCCAGCACAAGCTGTCACAAATCCCATGTATGATTATGACCATGGCTATAAGTATGAGGTGGCGGTGACGGTGGCTGTGCTGGTGGCGGTGGGCAAACGGATTTTGCGACAGGATATTGCCAAAAGGATGCGTTTGCCGCCGCTCAGCTGTGTAATGATTTGATGGGCATTTGAATGCAAGCTCATGTCATTTAAGTTGGGGACAAAAGTGACTTGAGTGATGCCACACCATACCACCCCCCCCGCCCATGCCACCAACGTTTTGGTCGAAACATTTCAATTGAGTGGCCAATGAGACACCTGACACTTGAGCGCCACAGAAGAGCAACTAAATGAAGGCGTTCGTCTGACAAATGAGACAAAGTGACACAAGTCAATCAAAGCAACCAAAATGCGCGTCACTTATAAATTCCAATGGCTTTTGGGCATCCACTGTCGACCAATTTACCAGGCCAGGCCAACACTAAAACAAACTGAACTTGGCCATGGCACTCTTTGGCCCCATTGGGACCTAAATATATTTAAATCAATTCCATCAGCGAACTGTGAGCTGTGAGCTGAGAGCTGTGAGCTGTGAGCAGCGAAGCCAAAGACTTCTTGCCTGATGGACGCATTTAAAATGTCAATACGCATTGACTTCAGTCTCCAAAGCGAATGGATTCCACAAAATGTGACCATGTCTCCAGGTCTGACACTGAAACTGAAAATGAGGCAGTGGAGACGGTGTCTTAGTGTCTCAGGGACAGAGAAGGAGACAGAGATAGTGTCTCTGATGGAGACAATGAATCCTGTCAAATCAAGAGTAACAAGTAACACAACGCGTTCAACGCTTGAAATGCCAGATAAGAATGGGCTAAAATATATATATACCACTATAGTCCATAGTCCATACCATAATACCACCCTCATCCCTCCGTTTGATCGGGGGGAAGTAAAGCTATGCAAACCACTCGGGATGCCCAAATCCATTAGAGTTAAATAAATTTCGTTTTTTTCGAATTCGAATTCAATTTGTGTGTGTGAAAGGTAAACTGAGTGGCGAGTTAACTAGACACAAAATGCCAGTTGGGGAGTTTGCCAGTTAGCCAGTGGGTGGTACGAAAAGTTCTTGAAAAGAAAAATGTAGAAAATTGTGTACTCTGAAATCTCTCTCTCTCTCTCTCCCTCTCTCTCCTCTTTCTGGACATCCTTTTGTAACAAATATTTGAATATAAATTTTTTTATTTTCACTTACTTATTGCTTATTTTTGATGACATAAAACAAAAATTAAATACTTTTTAATTTTATTAGTAACTGTTTTATATTAAAAATAAAATAATTGAAAATTTTTAAACTTTAATAGAAGTTATTTTTGAAGCCAAAAAGTGCCATATTCTTAAAATACATTTTAAATACATAAAAAAAAAATAATATTATTTTAATGTTATTAACTATTTGCTTGTTGTTAACATATTTTCATGGCATACGGCTAAAAACTTATATTTTTTATTATACTGGAAACTCTTTTTTAAAAAAAAAAAAATAAACAAATTTAAAAATTTGTATATTCTATACATGACATATTTTTAAGGCAAATACAATTGTCATGCACTTAAATATATTTTGTAAATAAATTCAAAATATTTATAATTCAAATATAATTTATTTATGCCTTTTTTTAATGAATGGCATGTTAATAAATATTTTTTTTTTTTGGCCTCATAAATATTTTTAAATGTTGTATACCTAAGCGACAAAGATCAAAGACCAGATCTTTGTAACTTTTATATATAAATCACGCACTCAAGCTTTTGAGATATATTTAAATCGGTTTCAAATCAATTATTGCTTATAAATTTAAACCCCAGAAATTAAATAAGACAAGGCTGATTTAATCTTAAAGTCTTAAAAGTAATGTAAAAAGTAACTACTTTATAGGGAAATGGACTCTCTAAGAATTTAAACCGTACCAAAAATATTTTTTCAAGAAAAACTTAACTTATCTTAACTTAAAAACTTAAAAATTAATTAGGTTAACTTTAATCTTAGAGTTTAAAAGCTTTCTAAATGGTAAATTGTTTATATAGTTCAAATTCTCTATGACTTTTCATACTAAAAGACACGTTCGTCTTTTGTGAAACCTTCGTGCAACCCTCGCTCAGGTATGCCATGACGGACACATAATTTTGCAGTTCAGCGCTTCAAAAGCTGATGCCGTTCCCCTCGACTAATCCATCCACCCTCCGCACCCCCAACCCGCAATGGCTATAATGTCACCCCTCCACCCCTTTAAGCCCATAAGCCCTAGAGCAGAAGCCAAGAGCAGGCAACGAGCTGGCGACAAGTGATGAGTGAATGCAAAGAATTTGAATATTGTGCCGCGGCGGCAGTTGACATAAATCGTCAATGACAGGCGACATCGCCTCCTTTTGGGCCTTAAACACACGCAACGATGGGGACAACTAACTGGGCAAAAAAGGCCGATGCCGATGCCGACAATCAACGAACTGGCCACAAAACACGACAGACAACTGTAATCCGCTATTGTGATTGTGTACAGTGTTCACTGTACAGTGAGGCACAGGATCAGGGTCCAGGCTTATCCCCCAATTTCCATTCCCATTCCCATACAAAGTTTTGGTCGCCTGGGCTGTCAACGAACATCTCAAAATCAATTCTAATCGATTTAGGACATTTTGACAGCATTTATTGGCAGCATTCGCGTGGCCGTGTTATCCAAAAAACTGAAAAAACTGAAAAAAACCGAAAAACAACAACAAAAACACCTTACCAAATTACTGAACGGCAATTTCAACCCGCTTAAATGTCAACAACATTTTGGCTTAAATAGCCAAACATCGAAAATAAAACCAAAATGAGAACAAGGCAGCACAGCATTATCATTATCTGAGTGGAAGCTGATTGAAAACAGATAATTAAAATCTTCTAATTAGCGGCATGTTCACGCACACACACACACACACACACACACGCACACACTCAGTCCGCTTAAGCTGGTGCTGTGTGTGTGTGTTACCTTAACCACTGTCGGCTGTCAGGGAAAACAAGTTCATAAATCTTGCGCCCAACAAATCGTTTTGCAACATGAAGAAAATTACATACATATAAGAAGAAGTCAACAGCAGCAACAAAAACCACAACAACAACAACAACAGCAACGCAGCGACAACAAAAGACTCCAAGGAACAAAAAACTGTCCACTCCACATGAGTGTATGTGTGTGTGTGTGTGTGTGTGGATTGTGGAGGGTTTCGTATGTGCAGCTTTTGGAACTTCTTTACTTTTTTGCCAAAACGTTTAATAAACAAGATTCCCATGTCGATTATCACAAATTAGTCACATTAATTATAAGCGAAGGCTCTTCTTGCCTGATTCTATCTCATTTGAGTTAAAACGGGAAGCTTTAAAGGGAACTTAGTCCAAAATAAACAAGAGCATTTTTGATAGGCGTATTTTGGAAACAATTGCTTAAATCCAATCCTCATTAAAACTGCTTTTAATTTAATGACCGAACTAGTCTTGGTAAAAAGTTTGTACTTTTCGGCACTTAACTTAAATATGTGGACTCTGTTTCAAACAATTCATTTAACCAACAATTACTTTCCACGTCCTTGTTCAAAGTATGACGCTAGTAAAAATATAATTGCATACTTTGCGGCTGCACATGTAAACCAAAACTAAAAGAAATGTAAGAAACTACTGCATATTTTTGAGCGGATCACTAAAGTTTGTGTCTTGGCTAACTGCTACTTAACCGTGTGCAAAACCTTTTCGATGTTTTATTTGACAGTGTTGCCAGAATGTTAATTCCTAGAAAGACAGTTGGATCAAAACAATTTAAACTTATTTAAATACAGAATTGATTGGGGTAACGACATAGCTCCGCCGTCATATCTCCGCCGATTTTTCAACGACATATCTCCGCGCGAAATTATGTCGTTTAATGGAATAACTCCGCTGAAAGGTCGGCGGAGATATGACGTTTTAAAACAACATAATTTCGCGCGGAGATATGTCGTTGAAAATCGGCGGAAATATGTCGTTTTCGGTGATCCTCGGCGGGGATACGTTTTTGGAACGACATAACTCCGCGGAACAACAAACGACAAACTCCGCTCGAGATCATGTCGTTTCAAACGACATATCTCCGCCGATTTCAAAGCGGAGTTATGTGTCTTTTTATTTAAAAGCAGAACTAATTTCATAGTAAACATTTAAAATCGGGTAAGTAACGCTTTGAAGCTCAAAATACATAAATAGCTGGATCTAACTTTAAGTACTGCTAACTGGCAACATTAAATCGATATTCAATTGAGTTTATGTTAATATTAGATTTTGTTTATTGTAATTTAATAAAACTTGACATTTACAGCAACTTAAAACATATGGCGCTCTCAGTTCACAATTCACTCACAAATGACACACTCAAATCTTATATGCAATAAAATACCAAAGACTTCTAAGCCTTGCGTTCGAATAGCAATGGGAAGGGTTTATCCTGCGGCGCCTGCAGCCAATTGTCCTCCGAATACTTGACATTGTTCTCAGTCTCAATCACGTGGAAGGTGTAGGCGTGGCGACTCTTCTGCGAACGATTCGGCTCACTCTTATGCACCACATTGCCATGGATGACGATGCATGTCCCTGAAAAGGATTAACAATTAGTCTATGGAAGATTGGAAGTCCTAATGGAACTCACCTTTGCTCACTTGCAGAGGAGTAAAACTAGATTTGGGATAAATGGGTGCAGCACGATCATAAACCATTAGCTCCTTGGCCTCCTTATCAGAATTACGTAGATAACGACGATGCACTCCACTCTTGTGGGAGCCCTTAATGAACTGCAGACAGCCATTCTGAAGTGTACAATCCTCTAGAGCAAACCAGAAGCCCACTGCCGAATTGGGCTCTGTGTGCAGGAACCAAGAGTCCTGATGCGGTGTCACCTCACCGCCAATACCAGAATTCTTAAAGATATACATGCTCTGGCAAACGGCTGGACGATTAAAGTTCAACTGCCAGCAAATCTCACGCACTCGATTGCTAAAGGTCACAGCATTGAATGTGGGATGCTCTACATGCAGGGCATGACCGACTTTGTTCAACGCTATCATGGGATCCACAATCAACTGTCCCTCATCCCCAAGTGCACCCTGCTCAAAGAAATAGCGCACCTTATCCCCAGACTCCATAAAGTACAGCTCCTTGCTGTGTGCATCCTCCGCCTTGAGGGTACTGAAGATTTTCCTATTCGACTGTGGCGCATCCAGGCAAAGTGTGCGTCCTGCCTGGTACAGCGAATCCACCTCCTCGGGTGTCAAAAAGTCCTCTAAAACCAGGTAGCCATTCTCATTGAACTGAAGCAGAAAAGATTAAATATTTTATGTTGTTTGAGAAATAAATATTTAAATGGAATGTTTTGGCTTTATTTTATGTAAATTATAATAAAATATTTAAGAAAATAAATTATAACATTTGGTTCAGTTTCAGTGCTTTTAGATTAAATTTCATGAATATAACATTTTGCTGTTTAATTTTCCGCCACAAACTTTAAAGATTAATGAACTTGATTTGACGAACAATTTCGTTAGTTTTTTTTATCAGTGTACTTAATTTAAGTACAATTGGTTGAACTAGGGGAAGGTCTTCGCATTGATTCATAAAATAAATTTACGACGCTTATCGCCAACAGCCGCGCCGTCTGGTCTGCATAAACCCAGAGGTGTCTGGAACTCGGACTCTTGAATCTACATTCTAAATTCAACATTATCTGACTGACCGACAAACTGCACGTAATGGGAACATGCGAGCACTTGTATTTACTTACACACACACGCACAGGCACACACACACTCTCTCACACACGCACACTCTAACACACTCTCACTCACACTTCCCTCTCCTGAGTTCTGTTTGCTAATCACGCAAATTTTTCCCAGTTATTCCTTTGTTTGAGTATTCCTTTGTCAGCTAATTAACAAATTCCTAAACATGTCAAAGTGACCGTTTGCAATTGACATGCAAAAAGCTCGCAACTGAAATCATTCAACGTTAAATTAAATATTCACACATTTCGACTAATTCAAGAGTCTCACGACTTTACTCTGCAATTTGTCACGCTTTGTTTTGTGTGTCAGCTACTAAAGTGTATACAAAATTCGTTGTGTTCGCATGAATAAATTTAATTTATTGTTGTGGGCGCTCTCAGAGTTTATGTAGCTTTAGGCAAAATAAAATAAAAAATATATTTCGAATTGCTTGAGTAACAGAATGAAAATCGAGAGTAAAAATAGTCACAGTGATTCAAAGAAGACACCAACACACCTGCAGCGATCGAAGAGGGGTCAGCTCCCCACCTTTTGACGAATGCGCTAACAAATTTACAAAAATAAATCGACCATTCAATTGGTACTGCTAAATCGTTGTTTTTGTTGTTTCTGTTGTTTCTGTTGTTTTTGTTGTTCGGGGGCATCAGTGTAATCAGCCCTTTTTGATTTGTAGACACACACTCATGGAAATTTACAGCAGTGCCAGTGGCAGTGACAGTGACAGTGACATTTTGGGTCAGCAAATATAACAGTTTCATTGGTATAACAGTATGCTATATAGGCTCGGTATAAAAGCACAGACAGTGCTGCCATCAGTTGATTACAAAAAAGGCTAAGTACACGCTAAGGAAAGTAGGGAAACATTTGAAAAATCAATATTTGTACTATACATTTATTTATCAATTTAAAAAAAATTTCTACCTTAAAAATTTTTATTGTATTTTCATAAAATTTTGCACTACCAGTATGGGTAATGAGATTTTTTCCTATCTTTCTTGAAGCTTATTTAGTCTTTTTTGTAATCTGTTGTTGACCACACTTTTATTCAAGTTTATGCTAGTCTGTTAAAGCATTTTTTTACAGTTCTAGTTAATGTTATTTTGACTAAAATTTTAATAAATTACATTTAATTGTTAATTATTTAAAGCTTTAGCTTGTGTGGCTTAAATAAAATGCTTATCAAACAATTGTTTCAACCCTTTATATTATTAGTGCAAACAAAAAGTCAATAATAAATTGAGTTATAAATTTCGTTAAATTAATCTTTAGGGAACTTATAATTGTGCTTTAGACAAACAGGCAATAATTATTTAAATTAATTAGTAAAATCTAAAAAGAACCAATTGTTTGATAGGGGTTGTTTACTAAAATTTAATGCCAATTGATTTGAAATACTGGTCTCTTCAAAAAAAAATGCGAATACGGCAGCACTGGTAGCTCATGTTAAGCGACAGCTTGATAGTCTGTATAACAACAACTCTGACGCGTATAACAAATACTGTGTATAACAAATATGCTCGTGCAGCTGATTCTGTAATTGACAATCAACTCAGCGTGTGATAACATTGAGTGCATTTGGGGAAGGTGCTGGAAGGGGGGCTCGTGTGAGCAGGAGACTTGAGTGAAGAGGGGAGCGGAGTGGGGAAATGTTATCAATTGGGTAATCGTGTATTGAACTAGAACTTGCATAAGTCGCTGCATATGCAATTTATGCATAATTTAAAAACGATTACGAGCACACTTTTTATGAAATAATCAACAGAATTTGCATCAGACTTGGATTAACTTAATCAGCTTGTACTACATGTGTATTATGTGATTAAGATTTATGAATGCAGATCACGCAAAGCATGCAAACCAGTTCATTGAGCACTATAATTTGATGTCATTTGATCAAGTCTAGCAAAACTATGCATAAAATCTAGTTCCAAGTAGAACTCGTCTGGATTATGAATAATTTTCGTCGCTCGTGTTTCGTTTATTTACATATGTAAATTTTATACGAATTTGGCTAAAATTAATGCCCAAAAGCGTAAGCATTTCCTCAATTGACCAAAGAAATTCGGCTTTGTTCGCAGTCAATAAAGGAAGACTTTTCCGCAGTACGAATTTCCACAGAAAAGCGTTGGCGACGCGTTGGCTGGGAAATGTTTATGCCTATGATGGATGTAAATAAAACGATGACACTGATGTGCGACAAGCAGATCAAGCAGAAAAATCGGGAATCTGATGACTAAGTACCAACTAACAATGGGATCAGCGGGCTTTGACGTAGGGAACCATCGCGACCACCACCAATTAGAAAGTGGAGGCAAAACATTTGCTTTACCCAAAATAGACACAGAGAGAAGCCGGCAAAAGGGGTATAACAAACAACAAATGCCAAAACATTAGCATTTTCTTGTGGAAAATACTTTTTGCAATGATTTATATAAACTTACCTCATCCAATATTTTGCTATGCATTTTGAATTCGCTTATTATTTCAATTAATCAACAATTTTATATATATTCTGTAGTATATATCAATGGGTTCTTTCTATCTTTTCCGTTCCAAATTTTGAAAAAAAATCACTTTAATTCTTCGCGTTGATCGTTGGTTGACAGCAATACGATTTGCTCTGTTTCACGTACGTTTCGAAACTGTTTTGCTTTTCAAAAAGTTCTCTAAAATGCCGACTATACGAATATCAGACAAACGCGAGCACACACACACACATACAAACGTTCAGTCACACACACACGCTCAGTCACACACACATGCATAGCTACATCACATGTGTTTTTAGCATAAGCTCTCCGAGCGTCGATCGGCAATATGCGCTCTCTCCCGCTGTTGCCTTTGGTCTCCGGCTCTGTTGACAGTGCTGCCGCTTTAGCTATTTTCACTCTAAATTTAACTTGTTTGCTTATTAGTTCGATATTTTTAGTTTTTATAAACAGAAAAGTTTTTTATATAACATCATAATTTGCATTACAAGATTTAAAACTTGGTTATATTTGTTATTTGTTTTATTTATGCTATAACTAAAAGTTAACTCAAATCTGAGATAAACTGTTCTATTTATCTTTATACAATTTTTAAAACATTGACCTTTTTGAGCCTCTCTGGGACAGCGCTGACAATTAGGTACCATTGTGAGTCTGTTTTAAAGTGACCAATTTATTTATGTGTATTCTCTTTGCGTTTCAAACACTTGCTTGACATTTCTGAAATTGTGTACATTTTTCCAGATGATTCCGGGGTTTTCGAAGTGTGCAAATGTGACACACGTGTGTGTCTAGGTAAGCGACTGTTAATAAAAATTTAAACATACAAAAATACATATGAATGGGTACAAATGGGTATAGATTTGTGTGTGCGAGTGTGCGTGTGTTTATGGGTATCCATATATATTGTATGTACTCATAAATATAAGTGAGTTTTATTGCCTATCTAATGCATAGGGTGTGTTATACCCATTACAAAAGGGTTAAGGAGTTTGTTAACAGACTTAAACAATTTTTACTTCCTATCCATCAGATATATCTTAGGACATAGTCTTTATAATAAAGTTGGCTCAATAAAGAACGTGTCAGAAAGTGCACACAGTGCGGAAATTTATAATTTCCTACACACAGGGTATCTCAAAGTCATGCTCCCATAGCTTAAGAGTTCTCACAGTTTGTTTTTTTGTCTGCGTGTCGTCACATGTTAGTTAATTACTGTATATGCGTGGGTTAAGAGACATTCGCTATTCGTTGTAATGTTGTAACGGTAATTTCCACATACTAAACATTTTGAATGGAATAAAAGAAGAAGAAGAAGAAGAAGAAAAAACGTATGCGAATACGATTGTTATTAAATTGCGGTAGTAATTAGCTTTTATTTGTTTTAATGCTCATTTTGGCACTTGAATTTGGCAATATTTTTATTGCAACATTTCATCACAGTTTTTTATTTACCGTTAATTTATGAAGATACTTTTCCATCCCCAAAACCCATAAACCCTTACATAAGCCCTACGTTAAAAATTTTAGTAGTAAAGCCGAAAAAAGGAAGCAATTTACTTAAAAACTTTTCCGTAAATATTTATTTTATATTTAAAATGATTGAAATATTTTATTTAAATATTATGCTTTTTAATATTTCACCTTAATAATCATACTATATGTATTCTGATCTAGAAATAAATCTAAATAAATATTTCTGACATGGCATACATGATAGGATAAAAAAATTAAATAATTTTTTATAACTTTTGTGTTGTTATTAAAGTTAAATTAAAGTTGTTTCCGTCCCAAAAGGCATAAACCCTTACATTAATATAAATATTTATTCCAGAAGAGTTTAGAGTTTCCTTACCTCTCTTCTATAAAATAATAAACAATTTTCTACCAATAAATATTCTATTCAAAATATAATTACAATTGAATTAAATATAATTATATTCAAATATTTCCCTGAAATATTAGTTCCAGAATCGAAGCTATATTTCTGACTTGACACACACTTAAGCTGTATCTATATTTACCCAAATCCATTGCACAACAGTTAAATGTTTAATGTGCTTTTGACAAAAGCATACGACTCCAGTCATCCAAAACTTTTCGACGCCCCCGAGAGTACGTCTCTTGCAGTTGTTTCATACAAATGCCATAAAGACTTGCATTAGAAATGCATTTGCAAAAAACAAAAAAAAAAAACTAATAGCATGTGGGCAATAATGTGGCACTGAGACTCAGCATGGTTACTACTTACGATATGTGTACTTAGTTATATACTTATGCATGTATTTTAGTATTACAAGTTTACAGAAGATTAATTACACGGGCAGTGGCCATAAATAAAGCAAACAAGCACAGCACAGCACACCACAGCACACAAGACACAATAAGACTATATGTCACTGGTACTCGTACTACTACACAGAGAGTTGAAGCATTATTTGCAAATGCATGGTAGTAAAAATTCAAATTAGAAATCATTGCGGCCAACGGGCATTCAAATTGATCAAATGAGCCAACATACATATATGTATATAGATACGTAATGACCGTGTTAGATCCCGTGCCCTTGAATTGTAGAAGACGTTGGCTAAAGAAGAAGAAGAAGAAGAAGCAGCAGCAGCAGCAGCAACTGAACAATCAAGTCATAAACAATGTGCAGCCGAAAGGTCCCAAGAGGCCAATAGACGCCCCTCCAACGCGCTTGCAAATACAACAACAACAACAACAACAATAGCTAAAAGAAGAAGCAGAAGAAGAACAGCAACAACAATGAGCTGTCTGCTCAAGGTCACAGAGCTTTGGGCTCTATCTTTTGTCTCTTCTTGCCTTAGCGGTAGCTGAAACAGGCGAAGTAGCTGCGATTTGTGCAGCTCAGGTCAGCTCAGCTCTCTTGTGCCGCTAATTAAGTTAATTATAAATTTAAGGCACGCGATTTGCTTGGTAATCAGCAAATGTGATAATATTTTTCAAATTTTGTTTGTTTTTCGCCAAAAAATTTTGAATATTAAAATGTTGTTGCTGTAGCCGATGGCTCTGTCTACTGAACTGATTAGAAGATTGCCGAGTCATTGCAGTCATAAAATAAAATACATTGCCTTTCCAATTTGTATACCCTAGATAAACGAACGTGTGGGTATGTTAGACTAAGTCAATTTGATTGGTAATTTCATAGGATATAAATTGAAAATTTGTTAAAGCAACTAATTACTTAAATGATCTTAAGTGAGCGAAAGTTTTTCTTTGCGGAAATAAAATATATTTAGTATTTAATTTATTTATTTAAAATTAACTCCAAAATAATTAATAAAGAATTCAACTACGGAATACTTAATTAATGTTACGGATTATTTAACAGATATTTTACTCATTTATATCATGAACAACTTAAGTCAACAATTTCGTATAATTCTTATTAAAAACATATTCCTAGAATAAATCTAAAATAATATTTTAATATAATTAAATTTATAACTTCGTAAGAATTTATTGGCTTACATTCAGAAGTTTTGACTTATACTTACATAAGTACCTTTTACAGGGTAGTCCAGGGTGTATTCACTGGCAATTGACTGCGCTAATTTGACGTGTTAAACAGATCTTCGTTTCGCGTTTCTGCGATTTTGATTAGCGTTAATTTTTGGTTTTGTTTTATTTTTTTTTTTTTTTTTAGACGCGCCCCCCGGATTTGTGCAATTCGCTTGACCTTAGAGCGTCGTGTGTTTATAAATATATATGCTTATGTGTGTGTGAGTGTAAGTGTGTGTGATTTGTTTGCCAAGCATTGAAAACAGTTTCGAAAGTTCGAATTTTGCTGCAGCTGCGTCCCACGCGATGCCGACCTGATATGCATACTTACTACACTAAAGTTGAGTGCAAAAAAAGACAGAAACAACAACAACATCGAAGGTGTTGAGGGGGAAAAAGCATGATAATCGCAGTAACTGTAATAGTTGTAACGTAATTTGTCAGACAGGAAAAGGAAACGAACTTAAACATATTAATGCTGTTTAAAGTGAATAACATTGAAGTGTGCTTGAGAAATCATTAAAGATTTGCTCGTAATCAATTGTTTTTGTACCACTGTATCAGTGTAAGAGATTAAAATGAGGCTGTGAACCCAATAATCAAATTGTGTCATTCAACTCCAACTATTATAGCTAAATGATAATCATATATTACCATAATCATAATCAAATTCGTAATATAAAGCGAGTTTTATGGCTATGAATATACATATGTATAATGGTGTAGACCTAGATATAGATGGAATACAGAGTTGGAAATAAAGATGGATTAATAGATATAAATGGTGTGTATGCATAAAGATGTTTATATAACTATACATAAAGATTGAGATATAAATATATGTAGATAACGATATAGATACAAATTGGGAGACATTTAGAATAGATTTATTATAAAGACATTAATAAACATATAGACATACCGACAGTTACAGATACAGATACTGATGATAATATAACTGTAGATATATAAATGGGTGAAGATATATACATATATAAATATATATATATATACATAGATAAAGACATAGTTATAGATATAGATATTAATAAGGATATTGATAATATTATTAATATAAATATAGTTATAAGCGTAGATATAAATAAAGATACAAATTGATGTATAGACCCAGTTACAGATATAGATACAGACATAGTTATAGTTTAAAAAATTGACCTCGATATAGATATACTATATAGACATGGACAAAGATAACGATATAGTTACTGATATAGATATGGATAGATATGGATATTTAAAAATTATAGATTCAGAAAAATAAATAGATATGTTTATAGAAATGGATAAATGTTAAGACATATGTACATATAGTTAGATTTATAGAAATAATTTTAGCTATAGTTAAGGATATAGATATAGATTCATACATTTATAGACAAAGATACGTTTATAGACATAGACATGGATAATGATCTAGATATAGATGATAGAAAGGATGTGAATCTTAAATTTATAATTCCTTGCAATCTATTGTTTACAGGGTATTGTTAAGCATAATAATAATTATAATAAAAATCACACCTAAAGATTATATTCAAAATTAAATTGGAATAACAATGGCTAATTACGCGCTGGATTCCCCGTCAGTTTAGTTGCTTTTGTTTTCAATCTCATGGCGATTTTATTCGGATCAAATCCGATTCCGTTGCCGAGACAAGAGTCACATTTGCATGCGAAGATACCAGGCCAATAAATCTAACGCTCGCTGCTTTGTCAGCGATATACAATATACTTATATATACATATATAATACAAGTCTGCTGCGAAAGTGCCCAAACCTGGCCAGACAACAGACACCAGCCGGCTAAAACAAACACAAAACTTGGCCATTTGGTCTGGCTAACTGGGCTGCTGCCACTGCTGCTGCTGCTGCCACTACTACTGCTGCTGATGGCAAATGTGGTAGCTTTACGTCTAAACTATGAATGTTAATTGCTGTTGAGGCTGTTTGAGGTTTTCAGTTAAACATCGCCGACTTGAACTTCAATGTCAGTTAGGAAATTTGAAAAACTAATTTTGTGTCGATTCAAATTATACTTTTTTATTGGACCTTCTCCACACTACTATACGATGATACCCAGATAGTAAAAGGTGCACACGCAATAAAAAAGACTAAAAAAAAAAACTTTACAAAAAATCATGACGATCCACACGATAATTATTATAATAATTCATACATAACATTCACTGAGGAAACATCGCATTTGGCTGTCTTCAATAATAAAATGTGTAAAGTGAAAGAAGGCAAATAGTAAAAGCTGACTTTTGATAACGAACTCACTGTAATTTATATTTATGATATATGAGCCAACATTCATCTAAACATATATATGTATGTATGTACTTATATATTTATTTATGTATTTCTTGTTGTTGCGGGCGTGAAAGTTTTCTAACTTTAATCATAATAAATCATCTGACTTGCACAATTCAATTTTTTTAATCAAATTTTGTTAACATACTTTTTTTTATAGTCAATACAAGTGGTGCAGTAGATAAAGATTTGATTTTAAAAATATTTATTTTTATTAAATTTTAAAAGTAAATAATATAATTTCTTTATTCAGCATAAGGAATATGATTTTTTTAAAAGTTTTTGAAGAGAAAATTTAAATATTAATTTAATTTGATTAATTTTTATTGTTTTTTTTTAGCATAAACTTTTTATAGTCAACGATTTGATATACAGTAAAAGCTCTTTTGGCCGGACAGTCACGGTTCCGGCAATTTTGTCCGCCCAAGGGAACGGATTTTGTATGAAAATCATGCTCATGGGACTATAAAATTCGTCCGGGTAAGGGAGATGACCGCCTGAGAGAGCTGTTCGCGAGTTGAGCTTTCACTGTATATGGATAATTTTAATATATTTATTTGTAGCATGTAAAGGAGTTTTATAAAATATAATGAATTTTTAATGTTTAGTACAAAAAATATCTTGTATAAAAGTTTTTAAACGAAATAAAATATTTTTTTTATATAATTTTTTAAAGATTAATCAAAAATTTTTTTAAAATTAAAAGTATTCAGCATTAAAAGCTTGTATTTTATAAAAATAATTTAAAAGTAAACATCAATATAAATTTATTTTGATAATTATTAACTTCTTTCTGGCATACACCCAACGTTTTGATATAATTTAAATTTATTTAATTGTAGTTTGAACAGTAGCCTTAAAAAAATTTAATAAATATATAATATTTAGATTACAAAAATCGACTTCTATGTATAAAAATATAATTAAAATAGTCATATTATGTATTAAAAAAGACTTCTTTTTAGTTATCAAAGGAAAATACTCAAAAAGACAACTGATATTTCAAATTATAATTTGTTTGAATTCCTATTTACTATAAACAGAAAGTTTATCGGAATACTTAAAGAAAGAGTTCTTAAAGGACTAACAACCTTTCCTTTACAAATTAAATAAACTTACACATTAAACAAAATACAAACTAAAACTTCTTCTTTAGGATTAATTTGTTAGTCAGTGTAGAATACTACAATACTCTATGCATCTCTTCACTAGCTATTTACATAGATATTTTTATGTATGACCTTTAGGTCTTTTTTAGTTATTAACATATTGAAGCGTATTTAAACACCGTTCCACACCTAATGTACTTTAATTGTTTATTTTATTTGTTTGCTTCAAATAATTGGGATCAATAATTGAAATGCGCAAAAGGTGTCGAAATTGAAATGCGCAAATAACGAAAAAGACATAAATATTGGAATCTGTATATTTGAAATGGAATCGAATCGAATGGAAACGTTTTGTCTGACAATAAAGTAGATAATGCCATTGTCAGCTGTAGTAAAAGCAAACAAGAATTTAAACAATGACACACCTGAAAATGAGGCTTAAACTTCAATGATTTTTTAAGAAAAGATTTCACATAATTTGTTCATTTTATTGGTCATTTCAGAACAAAAGTCGCATGCACAAAAAGTGCAAATTTCTATAGAAATTGAAATCGAAATTGTTTTTCTTTGTGGAACTGATCGCAATCATAACTTTCATGTTAATTGAATTATGCAAGTTGTGAAGCCAACGGGTTACAGTCCCAACATGATAGCTACGAAAACTGTTGTCTGACCTTTTGCTAACCCCAGAGAGTTGTGCAAAGTAACCAAAGGGGGTAGAGGGGTAGAGGGGGGGATGGGAAAGCTTTGAGCCGCGGGGAAAACACGAAGAGACCACCAGCAGTGAACTTGAGGCTAGAAACTCACGAATCGCTAACTAAAAGTTTAAGTTAAACGTTTTGAATGTTTTACCTTTAAGTTATAGTTAATGTAATTTTCTCCTCATCTATCATTTTGAAATTGATAGGAAGAGTGTGTGTTATCTAATGCCCGTGGAGAGAGAAAACAATGAATGGCCACCATGACGAGCATTTGCAATAGAGTAACCAAATTGGACCAAATTTAACAAAAACTCAATGAGCCAAATTGAAATAGTTATTGTTTATTGTTTCTTTGAATTTTGAATTTATTTATTTTTTTGGTTTGTTTGTATGTTTTTTAAGCCAATGACACGCTATTTCTAGGAGTTTCTTTTGTTGGCGCAACATAAAAGCTAAGGGGGAAAAAATTGCAACAATAAACAAGTTCACAACGCTAAAGATTATTTGAATAAGCACATAAAAATTGGCAACAAAAATGGCCAAAAAATAAAAAAAAATAAAAAACAAAACAGAAAATACAAAAAAAATGAAAATAAAATAAATAATAAAAAAAGATGTGCAAAATTGAGTATAACCAAAAAGTATCGACCGTTTGAAGTTTAAAGTTTTTGAGTTAAGGCAGCGACGCCTACTGCGACTGCGACTGCAATAAGCAGCGGCAGCGACAGCGACAGCGCCTTTAAGTTCGGTTTTGACTGTTGATAATTATTGGCGACGCTGATGAGACGGGGGACCACAATAGCATTAATAATAACAGCCACAACAACAACAATAACTAAGCACTTGTAAGCAGCAGCGACAGCAGCAGCAGCAACAACAACAACAACAGCTGAAACCAGCCTCACGCTGTCGCTGCCACTGTCTACGTCGCAGTCGCTGCCTCAGCCGACGTTGGCAGCAAAGTGTTTGGAACACTTCACAAGCACAGCGCAGACGCAACGTCGTTCAGTGCGGTTTTGGAGTTCGTAGTCTCTGGTCGTGATCGTGCAGTAGCAATCGGAAAAGCAAAATAAAAAACCCGAACTACCCACACCCCCAAAAAAAATAGTTCGCCCGAATTCGTGTGTGTGTTTGTGAGTGTGTGTGAGTGTTTGAAAAAGTGCTTAAATAATTTGCAAACAAAGTGACAGGATATTTAATACACATAAAGTAATCAAAAGTCTTAGCTCCATTTGGAGTACCAGTTGGCAGCGATGTTAGCAGCGAAGGATAAGCCATGTCTGCTGCTTGTTGGCCTATTGGCCGCATTGAGCTGTAAGTAGATTAAGCCCTGATTTATGGTACAACCAAGACGCATTGTAATGCAAATGTGAGCTAGCCAAAAAAAAAATGAAATAAAATTCAGTTTGTAAAGAAACTAGATTAGTGGATAGTGTGCATAAATGTGTGTGTTTTAATGGCCCAGAGGGCGGAGCAGACAATGAGCCCAGCCGTACACTCTGACACGCCGCAAATATATCATCTTTTGTATGTAAATGCAAAGTAAGCCAAATGAATATTCAACAGTCAACAGTTTTCGCTGCGACTCTCTGCCCACGTTTTTTTTTATGATTGGCGCTGACCGTTGAACTGGCCAACTGGCCAAACGGACTGACAGAGTGACCAACTGACTGACTGACTGACTGACTGCATTAGCATTGCCTGACAGATTAACATAAATTTATGTGTATGCGTTTCCTTGATACAATTCGAAGACCTCCATCAGGCGATTGCCTCAATGAAAATGTCGTCGTTTTTTTTTCTCTCTCTTCATTTTTTGCTGCTGCTACTACAACTCTTGCTCTTCTTCTTGCTCTTTGGATTTTTGTATGCAACGTGAAAGTAGGTCTCTAGGTTGAATATTGCGAATACGTATGTACATTACACACACACATACACCCTGGTATAGCAGTATCTATGAACTAGCATCTGCAAGACTTATGTATATCTATTGATTGGCCAAAATGATTGGCAACTGCCGCCAACCAGTTCCAGTTGGGCTTTAAGTTTGAACATTTTTCCATTTTTTTTTTTTTTTTTCTTAAATGTTGTATAGGCTACTACTGCCTCCGTTGGCCTGGCCTAATGGCTCTGTCTAACTCTGGCCCGAGCATCATTAATAAAATAAGAAAAAAAAAAACTTAAGACCACAAAGTGCTTGTGTTGCTTTTATTTAACTTTTAATTACACCTTTGGCATTTTGCATACGAGTATACTGGTAATTGTCAGAGACACAGATACTCAGTGACTGTCTCTGTGTATCTGTGTATTTGTTTTTCTAAGTCAACACACGCACACACTCGAACTGTGATTTCTAATGGGTATTAAAAGCCCAACGACTTGTTTGATTAATAGAACATTAATTCGCCACACAAATTTATTAGTCTTAGCCGGCACTTTTATTTAGTTAAATTTATTTATTTATATATATACACACATATATAGGTGTGTGTGTTTGTGTATTGTGTGTCATAGCCGAGATTCTTGTGCCGAGCGTAGACAGGAAAGACTTGTCGACGACTTGCTAGATTTGGAGCAGCAACTGCCATGGCCACAAGATCTGCGATCGAATCGATTGTGTGGGCCACGATTGGAGTAGAGCAATAACAGTTAACAGACTAATGCCAAACCTCCTAAAGCCAAATTGAGTGCCGTCTAAATGTGCAGGCCATGGAGGCCGCCTCAAAAATATTACGAGTAGTAGTAGTAGTTGGCCTGATAGTTGGCCTGATAGTGACAGTAAGACTGAAACGTGTTTATAGCCAAACCATAAAAAACTTAAAAAACAAGACAACAAAAATTAATTGAATTTTAACAACAAATAAACAACAACAACAAGCGGCAACCGAAGGTAAAGATCGAAGTTGAAAATTAATTCGCGTACAATTTGCAAATACGTAATAATCGTAACAAGTTAACAAATGATTCATAAATCTTGTTTATAAAGAATTAACTTTTTTTTTTTTTTCAAATTTATTGAAGAAGCCACATACATATATATTTTTTTGTGTATTTGTTTTTTATTGTTTATTTATTTTGTAGTTCCATTAGTTGGAACTCTTTGAAGTAAGCCGTGAATGAGTTTGCTTTGCTCTGCTCTGCTTTTGTTTAAACTTTAAACAAATGGCAAAGTATTACAAAAAAACTGTGTTACACGCATCATAAATTTGTGTAGATTTGTTTAAAACCAAATTCTATTGCCATTGTTAATTGTTTGTTGTGAAAAGTTTATTTGGCATGAAGCGCAAAACTTCCTGTAGAGCTGGAAGTTTATGACTAGTCTAGCCAAATTTGGTAATCAAGAACTGTTTTTGGTAACAATCAAATCAAACAATAGACCAAAAAGTGTCTATGGCTAAGTTCTTGTCACTTCCCAAATCAACTCATCTCAATTAGCCAAGAATATGACGTGATTAGAGCTCAAAACTGAACAATCAAAAGTCAGAACTTGGCACTCAAAACTGAGAACTCGAAATTGTTGTTTAAATGTAAATTTAATGCGAATAATTAAGTGGCTGCTAAGTGGTGCTAGTGGTGCTGCTGGTGCTGCTGGTGCTGCTAGGGCTGTGCAGAATTGTTTTTTATTACTTTATTATTTATTATTAAGCTGAAAGTCGTCGACTCAGCTGAGTCAAGTTCGTTGCCTAAGTCTTTTGTTTGACTTTACCTAATAGTCGTGGCTTTCATTGTTTATAATTTAATTTGTTGTTTATTTTCTCGCAGCACTGCAGCTTTACTGTGACGCCGCCTATCCCTATTACGGCACCAAAATCGGCTCACTGACACGTCTGCATCATGGCGTTTCCGGCGATGTTTATGCCGTTGATTCCCGCACGATTTTCATTAAGAAATTCAACTACGATGGTGAAGCACCCGCCGCGTACTTCTATGTGGGCAACACTGCTCGACCGAGCAATGAGGGAGCCGCACGACTTAGGGACGAACGTGGTGGCACTGCAGCCTTAACGCGTCGCTATCGCAACAAGGACATAACCCTCTCGCTGCCCGAGGGCAAGACACTGCGGGATGTCAAGTGGTTCTCGGTGTGGTGTGATGAGTTTGCCGTTAATTTCGGAGATGTTGCCATACCCAGCACTCTGGATTTTCCAAGGCCTCAGAAGATTAGCGCGTTGCGCGGTGTCCACGGCGTGTCCTCCGACAATATTGTCATCGTAGATGCACAGACATTGTTGGTGCCCAATTTCAGCTATGATGGCGAGGCGCCAGGTATGTTTTGGCTATAAGTTTATAAATGATTTTGGAGGGTGGACAATTCTGTATTCTACAGATGCCAAATTCTGGGTGGGTCGTGGCCAGCGTCCCTCACCCGAAGGTCTGCGCATACCCGATGAGAATGGCAAAGAGATTCCATTGCGTCGCTATGATAGAAAGACAATTGTGCTCACGTTGCCAGAGGATTTGACCATCTTTGATGTGGGACACTTTGGTGTGTGGTGTGAGGCGTTTACCGTTGACTTTGGACACGTTCGTCTGCCAGAGGGACTCAATGTGCCGCCCTCGCTGAAAATGCTGGGCATCAGTCCACAGGTAAAGAAGCCGTTAAATCTTATCCTAAGCGAGCTGCAGCCCTGATTGCCATAGGCACTTGCCAAGCATTTTTTATGTGTACGACGAATCTATTTAAAACAAACATACAAAAAGCAAAAAAAAAATATTAATTATTATTCATATTTATTTGTATTCCATTTCGAGTGCTTTCGGGTTGCTTTGATATAACTAGACTCTAAGTGCGAATTTCTTTATAAAAAATACTTTAAAGTTTAAACAAAAATCACATTTTTGAATGATTTCACGAATTTGTTCTTCTATTAATAATATAACAACAACATAAAAAACATATAAAATATATGTGCAGCACATTTTTATATACAAAAACAAACAAATAATCTCTTCTGTATTTTGTTGACTTCGATTTGAGAAACTTTTCGCTTTTTAGCCGATTTTAGCCTATACAAAATGAAATGTGTGCAATGATTTTGTTCAATTTGGGTTCACCCATGAATTTCCCACCTCCCTCAAAAACCCACTCCCTCAAAAACAGACACAAAGACACCTGAAATACACACACACACATACACACAAATACATACACACATACACCTGCTATGCGTTAATCCTTTGTCAATTCCATGTTAACTTTTCTTATCGTTTTACCTTTTTCCAATCCAAAAACATTTTTCATTTTGTATATGCTTCATGAAAAAAAAAAACGTTTCAAAATCAGTTTTCAAATTCTCACTTATTTCTCTTAAAAAAAAAAAGCAACATTTTTTTCAAAATACAGAAATTAACAAAATTTTTACTTTCGATACACAAAATTTTGACTTTGGCAAGCGCAATTTGTGATCCCATTCCATTCCATACCGTTCCATTGCTCACCCAAACACATTTCATTTCATTTCCATATGTTCCATTCCATTCCATACCGTTCCATTCATCACCCAAACACATTTCATTTCATTTCCAGATGTTCCATTCCATTCCATTCCATTCCGTTCCATTCCACTCCATTCCAAATTCCATTTCCTTTGCCTATCTATCTACAATACAAAAGCACAATAATTCTATTCCAGTCGAAGCTCAACTGTGAGGTGCTCTATGATGATCTGGCCTTTGAAGTACGTTGGGCCGTGGCCGGTGAGAGCATCGTTGTGCAATTGGTTGCTAAATTGGGTAAGTTTTTTTTTTTTTTTTGGCTAAAAAGACCTAAAAAAAAATTAAATGCGATGCGGAAATGTTTATTTCGATCTTGACACTCGACGCAAGCTAAAAATCAATTTAATCGCACGCCAATAATTTGGCACAAATTACCACAAAAGTGCTTAAATCAAAGCATTAAACAAATTGACAGCTAAATTAAGATTGATTGGCAAGTTCGCCAAAACATCAAAGTAATTTTTTTTTTCTCCTTTCCATTCGCTTTGAGACGAAGACGAGTTTACTTTAGGGAACTTCACAACAAATTATCAACTCTTGGGAAAGTCCATATAGCGAAAACTGCGTTGTATTAGATTTATTAATTAATTAATAGCCCCTGATTTTCATGTTATTGACTGATTAAACTTACTTATTTTTGAACTGATAATTTTCGGTACATTCTCTTCCTTCTCTGAGGAATTCCCCAGAAATTGTTTTGTGAAGCTTTCAATATATCGAGTTTGTTTTGTACAGTTATTTCCAGTTTTACTTAAAATACACAGTAAACACTCTTATAAGTGGATACCCACATATAAAGGGTTGTCCGCCTTTGAGGGAGGCAATTTGTTCAGAAGCATTATCAAGATCAGAGAAAAATTGTCAACGTAAGAACTTTCCACTTATTTGGGATGTCCGTCAAGCGGGCTTTTACTGTAGTACCTAAGTTTAGTAACCTATTTAACTATCCATCTAAGCAACTTACTCTCTGTTATGAAATGTCTAACCGTCTGTTCATCCGTCCGTATGAATACCAGGATCTAAAAGACTTTAAGAGCTTGAGACACAAAACTTGGAATGAAAGTCCGTCTATACGTCAGCCACATCATGTTTATTTCAAAATTTTACCACGCCCCTACCGCCCCCGCAAATTGTAAAAAACTATTTTCACATCAGCATAACTTGAAAACGACTAAAGATATCGGGACCAAATTCATACATTATGTGTAGGGTACAATTATAACTATAGTCACCAAGTTTAATACGGATCGGACAACTATAACCTACAACTCCTACAGAAAAAATCTGTCAAAAATAGGAAACTTGTATGACAACATGCTATGTTAGTTGAACGATCGCAACTAAACTCACACATTATGTGTATATCGTGATATTAACTATCCTCACCAAGTTTAATACAGATCGGACAACTATATCCTATAGCTCCCATAGGACAAGTCGGTCAAATATGGCATATTTCTATAGTTTGAATGTGAACGGGGTCTTTTACAGTCGATTCGCTCTCCAGTAGCCTTCCTAACTAGTATTATCTAAAGAAAAGTTAAATAATATTTCTAACTTTACCTAAAAGTTTAATTTCAAACCCACGTGACGTCATCAAAACATTATTACGATTAGAATTAGCATATTTGTTATGCTTGTTCCAGTTGTTCGCAGTTAAACATTAATTTCTGATCTATAATAACAGATCTGTCAGACATTGTATCACTGATCAATTGAGAAAGAGATGTCTTTAGCTTGTTCTGTCGATTTATGATGCTTTGACATTTAAGCGAGTACAGTTAATATAATAATAAAGGAAGACAACGCAAATAAAAAGAAGAAGAAAACAAAATCCAGTTAGCAGCAATTCCGAATTGACCGATCAGCGAGGCAGCATCGTTAGTAGAATAACAAGTTGCAAAATATATATCTGACGACTGGTTTATTGCGCAACCAAAGCAAAGCAACGCACCGCAGCGCATCTCACAGCACCGCATCGCACCACACAGTAAGGCAATTAACGGGCATGACTATGTGGATGTAGATGTGGATGATGATGATGGTGGTGCTGTAGCTGCTGCCGTTGCTACTCTTTAATGCAATGTTGGTGGTGCCCAAGTCACTCAACATTCTACACACAATCTTGACCATGTTTGAAAGCGATTCTTGGCACGCGTTTCTTGGCTACTGGTCTTAGGATCTTAGATACTTGATGGTAGTTGTTAGTTGTTAGTTGCCCGTGGGCAATTTGGAACCGCTAAGAATGTGAACAGGCATTTTGAGTAAAGTGATGTGAGACCGGTTGGTTAGGCATCCATTTAGGAGCCTGTTGTCTGCTTTACAGAATTGGGTCGAACAACTTTCGTTGATTGGCGATCCAAGTAGCTTATTTTACAGCATTTTCTGTGAGTGCCACACCCCCAATTTGTCCACTCCTCTTGATTCACCCACAGAGCCCAACAATTACATGTCCTTTGGCATCTCGCCGAACAAGAACATTAGCCAAATGATTGGCGCCGATGCGACCGTCGCTTGGGTGGATCCCGATACAGGAAATGGCTTTGCCCAGGATTATTTCTTAGAGGGTAAAGCCCAGTGCTCCGGTGGACGTGGTGCCTGTCCAGATGTTAAGATCCAACCGAACACAAATTCCATACGATTGCTTAACGCTGCTATGGTGAACGGCTACTCCATTGTGACCTATCAGCGTTCGTTGTCGGCCACGGATCGTCTGGATCTGCCCATTTCGGTTACGGATGCAGAGTCCGTTGTCTGGGCCATTGGACCCTTGAATGACTTCCGCGAGGTCTCGTTCCACACGTACTACAACAAGCACTTGCATCACATTGAGTTCGGACGTCAACCCAAATGGAATTGCCCACTGCCAGAGGGCGCCAAGCCGGGCAGCAATTCCGCCGAGCAGGAGGATGAGGTCACTCAGAGTAGTTCCACTGGCGGAGCAGGTTATCCACCCGCGGGACGTCCCAACATTGAGCCCGCCGAGGAATTCTATGAGAATCGTGCTCAGGCTCTTCAGCGCACCACTCCCGCACAGGCACCGCAAAGGCGCCAGGAGACCGCACTGACCACTCAGCATCGTCCGGTGCCAACGCCAAAGCCCGTTAACAGCAACGGCGCCTGGGATATACCCGCCATCCAATGCCACGAACCAGAGGACGGGGTCTTCTATGCCCAAATGGGACCAACGGGAGGCAAACATGGCTATCCCGCCATAACCGGTGGGTAATCCTACTGTATCGCCTAACCCTAACCCTACTAATCCATTACTGCTTTCCCGCAGGTCATGTGGGCTGGGGCATCTCTTGGTACATCAACGGCTTGCTCATTCCTGAGCTGCACGTGGTGCGTGGTAGAACCTACACCTTTGTGGTCGAGGGTGGCAACAATCCGGACATTCCCGCCAAGTATCATCCGTTCTACATCAGTGATGATCCCGTCGGCGGCTACGAGCACAAGCGTGAGGAGGAAAAGAAGGTAAGTTCCAGCGCAGACCAATTCAATCCTTGCAAGACTTAATCTTTCCATGATCTTTGCCAGGCCGTACGCATATTTGCCGGAGTGCATCGATCCCGTTCAGGACAGGTTACGCCCACTGGGGTGGGTCGTTTGTGCAACTGGACACCGGATGTGGATGGACCACCAGCGGATGATTATCAATCCTTTGGTGCATACCAGCGCACACTAACGCTCAAATGCGATGCGGGTGAGCCCGGCGTAATTAGCTGGAAGCCGGATAAGAATACGCCGGACACTGTGTACTATCACTGCTTCACACATCGCTATTTGGGCTGGAAGATACATGTGCACGACACATGCGATGGCTTTGGTGAGAGTGTGGGCGTGGCCGCCTCCGAGCGGCATGAGGTACGGGAACCGGCACCGATACGGGAAGACTACGCCGCCGAGCCATCGATACGGCACGAAACCAAGGTCAGCCCCAACGATAATTTTTTATTGAAGCACCAAACCGATTTGATTAAGAACCACAATATGAATGGAACACCGCCTAAACTGAGTTTTGAAATAACAAAATCTTCGGAAATAACCAAACTGATTTCAGATGGAATCCGCGCTGCTGAGGCTCTCGAGGAGAGCTTACTAAGGAACCAAACGATCGCTAATGCTGCTGCCGCTGCCGCTGCCGCTGGCGATGCACTGCTCCAGAACCCACAGCACTACCACAATAAAGATAACAGCGGCAACAATGGCTCCAGAATACCAACGAGACCTTTGCTGGCACCAGCCAGACCAGAGATTTTGCACGGCGAAACTCATGCATTGAAATCACCCTCATCTTCATCATCATCATCATCATCATCATCTTCCTCCGCTTCTGCTTCAGCTTTGCCTGGAGTGGTGCATCCGAAACCACCCATATTTGTTGCACCACAAGCCCATTTGCCTCCGCGTCTGCAGTATCCGTTTATGCACCACACACACTTCCCACACCCACATTCACATCATCATCATAATCCACACTTGGCACCACATCATCCACAACCACATCCACATCATCATCATCTGCAGCACAATCTAACCAGTAATCTTCCAGCGCTGGCGCAGAAAACCATAAGTCTTTCCGAATATCTACGACCACCACAGAATGCTCCGCTCTTTCATCCCGTCAAGCTGCCCGGACGTCGCCCCTATCCAGGTCCTATCAAGAAGGTGCCCGCCTCACGTCCTGTATTGCCACAACAGCATCCACCGGTCGCTGGCATCGTACCACAATCATCGCTGATTGTCAATCATTATCGCAAACCTGTGCCCGGTTTGCTGAAGCCCTTCCTCAAGGAGAAACCCTTTCCCATTCAGCCCATAGCTGCCTCCGTGCTGCTTTTGGGTCAGCCTACAGAGCTTGGGGTACAGCGGCAACCCATCGATGCCGCCGAAAGGGGCAAGGTCAAGGTCAAACCCATTGTCTCACTCCCCGTGCCCTATGTGGATCACGAACCTCAAGGATCACTCCAGAGTCCCACCTTCTTCAAGGCCGAACAGAAACAGAAACAAAAACCAATCTTGAGCAGCACAACGACCACGAGCACGACCACGCCCCTTTTGAAACGACCATTGGCTGAGGAGCCATCTCCACAGCAGATCGCTAGCATGCGTCCGGCAATTAACCTAGGATTCAAGCCGGACACCGTGGTCGTCGAGAGCGGGTTCCGTCCAATTGTGCGCAACGATGGGAGCGGAGTCCAACTGCCGCCGGAGCTGATCGAGCAGGTGGCCCACAGGCGCGAAGATGCGGGCACCGAAATCGATGATGTCATGGAGACCGATACACTCTTCCTAACCGCTCAGCAGAGCGGCAGCGAGACCCAGAGCTTTGAGCCTATGTTTATACCGTCGCCGCTGGACAGCACCAATGCCACCAGATTGGCAGCAAAGACTCCACCACCAGTGGTGGAAGCATCCCCAATGGCCTTGAAGCTACCCTCGGCGACTTTGAAGCATTCGCTGCCATCTACAGCGCAGTTACGTAAGCCTTCGCTGGAGGAACTATTCCAGGAGGACGGTGATCTTGACCCAACAGCTGATGAGGAGGATCAGGAGGATGGGTTGGCACGTACAAATCCTCCCTACCACAACTCCGCCGAGGATGAACCCGACTACGATGACTTGGCCAATCTGTTTAACACAGAAGATAGGGAGGAGGAGGAGGAGATACACCAGCAGGCACATGATAGTTTAGCCGATGATCTGGAAACCGAGTCGGATGACAAAATGGCCCAAGCAGCCGAACGCATAGATACCTACTACTTACCACCAGATAATCGCAAGATTCCACATGCCAGCATTCCCAGTGGTGCCGTGTACACCTTCGATGGCAAATCGGTGGTGGACAGCACACTGGTGCTACCACCCAAGTTGGATGCCCGCGACAATGGACACTCGCGGCACACACACTATGGACTCTTGCCATCCGAGAAACTGGTGCGCACAACACCGCAATTTGGTGTTTATCGCGGTGAATTGCCGGAAGAGTTTTTATCTACATTAGAACCGGTTACGGAGTTTGGCAATGCGAGAGGCACTTCGGTAGCTTCGCTGCCTGGCACTGATAGTCCATATCAATCGCCATCATCGCCATCACAAACGTCGTCACTGCGACCCATTTCGACCAAGTTGCACTTACTCAAGCCCGATATTAATGAAAATAGCACGTAGACAATTGGCCACAAAGGTGTGCAATAGTTTAATTCATTGATTAGATAAGCATTTACAACTGCGAGCAGTTAAAAATTGAATTTGTACTCATTACCATACATACCATACATAATATACACATAAAACATAAATCAAATTAAATAATCCCGTATTAGAATTAGGCACCTTTTATTAACATTTGTGTGTTTATAGTTTAAACCACATATTTGACGCTCTTAATTTTAACCAAATACAAACAATTTTACATAAACAATTAACTAAGCTAAAGTCTATTTTTAAAATGCATTTTAGTCGTTGTCTATGAAATAAAACATTAAAATAAATAAATACTCGTGTTTTTTCTAATTTAGCGCCCGTAAGACGATATTTTAAATTCAAATGTTAAATTTTAACAGTGCCACATGAGCGTAACAGTATCGATTACACTTATCAGGGTCACAAGTATTTTGGTTTACAGCGGACAGTCGAACAGAAAGCCGACAAAATATATTGGAGTTTATATTGTGCACAACGTAGTTATTAAGGGAAAAAAATTACTATTGGAAATCCAACAACAGATAACGAAACGAACAGAAACAATGAATAAAAAGTAAAACTTAACAAAAATAATTATATTTCTAAGTAGCAACTACAATTTTAGTAAAACACTGTTCACTGTCACTGTTAATCCAAATTCAACCATTTTACGTTTAAGGACTACCCTTAATTAGTGATGCGACAAATCACTGGTTGAGGCATTGATGATTTTATTTAGCAATATTAATGTGTTACAAGCTATTTGACAACTTTATAAATTAAACATCACTCAATTTTTAATTGTCACTTCAGTTCGGTGTCAACTGCAGCTCAACAAAGTTAGTAAAATAAAAGCATTTCGCGGACTATCGTAAGAAGCATCTCGATAGTCGAGTAAACAAATATAATTTTTTTCATCACTAGTTTATACACGTGATACAATCATGAGCCAATTCAACCATTCGGTAAAAGTGCCCACACAATATAAAGTAACAGCAAAAATATTAAAAGCAGCCATCGAAAAACAAAAGTCAATAAAGTCCCTGATATTTGAGGAAAAGCATGCGGTACGCAAACAAAGCAAAACGAGAAATAACATCCAGCAAGTAACTAAAGCGAACATTCTACGTGTTTTCATATTTACAGCGCGTACGCACACTGCAAGCGGTGCTGAAGAATTATAGCGACAACAGAGGCGCTATCGATAGTGCTATCGAGGATACGGGCTTGTTGAAAGAAAATCCAAATTTGGACTCGGCGCTGGCCAAAGTGTTGGTCACTGAATTGATCTTTGGACGTGGACAACTGAACGGCGAGAGCAGGCCAGTGCAAACAGTGCGTTCGTTCAAGGATCGACTGCAGCAAGCGATTAAAGGCGCGGGATTCGAAAAGAAAGGCAGGTGCCCTCACATAGACGTTTCTGTAGACATAACAGTATTAGTAACCGCTTACGGTTGAGTATTCAAAAAGACAATGGTCAAAAAGTCAAAAAAACAAACGGCCGTGCAACAGGTTGACGCGCCAAATGAATCAGAGATATGTGATTCATCGCAGCCCAGCCAGGAGCCATCTGATGACAGGAGTCTAGAAGTATTTCTTTGGCTTCTAGCCTATAGCATACTTATGTTTACACTGCCATTTCTGGGCTTTTATGGTGTACGCAGCTGGCTGGAGGAATCCTACCCCGAGCTGGATGCATTCAAAAAGAATTGCTATTCCGTGGTCACAGCTGTCGTGGTAGTCAACGCCATTGTGGCCATGTATGTGCTTAAGGCCGTGCGGGAAAAGGATCCACCTTCATTGCCAGCTGTCGAACAGGAAGAGAAGAAAGAGCAGTAGATTTGTCTCATAACAGATTTAATAAAAATCAATGTAACACTCTTTTAAAATGACGATCTTTTATTTAACACACACAGAGCCCAATCCACGCTATGTGCGAATCAATACCAATCTGCTCAGCATTGCCGAAGCTCTGGAGTATTTGGCTGGCGAAAACTGGCGACGCAAGGAACTTGATGCGGACATAACATACACGGACTTTCTGGCTGCGGTGCGCACACTCGAAGAGGATGAGTTCATGTTGGACATCAATGTGGAAGGTGTGTTGATATTTCATCACAAGTCCAGAAACTACTGGGCCTGTCATGACTTTGTGGTCGGCAAGAAATTCATATTGCAAAACAAGGCCACATGCCTGGCAGCTGAACTGCTAGCACCACCACCAGGTTCCACTGTGCTGGACATGTGTGCTGCTCCAGGCATGAAAACCTTGCATATCTGCAATGTCATGAAAAATCAAGGTTGCATCTATGCCGTAGAGCAGTCCAGAGAACGCTACCAGGCACTATGCGATATTACAAATGAAGCTGGATGCCAGATAGTTTCTCCCTTGAACGCCGATGTTCTTACCATTGGTAAGTGTGGCATATTAGCCCAAAGTATACGAGTCTTAATAAGCATGTTCTTTAGGTCCAGAGCGGTGTCCCGATGTTGAGTATATCCTAGTGGATCCCAGTTGTTCTGGAAACGGTATGCAGGGACGAATTAGCGTCTGTGACGAGCAGAAGGACGACAAACGCCTCTATAAATTGGCTGGACTTCAAATCAAGATCCTTAGTCATGCCATGTCGTTCCCCAATGTCAAACGCATTGTATACTGCACGTGCTCGCTTTGGAAAGAGGAGAACGAGCAAGTGGTTCAGCGTTGTCTTCAATTAAATCCTTCGTTCAAGCTCCTCAATGGCAAGAAAGCCTTAAGGAATAAGTGGCAGAATGTCGGCGACAAGGAGTATGTCAAGATCGGCAAAAACTGTTTGTACTGTCTGCCAGATCAGGATCTAACCGATGGCATCTTTCTGGCCATGTTTGAAAGAGTCAACAATGATAACGATAACTAGATTAAAAAAACTTTATTCGAGCTTTTTTTACAGATCATTTCAACTTCAGCTTAAATGAATTTATAATTAATTTAAACATTTGTAATATTCTTTTTGGCATTTTATAAAAAAAATTAAATATTTAATGTGCATATTCACATAATTTATGAGTTAATGACTTGTAGTTTTTGATGATAAGATGATTTAATAAATATATAAAATGAATATATATATTTTGGTATTGATATTTACCGTTGATACATTTTTAACAAAAAAATATATAAAATAAAATAAAAAAAAAAAATAGAACACATTAAAAATCGGGTTGTTAATAAACTTTTTTTTGTCAGAATTTTAAAAACTTGTACTGTGAAAACGTTGCCAACGAAAATTATTCATTATTTTTTGTTCTTTAACAGATTATTCAAATTAAATTTGATCACCGTTGGCAGTTCGAAATTCAAAATTAATTCATTCCAATTCCAAAATTAGTAGATGATTATTAATTAGACCAATATTGCAAATTATTTGGCCCGAAAGAATCGTTAACGGTAACAGAAATGCTGGCACATAACAATAAGCCAGTTTTAAGACGTTTTTGTCGGCCGTTACGATTTAACAAATATTACGATATTGTGAGTATTTTACTATTTAATGAAACAACTTTTTGAAGTTTAAATGCGTGTGAAGGTAATTCACCGAAGTTTTAAAAAAAAAATAAATATGTATATATATATAAAATTTGTATATATGTATCAATAATCGAACGCGACAGGCGCGACATGTTTTGAAGTTGATAATATTTCTAATTAGATCGCAAATATACATACGTATTTATGTATATGTGCGGCAGAAGAAACTGCCAGAGTTTCTTAACTGATTTTAAACTTTTTAAACTTTCATTTGCTGTTTGTAGTAGTTGCCTTTGGCCAGTCTAAAGGATTCCGCCTTGATGGCGTCCTCCATTGTAACAATGGGTTTCTTAGGACAATACTTAATGGTGTGTGCCGAATCACCTGATGCTCCACAAATGGGGCATACGTAGGTTCGCAGTTTGGGACACAGCACACGTCCGTAGGCATCGCGTACAGAATGGCTGTTGACCAGAGCTTCAGGTTCATTGTTGTTTTCACAGAAAACACAGTGACGTGGAACCTTTTGATTAAAGAGGTTTCAAGTTTTGTATATAATTTCAATAACCAAATAGACTTAACAAACTTACCACTTCCTTGGCCTTGCCATTAACGAAGCGCTTGTGAAGTTTGTTATTGGCAATATTGGCATTGTTTGCACTACGCATGTGATCCGTAGGCACAGCCAGTCCCATGGGATTAACGCCCTTTTGGCTGACTTGTGGTACCACTCCAAGCCCCGTGTTGTTAGCCACATTGGGCAAATAGGGCAGGGACATACTGCGCCACATATTGTTCAATTGCTCCCTATAGTTGTTAAGACTGATCCAATGGGCGGCAGCCAAGTGTGGTATATTGGCTGTCGCTGTTATGGAATTAGCCGCGGAAATGGGAAACTGTCGTGGCACAGGGGATGTTGGTACAGTTGCTGAACTTGGATTCGTGTACTGTAGACGATTTAAGTCATCACTCACAAATCCATTGGCAGCAAACTCCTGCATCGCATCCTGTGTAGATCCGTTGCCATTATCTGATCGATATAGTGTACACAAGTTTAGTTAATCTTTGATTGAAGTTGGTATATAATAGGAATACAGAGAAACCAAAGTTCAATGACCATGAAAAAGTTTTCATAACAAAAAAGTTTTAATGGCGACTGTACCGTTGCATATCTAACTATCCTGCTCACACTCACCTGCATTGCAGGCCGTAAGAAGTGCAAACATTTTTAGAGAATGCGCTATCTCGTCCTTTTGGTGATGATTCGCAGCAGCCGCCGAGGCAGCTAATGCCAACTGATGCTGAGCCAGTGCAAGTTGTTGTTGTTGCTGCTGGATCAGTAGATGGTATTGATACTGCCGCTGAAGCAACAATGTGCTGGCCGCCGTGGAGGCGCTCATGCTGGCATTGTTGTTGTCCGTCAGCAGTGGAAACTGAGTCGATGCCATCGCAGGTTCCGGTGTTAATGGCGTTGTAGGTGGACTCAGTGTTGCTGAGGAGACAGGTGGCGACAAGCTATGTTGTGATGTCGTGTCCAAGAACATGTTTAACCCCGCCAGTCCATGAAAGGCTGAAAAATTGTCCTGCATACAAAAAAAAAGCACAAATTTTAACACACTCACGCACACACTTACATATATATGTATTTCAAGAGTTCGAAAATTATTAGCAATGGCGTCCACTTACAATTGGTGTGTTGCCTTCCAGGCTGCCGGTGCTGCTGCGAAACATGACAGATGCCAATAACAACAATGTGTAATAATTGGAATGTAAAATCTACCAAACGCCGTTATTGCGCTTTTCGTTTTACACCAACTTTTACGCAAGTGAAACTATTTTAATTAAATATTTGAAGTATTTTTATGCGCTACTTCTTTTTTTTTTATTGTTATAAACGTAATTATTTTAAAATACTACTTATATTCACTGTGTAAAAGTGGCGCGATATTAAAAAATTTAATCAAAACCCAACGACCGACAACTGGCGCCAGATACAAAAGCAAATAAATGAAATTAGAATACGTACACCGTTCTTATAGCTGAATTCGTGGAAGTCGGCAAAAGTAACGGTATGTAACTGCGCAACATGCTCTCCTTAAGAGTTGCCACATGGTCATTGAATTAAGTGATGAAAGGAAAATGAGAAGAAAAAAAAAACATAGCAAACAAGACTTATAAATCAGTACATGAAATCCAATACATATCAACTGTAGTTGTGGCTACTAACATCCGCCATCACTCAATTAATAATCTGCAGCACCAACAACATACACTAATCCAATTCGCAATTCGAATTGCGCCGACGGCCAAAAGTTGTTGCACAGCACTGTACTCCTCGTTTGCCAACACTGACTGCCCACAACAGCTGATGTTCAGATTTTTATACGTGCGTGTTTCAGGGTGCGAATTACATAAAATTTGGACTATTGTCGTGAGTTTTTAACGCATTCTTCACAGAGCAAAAGTCCGGCGAAAACTCTACGCAGCAGCAACACCCGTCACCATGGTAGGTTCATACATTTTAGGTAAACCCAGAGAGCAGAACATCAAGATTCAAAAATACATACATGTGACCGTTTCGAGGTTAAATTTATGCTTGCCAGAGCATCTCAGCTAATTCATATAAAATCTTTTCCATTCCAGTACAAATTGGCTGCTTTAGCGCGCGAGCGCGCCTGTGTCATAACGTATCAATTGGCAGCATACAATCTCCAGCAACAGCCGGTAAGTAATTAACACATACAAAACACTCGAGAAATTCTAATAAGAAACTTTCGGCTTTTGGTTTGGCAGCAACGCCTCTATAGTTCGCCCGGACGCCGGCCCGGTTTTTTCTCACAATTTATTGACAATGTGCGCACCGAAATGGACAAGAATAAGGAGATGAAGGATAGCATCAAAAAGTTTCGAGAAGAAGCTCAGAAATTGGAGCAATCGGATGCATTGAAATCGGCGCGGCAAAAGTTTAATATCGTTGAATCGGAGGCGCAAAAGTCCTCAAGTATACTAAAGGAACAATTGGGCGCTATTAAGGAAAAGGTTGGCGATGTTATCGACGATGCTTCCAAATCAGACTTGGCCAAAAAGGTTAGCGAAGAGCTGTCCAAAACGGCGAAAGGTGTCACCGATACGATATCAGATACCAGCGGTAAACTTGGTCAATCAGGAGCCTTCCAAGCCATTTCAGATACAACGAAAATGATCAAAAAGGAAATGAATGAGACGAGTATAGAAAGTCGCGTATATTGCTCGCCGGTTGTATTGCGCAAGCGTGTCCAAATCGATATGGCAGATAGCTCACGTGTTTACGAAGCCAACACGGAAGCAACAGGTGAGCGCCAAATGAATCCCATTTAAATACATTATTTAATACTCGTTTTTGCAGGTTTGGAACTTCACAAGGACTCAAAATTCTATCAGTCTTGGGAGAACTTTAAGAATAACAACACTTATGTGAACAAAGTTCTCGACTGGAAAGTAAAATACGATGAATCAGAAAATCCTGTGATCAGAGCCTCCCGTCTTCTAACGGATAAGGTCTCTGATGTAATGGGCGGTCTGTTCTCAAAGACAGAATTATCCGAGACGATGACTGAATTGGTCAAAATCGATCCAAACTTCGATCAGAAGCAGTTTTTGCACGACTGCGAAAAGGACATCATACCCAATGTTCTAGAAGCCATTGTACGAGGCGATCTGGAAATCTTAAAGGACTGGTGTTTCGAGAGTACGTACAACATTATTGCCACGCCCATAACACAAGCGAAAAAGGCTGGAATGTATCTGGATTCAAAAATCCTGGACATTGAGAACATTGAGTTAGCAATGGGAAAAGTGATGGAACAGGGTCCAGTGCTGATCATCACATTCCAGGCCCAACAGATAATGTGCGTGCGCGACCAGAAGGCCCAAGTGGTCGAGGGCAATCCAGAAAAAGTGATGCGTGTACATTACGTTTGGGTGCTATGCCGAGATCCCAATGAGCTCAACCCAAAGGCTGCATGGCGACTCATGGAATTGTCGGCCAACAGCCAGGAGCAATTTGTTTAATCCGCGCGCTGCAACACAATTTACCTCTAAGCAGTTTCTAAGTTTCTCATAAATACCTGCCCCTCGTCCCTTTTTCACACCTTCCCAGACAGACAACAGACCAAATGACGGATACTAACTACTAAACTACTCAGCTACATGATTGTAGCAGTAGTTTTTTTAAGATTTGTGCAAAAGTTTCGCTCTTATACCACTTCGAAAGTTTTGTATACTGATAGCTGAATATGGTCGCATGTCGTGTGACTGACTACCCCAAAGCCGGAACTGTTGATCGGTTTACCTACCTCATCTGTGATGCAGCAGATTTACTGGCTTTTGGCATGGTTGTTACACGATGCGACTGTGGCGGATAACGGTCATCGTCAGCCACGCTTCACACTGACCGACCGCCCATTTGATTAGGGTCTTTATATTTGTTGTATATTTTAGATTATCTTTGTAAGCTGTATAAGAAACCTGTGAGCTTGGGTCAGAGCTCAGAGTGCAGTGTGGCTGGCGGCGCTCGGAAAAACCGCAAAGTGTGTATGGCCCAAAATTATTGAACGTTGAAGCTAAAAGTGTGCATGCAATTAGTAATTTATAAGTAAAATTGTTGAGTATAGGAGATTTGTTACGTATTTTAAGGCCAGTTCCGATACTAATTGTAAATACAAAATGAACGTCTTATTGTCCAAATTGGACTGGGACATAAATTCACTGTACCGAATAGCTGAAACTTACAAAAGGCACATTCACGAAAACAGCCACACAATAAAATTGTAAAACCAAAAAAACAAACGTAGCTACACATTGAAAGTCTAGCAAATAAAAAAAAATACAAAAGTGTAAAGAAAATTTATTTTTAAATCCCTCGAATAGAACTAGTGGTTCCGTACATGATTCTGTTTTCATTTTTCTTATAAGAACACCCGGTGTGAGCGAAGTGTACAATTTAGAACTGGTTTACCAATACACACTTATACAAGCAGTTCTCTTTATTGTACGCTTCGATCTGTCCGTTAACTTTGAACTTGGCGCAAGCTCTCTCTCGCTCTCTTGATTGTGCTCACGAAAGCTTCAACACTGCTCGCGCGTAAAGTTTGCGCTCAGTCTTTAAGCACAACTCGTGGGAGACACACGCATTAAGAATTCGACGGGGTTTGGATTGCGTTAATTTATTGTTAAGTGTTTGGTGAATTTGTGTGCAGAGTTTCTACACTTACTCACCTGGCAAAAATATATAAGCAGTGACAACACGCCCGGATATATATTTAATTTATACGCGAGTGATAAGCGAATTAATTTGCCATTGATAAAAGCAAAAATGCGTGTCAGCAATAGTTTATCTTTCTGCGCTCTGCTGCTGCCGCTGCTGCTGACGGGTTTCTGTAAGTACACACACACACACACGCATGCACACTTACATGCATATAAATAAGTACAATACAATGCCAACAAGACTTAGGCATACACAGATAGGAGAGATACTACAAACATATAGAAATCCACGCAGCGTCTCAATATTTATTTATTTCTGTAGTTTTTTTTTTCTACGCGAACATTTAACTGGGAAACTAGTTTCGAATGCAGCTGGAAGACAGAGACACCGTTGGCAATTACCCTTTGCCTTAACTGTTGTTGTTGTTGTTAATGTTAACGTTAAGTGGCCCTGGTTGTGTCCCGGGCCAGTTTCTGAGACAACTTTACAGCTTATAAATATCTGCTTTTTATATGACACAACCGCCTGCAGACAGTCAACAGAAAGAGAGGTCATAAACTGAGTTTCAAGGCCCAAAGGATTTTCAGTTAACATATTGTATAAGTATGGCGTCCATATATGTTGCCTGGTATACCTGATAGGTCTATGCATTAGCCGATAAGATATTGCAATAGTTAACACATGTTTTGCCAATGATAAGCATTTGATTCCCCACTAATCTTTATTACACACATTCAATTTGGCCACAAACATCAAATGTTGGCATTGAATCAAGTATTTGGCTACAAGAATTACAAATAATGGACAGATTTGGGGCAACCTTTATGGAATTTTTTGGCAAAAACCTCAATTTTGTCGCGATTTATGTGCGATTTATGCGACCTGCATGACAAACAGTCGCTCCAAACTCGCTTTTGGCACTAGAAATGTGTTTATTGTTTGTGCCATAAAGCTTATTATATATAGTATATATATATGTATATAGTAGATATAGTAAGACAGACTGGTTTGTTATATTAGGTTTTAAGCTCGCCGGTTTATTTTGTCATTTAAGCACAATATAGCCACTCTGATGATAAAAGTCTTTGGCCTAGAACATAAACAAATACATATAGATATATATACTATATACTACTATATCTTGTTGCTAGTTTCGGGAAAGATAAATATTATGATTAGGTGCCATGTGTCTTAGAGTCATAAAGAGCTAAGGAGGATATACACTAGATTTCAAGGGAAACAAGTCGTACACAAATATTTAATTAAAATAATCATCTTTTCCGCTTAATTACGTTTTCCTCTGCTCTCTTTTGTATAGCTCATGCCAAACCTTTGGAGGAGTTGAGAGACCCCGAGAAGCAACCAAGTGATACGCTTGCTCAGGCACCCAAAAATAAAACAGCTGTCACTGCTGGCGAGGAGGTAAGCTAAACCCAGAGAAGGGAAGGGAGGGGATGGGGAGGGGTGGGGTAACTGGGCCACTGTCCGAAATCCCGACAAGAAATCACTGACGCATCGCAGGCTTAAGTAAAGAAAATAAATAAAAAAAGGCACCAAAAAATGAAATACGAGTCGATAAAGTTTTTTTTTGTATTTTTTTTTTTTGGTTGCTTTATTTATAAACAGAACCGGAAATTTACGCTTAAAGAAGTTTGCTTTTTTTTTTTTGTTTTGGACTTTTTTTTTATATTTTTAAATTTATTTTCACTTTGATTAAATGCAAGAAGAACCAGAAGAAAGACACGCGCGTTGTTTACCTTATGAGGCCCGAAGCACACGCACTTGGCCAAAAGCATTTGCATTTGCATTAACTTAAAGACAAGTGAAGTGCCCAGTGCCCAGTGCCCAGTGCCAGTGCCAGGAAGCTAACGAAGTTGAGGGTTTTTAGCGTCTTAGTCACGAAATTCCAACAAAATTGGTTTATAATTGAATTGAGTCGGACCACAGACAAACAGACGGACGGACGGAGAGACGGACAGACAGACAGTTAACTCTGCTGGGCTTTTCAATGGTTTGGTGGATACCCCTGACGTGTTACCCCCTCACGTGCTTCACCTGACCACAGCAACGACTGTTGTCGTCATGCTTTGATCGTATGTGACTCAACCTCGATCACTTTCAAGCGAAATTCTATGAAATTTTTAACCCAACTCTGTGACGTCTCAATGCCAACCAGTTTATGAATATATATAGAATATACAATAGATGTTGTGATCTTCCCATTTCACCTGATCAAATAGTTAGTTATACGATCACTAGTTTCTTTGAAAAATGTCACTGGCTAATCAAGCATTTCAAATTCCGTGTAATTTGAAACAAACAACTCACGTAGAGCTCTCAACTTCTCAGATACCTCACAGATATATATATATGTGTATATAAGCGGTGTTATTAAATTACAGAGCAGTGGAAACTAATGACCTTTTGGGCCAGTTCGAGGCTGGTGTAATCAGAGCTGGCCAAGAGCACATTCTGCAGCTAATAACAGTTATTAGAGCGTGCATTTAACTGGCATAGACTTTATGCACTCACTGTACTTCAAAAATGATCTCAAATAGAAAAAAATTTTATTTTTGAATCGCCCACGATTTTATCATTCTTGAACTTCCCATATTTGTCATGCTTATAACGTCACTTTATGGCTAATTCCTGCCTGACAACGGCTAATAGATTGGCATACGATCACGTGCCAAGAAAAATTCGTTACCATAATTGGACTTGAGTGCGTCACCAAATTAGGTTCAAATTCGATTAGAAATGAAAACAGGGAAAACTAACGGTATAAACATTTATTGTTTACAGCTCAATACGGCCACAAATTTGGTTTTAGCCGAAAACTACAAATACGATGTGGAAATACTCGAATCGGGGGACAAAGAGGATGAGGATCGTGAGAGCAGTGAGGAGATGGAGGAACGTTTCAAGGGTCATGGCATCTACGACACGGATCCAGAAACTTTCGTTTCCGAGAATATCGAAATGACGCCCGTTGACGTGGATTCGGCAACGATTACAGAAAGCCATATGCTATTCAGCATTATACTGGTCGTTGTGGCTCTGATCTCTGTTTGCCTGTACGCTGGACTGGTTATTTGGCGATCGCATTTAGAGTGAGTGGCTAAATTATTTAGTTTAATTTGACCAGTGCTAATTTGTGTCTCTGATTCTGTTTCTGTTTCTTTCTCTGATTCCTATTCAACAAAGGCAACGGTATGGCATGCGCGAGAGACTTGTTAATCGGGATGTGGATGAGGAGGGGATTGACGATACAGACTATCATGTGGTATATCCTCACACTCTAAGCCCCTATGCACCAACCACAACGACAGCTACGACACCATCATCACCACGTTCGTAGTCTGGTCTCAGTCTGGTCTCAGTTTGTGTGGGCTTGAGATTCAATTAAGTTTAAGTTCATTTTAAATTGCACTTGATCAAAACCGTTAATTGAGCGCATACACATGAATAAGAGAGTGCATCAAATGAATGCCATAAATTTACACTCACACCTGTGTAAACGGGTGCTAATCATGTGTTTTGTCAATTAACTACACACAGTCACAATCAAATAATATAACAAAAGGTCATTTTAGAATACGCTCAAAAAGAGAAAAATAATAATAATAACGAATTGCTGAAAGTTTCTAGTGCAAAGTGGACATGCCAATTAGTTTTAAGTTTCTGTGATATTGTTCTAGACTCCTTATACGACTTTATACTAACAACAAGCTAAGAGCCAACAACAATCGTAATTTGTAAAGAAAAACAAAACTTATTCAATAAATGTTTGTAAATGTATAAATGAGATTTGATATGTGTTTTATTTCAAAAATTTTACATACTTTGAAAGCATGTCTATCAAAAAGAAAAGCTAATTTACTTAAGCAGTATCTTTAATTGACTATTGCAGGTGGTTTCAAAAATGTGCGCCTTTACTTAACTTATTAAGTTGGCAGCTTTAAGTATCGATAGCATAATTTGGCACAGCGTTGCCACATGGCTGGCAAACGCAACTTAACAGAATCTGTAGTTTGCAGAATTCCAAACATCTTTGTTTTTAAAATGCTAACTTAGATTTTGTATTTAAATACATTACTTTTATTTGAATAAAATGACTTGACTTAATGCCTACCTATATAAATAATCTGCGATTATATTCTAACAACAACAGCCAACAAGTTTAACAGATTTACTCCACCATTAAGAACACTGCTCCACGCTTAGCATAGTCTAGAAACAGCTGTTCATTTCAGAAATTTGCACTTTGAACTTGTACTTGTTTTGCTAAACTGGGCCAAAGTTGAGTGCGCGTGTCCTGCACCTGATTCGGTGGTGTTTGTGCTAATTGTTTCATTCACATTCGTTTTAAAAACTCTCCCAGAGCTGCTCTGCTGTGCAGAACACAAGGTGCGCGCTCTTTTTTTGTGTTTAGAGTAAGTTGTTTTAGAGGTGCAACTTTGATACGACCGGCAACAGAGACAACATATGTATGCATGTACATACACACAACCATGTGTATGCATACCATATGCAGCGAACAGTGTGTTAAAGCAAGGCCTTTGCTAGTTGCTAGAAAATATTTAATATTAAATATAGATATATGTATTTGTACTCGCAATGGCGTGTTTACGGTAATAGATTATATGGACAAGTTCGACAGGCGTTTTAATTCACAATACTCTACCCACATAAATCAGAAACAAACGAGAGAGAGGGAGAGTGAGAGAGCGTGCTTGGTCCTCACAATGTTTGGCTTGTCCACTGCCATTCGTTAGAACGAGAATGCGCTCTCTTGTCGAACAGTTTCATTGATAAGAAAGCAAGTGAAAGTAGTCTCGGGCCAGAGACACGAAATCTGCTGCTGTCAGTACACAATTGTCGTTGTCGCTGCAGACAGCGTTGCGCCCATAAAAAGTCCGCAATAAAATACGAAATATATATTTATGTATATATTGGTTAAATAGTGCGAAAGTTCGAGTCCGTCGTGTAGTTAATACAGTTGTTTTTTTTGTAAACGCCGCACACGAGAATTAATTAATTTATAGTGTTCTTGTTGCTGTTCTGATTTATGTGTGGCTCAATTCTGTTGCCATTGTTGTTGTTGCTTTGATTGCCGCTCGTTTCTAAGCTCTGCCCCTCTGGTGTGCGTGTGCGTGTGTGTGTGTTTGTGTGAGTGGAGGTGTAGGTGTTTGTGCGTTGTCATATCAATTAACGGTAAAAGCATAGCATCGTTTCCGTTGCTATTGTTTTTGTGCTTCCTTGCGTGCTTCCTATATCCTTTTGTTGGAGACCAGTGACCACCCCACCCCGCCCCCTATCCTGTCAATAGCCGTTAAACAGGACGTTAAGCAGGAACGCATTATGACGCACTGGGAGGACTTTTACAATACACATCTGCCACCCGCAGACTTCGAGGATAATCGCTCATTGCTAAAGGAGTTCTGCGAACGACACAATAAGCTGCAAAACCGCATTGTGCTCGTCACGGTAAATACGCTGACGCTTCAATTCGAATACAGTGCTCTAATCCCTGCTAATGAGCTAACCACTTACTCTTTTAATCCCACATAGTCTGGCGGCACCACAGTCCCACTGGAGCACAACACTGTGAGGTTTGTGGATAACTTTAGCGCCGGGACACGTGGCTCGGCGAGTGCTGAATACTTTCTGGATCACGATTATGCTGTGATCTTTATGCACCGCCACAAATCCCTGGAGCCCTTCACACGCCACTTTACAGGCCAACAGTTCTTCGATATGCTGGACATTGCGGACAACAGCCAGAGCTCGACGATAGCCATCAAACCAGATTCGGTGGATGTCTTTGCTCCCGTGCTGGCCAAATACAAGATTGCCCGAGAGACCCAAATGATACTCTATGTTAGCTTCACCAGCGTGGTCGACTACATGTGGTTGCTTCGTGCTGCCTGCGAGTGTCTTGCTGCGTTCGAGGAACGAGCCGTATTGTATTTGGCTGCTGCTGTATCCGATTTCTATATACCCGAGGATATGATGGTGAGTGTCTATTGCTATCGCAATGTCATCTCAAGTGTACCCTGCGTGTGTGTGTTGTGGGTGGGTGTGGGTGGGTTTGGGTGAGTGTGTTGTGTAAAATGGGTGATTTGGAGGGATTGGAAGGGCAGGAGTCATGTGGGAAATCTTTGTAATTGATTGCACTTGTCATTCAATGACTGTCGTCGTTGGTTCAAGTTGCCTGGAAATTGCTTTTTATCGATTTGCAACGTTGATTGACTGCGTCCCAGTCTATTCCACATAATTGACGTCACCAGCTGGAGCAGCAGGAGCAACAGGAGCACTAAATGTAACAGCAGTAGAGGCAGCAGTACCAACAGCAGCAGCTTTAAGTCAACTATTATGGCTAACAAGCCAAGACTGTTGGCCTTGCTTCTCAAATGCCTGTCAGCAGCATTAACTACACATACATATACACAAACACACACACATACATTTCTATTTGGGCCCTTGTGCCATCAGTAACCTTAACATTGTCATCATCGTGCCTTTAATTTGATTTACATAATTTTGCTTGTTTTTTTTTTTTATCTCCCTCTTCCTCAGTGTCGTTGTTTTTGTTGCTCTTGTTTTTGTTGTATTCCCTTTGCTCGCCACATTTCATTTTCACTTCACTTTTACACTCATTTACATGTTCATGCAGCTTTGGTTGCATCCTCTGCTTCATTCTCTCGCCCCAACGCCTCCCTCTCTCACTCTCTTCCCCTCTCTACCGCTCTCTGTCATGTTCTTAACTCATCGCCTGTCCGCTGTCTCCTGTCAGCTGACTTACTACCTTTATACTCACACATACATGCATAATATTCAGCGGCAAAAGGCTTTCAAAGCATCAAACGCTCAGTTTGCCGGAGGTGTTCGTCGTCGCGTCAATTCACACATACACACACGCACATGCATACACATACATATTTACAGTTAGCGCCATATATATTCACACACAGTGTGGACAGTTGATTTATTTTAAATACTTTTTCACTCCATTTTTACGTAGAATTTTGAAATTTAAATTTTAAACGCATAAAGTTATTATTCGGAAATATATAAATAGGATTCACTGTGCAAATAATTGGAAAAGTGAATTATAGTTCTATTTATAATGAAATTTATGCCAAACTTAATTTTTACAGTTTTTAAATTGGATAATAACATTTATGCTTGAATTAAATTTAAATAAAATTTAATTTTAATAGAATCATTCAAGCTTTCAGAGTGTGAATAAATATTGCACACACTGTTTTTAGTGTACAGACACCCATGAACACACTCACACCCAACCACACACCTATGAAAATTTGTATTACAGGTAAACCGCAAGTTTTTCCACTTGTCGCCTGCATTTTGAGCCTCAGCACTGAGCTTCGGGCTTGTAGCTTCAAGCTGCCATTTTGAACGCTCTATTTCCGTTCAGCTCGTGCATTTCCGCCCAACTCGTACCTTTCCGCTCGGCCTGCTACCTTGAGGCGTCCCCCACTCTTGGCTCTGTGTGTCTGTGGTTTTATATGGGGTGTTAGCCACAAATCGTCCGTCAGCTTGATTGAATTGTTAGATGAAAATGTTCTTCGAACTATTTGTTAGTTTTTTTTTCCAACATACATAAATGGCCTTTTGATGGAAATGTTTGTAGATTTAAATTTATGCGCATATTCGCTGGCAAATTCTATGGAATACGATGGAAAGTCTACATCAGTCAGTTGATTTGACAGCAAATTCACTTTGCATAATTCCCGAGTGTAGCAATTTTAAGCATTTTCCGACACATTCAGAGATGCAGTCTTCTTTCTGTATAGAATTGATGTATGTAATCCAGCATTTATGTATATATGCTAAAGTTTAGGTCGATAATCGAGACAAGATTTAGTTTTAAAGTTGAAAAATCTTTCGCTTTCTGTTAAATTATAGTTATGAAAGAACCTGTTGATTACAGACATGACTTATATTCAAAAAGAGAACTGATAACAAAATTCCAAAACAATAGAATCCAATTAACAATTTCTCAAATCAACGTTGAAAAAAAAAAGTAAATTTATGCTAAAGCAGCAAACAACTTGAAGTCTAAATTGGGTTTTAGGGTCGATAAACAGCGTCGCTTAAGTAAATTCTAATAAGCCAAAACCAACAAGAAATTATAAATGCAAACTACACAGAGACAAAGAGAGAAAAGTCACGAAGAGATAGACGGAGAGAGGGAGAAAGTGAATGATACTGTTTGACTATAAGTAAACTGAGAAGACGTGCTCAAATCCTTAAATCAAATCAAAAGATTTTAAAGAAAGAGCACGCATCAACGCACACAAAGAGACAACTTGTGTACAAATACCAAAGCACTATCTCTCACACACACACACACACACGCACAGTGGGTACATTGACACAGCATTGGGGGACTATGGGAGTGAGCGAACGGCAGTTAATGGGGAAAATAAGAAGCCAAATTCAATGTCAACAACTGTAGTCAGTTCTTAAAAGCAAGCCCAACAAGTAAGAGAAGTAGTCTCAATGCTCGACGTTGAGATACCTTGTTATGCACAAGTAGATTTCAAATCTCTGCAAAGTGTTAATGGAAACGTTACTCGAATACAAATGAGTTTGTAGCTTAGTTCACTAAAGAAAGTTGTAGACTTACTAAACTCACTACTACGACTAAACTTAAGCTGCTTAAGTTGCTATTTGTATGTGTAACACATGCTGTGTGTGTGTGATATGCCTTCTGTTGTCTCTACTCTGCTTTGCAGGGCATAAAAACTTATTGTCTCAAAAGCTTAAAGTTTGAATTAGCAGAAATGTTGACTGCGGCGTTAACGTTGCCAACGTTGCGCAATTGTCAATGTCGTTTTTTGCTTGTCTTTCGTTGTCAGACTTAATTTTTTTTCATTTACTTATTTTCATTTCATTTCCTTCAATGTCCCGGCTACTTAGGCTTGTCCTTCTGTCTATGTTCATTCTGCTGCTTTGTGTCCAGCATAAAAGGCACTGGTCAGTTTACAGCTTAAAAAGTGAAAGAGAAACTGAGCGAATGAGAGAGAAGAGTGTGTCTGTGTGTGTGTGGGTGTATGTGAGTGCGAGAGAAAGAAGCGTTGGCGTCTGATGTTCAACAAGTAGCACACAGCAAACCGACGACAGCCCACATGTCGTATGTGTAATATTTAAAGCGCCTTTAAGGCATTGCCTTGTGGCAAATGAGTGGTATTGTGTGTGTGTGTGTGTGTGGGTGTGTGTTTGTGTGTGCAGCGAGGCATTGCCGCCAGCTCATTACGTCTGAGTTATGCTTTCAATTAGTTGTAATACATGTGCTGTGTGCCAAAGCAAAAGGCAACTTGCAACCCTGGCCTTTAACGAGGGTGTGGGAATCTGTCTATTTACAAGGACACTTTTGTACACATGTGTGTGTGAGTGGGTGTGTGTGTGAGTGTGTGGTGGATTGTGCATGCCTTCCCCTCACTGCTATGTGGCACAAATTCGCTGCATCGCTCATACGCATCGTTGGCTTTGTCATACCATTAATATGCTAAAACCATTGCTATTTCAGCCCACACACAAAATGCAGTCGGGAGATGGCGCACCAACAATTTCCCTGCAATTGGTGCCAAAAATGTTGGCTCCCTTGGCCAGTCTTTGGGTACCGCATGCCTTTGTGGTATCCTTTAAACTCGAAACGGATGAGAATCTATTGATTGTCAAGGCACGTGACAGTCTTAACAAATACAAACATAAGGTAAGCGCTGGCAATGTCTGCTTTTTTTATTGAAGACCCTGTACCTATAGAGTTCAAAGTGGAAATTTTAAACTATTTAAGTAATTAAAGGCTTTAAGAAATATAACTGAGGTGAATACACCTTTAGAAACTTACTTAATTAAAGCCAAATAAAAAATTGCTCATCAAACCTTGTTTATATATTTTGCACAGCTTTTTATATTCCATTGACAGTTGTTTAGAATCAGGCGTCTATATCATACACATATTCGTTCGCTTATCAGTGTTTAAACTTAAAGTTTTCTTAGTTATCATATAACTTACTAACAATAAGTATTCTATGTTTTAAAGCCACAATATGTACAGAGTCTTTTAAAGTCACCACAGGCAAGATTTAACTTTAACCACACGACTGTTTTCCATTTCATGCATTTTCCCTGCTGTTAGCTGGTGATTGCCAACGTGCTGCAAACACGCAAACATCGCGTTGTATTTGTAACGCCAACAGATTCCTACGAGTTGCATTTAAGTCGCGAGCAAGGATTACAGGGCCTGGAGATAGAGGAGCCCATTGTGGCCGATGTGGTAAGTGTGGCAAACCAAATGCAACCAAGGCACGATTTTATTAAAGGTTTTCTTTCGCTTATTTTTACTTTTTCTTTTCTTTTTTTTTTTGTTTGCAGGTGCAAAAACACGGAGACTTTATCAGCAGCGCCGAGCAGCGGCAATGACCAATGTCGATGCGCCGACGGCAACAACACCAGCACCACCAACAACAGCACCAGCAGCAGCCGCATCAGCTCCTTCAGCAGCAACATCAACAGCAGCAGTACCGACAGCTGTCGAGCAGCAACGATGACGCCGCTGCCGTCGACACCGCCACGGATTATTGCGTGACCAGTTCCCATTATTGTCGCGTGCTAAATCCGAGCACGCCAAGCTTTGCTCGCAAATATTGAGCAGGCGTTCTTTTCCTTTTTTATTTTGCATATTTTCTACGTTTAAATTAATGCGTATATATATACACCGATATATATACACTTGTGGTTAAAATCTATCTATTTATGGTCACGCCTCAGGTTAAAAGCAACCAAAATTGATGATGGTTAATGGTTAATGTTCTGTATTGTTGTAGTTTATTATGTTTTGTTGTCACTGTATTTGGTTTTTCTTTTATATTTTGTGAAAAATGATGTCACCTTATTTCGTAATGTTTGTTATGTTATCTTATGCTCAGCGTGCCCTACGTTTATGTCATTAAGCATACGCACTGTATTGTGCTCAGAGTATCAAGTGTGCTGACATTTAAGCTGAGCTCATCAATAATCATTTTAGATTCAAGCTGTCATTGGAATGCAGCTTATGGCGCTAACTCGCAAATTAGCAAGTCAAAATGGACTTGACACAGAAATATACACACACAGTCAACCACCCACCCACTCACACACACACACACCCACAGTGGTAGATAGACAGGCACAGTTTGGGGAGGTTCCTGAAATTGCAATTTGTTGGCTGGCCCTGGCGGCTGTCAGTTGCAGGCAATGCGACAATTGATTTACAAACAAGTGCATAGCAACAGCAACAACACCAACAACAACAAGAACGACAGCAAGTTGTTACAGTGATGTCCTTGAATATTGAAATTTATGGTGGCGTACACATAATACCTTGACGCTTGCCTGCCTTTAAGGAGGTCAAGTATCGTCTAAAGGTCAGTCTTGAACACAGTGCAATACAAAATGTAATTCCAGTCAGCTGCCACTTGCAAAATTAAATTTTAATTGGCCCAAATGAAATAGGCAAACAGCAAGCAAAGTAAAACTAATTAACGCAGCAGTGCCCCACAATGTAAATACATAAAGCAGGAACTGACACAGACAGCGTAGACGGCTTTAACTGCCTCTTGGGTTCATTTGGGGTTTATATTTTCTGTTTCTGCTTGTTTTTTTGTGTTTGTGTTTTTTTTTTTTTTTTTTTTTGGCACATGTTTATTGCATGTTCTGTTGCTGCCGTCCTTTATCTACGCTTTTGCCGCCTAATCTACCTACCTCAACTGAGCTCCGCTTGTGGCGCCCTCTTCCGGCCACAGTTTCGGTTTTTTGTTTCAGCCCCAAAGTAGGCAATGCTTTTTTTAGTGGACTCGTTTGGCAGCTGTGCCGCAATATTTAACAACTTTTCTCCTTAATACCATTGAGTGTGTGTGAGTGTGTCTTTGTGTATGTGTGCGAGTGTGTGTGTGTTGGTGCATACATCAAATTAGATTTTATTGCGCCTTCACGTACAACGTGCACACATACGCAGTGGAGAGAGCATTAAGTATGTATGTATGGTAAGTCTGGACATGCCAGTCAGCCAGAAATGTACTTCCTTTAATTTTAAACCAATTTTCTTTTCACTCTATGCAAATTTCTAAAGGATACTACTTGTTAGCCACTTTTTTAAGGGCGAAAAAGCAATTATTTCTTTAACTTACAATCTTCAGACACGCATACATTTTCTACAACATGTTAAGGAAGTGAAGAACAAACTGGGTAATTTGCTTATGCTAAGAAAATGATTAAAAAAAACGACACTATAATAACAAATGCATGGAAATATGATTATAAATGATTTAGTGTATATTTAAAGTGGTTAAATACCAAATACTTTAATAAGAATTACTTCTATGTACTGTTACTAACTTGTGAATCGACCCTCGCTGCTTCAGAATGAACATCTGCTACCTGTTTCTTTCCATTTTATATTTCTTGATTGCGCCTATGCTTTTATTGCCGAACACGCACTCACATAATAATACAAACACACACACACACACACACATGGCACTTGCCACTTGGCAGGTCCTGCAGTCTGTTGTGTCCTTTGGGCTTAATGCCACGCCCACAAACATACTGGGCAAGCCGCACGTTTTTACGGCTTTTTTTGCTTCAGTTTTCATATCGATTGCACGTTAAAAATACTCAAAACATAAATTTTGGCTTAAAAGCTTAAAGCGTAGCGTAAAATATTATGAATTTCAATTGGTGTGGATAAAAAGGAGAAGCTCCAAAGTCTCTCCTTAAATAGTTTATTAATAAATCAAATCAAAGTAAAGATTATTAAATATGAAAATGTGTGTGTGTTGTGTGTGTGTAGATTATTGAATACTTTTCATATCTGTTGTTAGGACTGATTTCATTTTCAACATAAACAATTTGTAAGCTTTTTGTAATCTGTTTTGTATAAAATTTAATTTTTAAGTAAACAAAACTCTTTTAAGAGACTTATTTAAAAAGATTCAAGTAATACAAGAATACTACTTAAATTTCTAAATTTCATAAAGTTAAACATTTATTAATAATAATAAAACATATTTAATATGTATGTAGTTATATATAAATCATTGAAAAACTTTCAACTCAAAGATTAACATAACAATCTCTAATAAACAAAAGGGTAAATTGTTATTCAAAACTTTCAATGTTTAAACAATTAAATGAATATTTGGAAATTATAAAACTATTACGAACCAATCTATAAAAATATTTCAATATTCTGGGCAATCGGACCAAAAAAAAAAAAAACAAACAAAGAGAAGAAAAAATACTAATCATACATAAAAAATAGAATTTGATGTGAAGGATTTTACCTTAAAAAGAATTGCTAATTCTAATTACATAATTACATATACACACATGAGTATTTATTTATTAGATATATATACATACATACATTAATAAATTCATATACTATTGCGGTTATTTACTCTACACAACTCGCAAGTTATTTACAAAATTGTTAAACTACTTAAAATTAAACAAAAAATCTATATAAATCTATATATATATATGCAGCAATCTATTAATTGTTGAAATTGGCCAAAAACAAAATTGAAAAGTTTAAACATTTAAAATAAATTATTACATATGACAAAACCGAGAAAATATCAAGAGCTATTTATCTGTAAAACTGTTGTAAAATGTTTTGGTATTCTAAGTATATTGAATGTACTTCTAAATATATCAGATATATAGATATATATGTGTGTATGTCTAGAATCAAATGTTTATTGAATGTGCATATACAAACATATATATATTGTACACCTTAATCCTTATATGAACAATTCTACATACTCCAGTATACTCTTTAAATGTGTATGTAATAAACTGATGGAAATATAGCTTTAAATGTTTCAAATTAAATATTGTTTTCTTTTCAAGTGCACTATATTCTTATCTATTCTTCTTCGTACCTAGACAAAGGAATGATAAGACTAGAATAATTGTAGGTAATTAAGATATCGAACAGCAAAACATTATAGATAGGAATTATCTATAACTACAGTATTTTAAAAGAATTATTTTATTTTTGCTCAAGGTCAACAATAATTTTAGTAAGAAATATTTATTTGTTTTATAAACTTTTATACACTTTCATAATTTTATAAATATACCGTTATCTTGAGACTTTCTGTTTAAGGCTTTCGAATTTGTTTGTTTAAAATTAATCTACATTGATAGCAGCATTTTCGCAGCAGTTTTGAGAACATTTTTTACCTCAGTTGCTTATGTCCGTAAACTTAAACTTGAGTGGAATATCGGGTTTATTGATGAGCACCGAACGGAAAGCATTATCAGTGGAGTAATTAAACTCAATCTTAAAGTTTCGTATGAGTCGAGCAATGCCAAGCTCCAGTTCCATATCCACAATGCGTTTACCAACGCACATACGTGGTCCAAATCCAAAGGGTAGAAACACAAATGGATTCGATGATTTTAATTGATTTGCTGGACATTTTGCCGAGTCGGCATTACTGCGCACCCAACGTTCTGGCAAAAACTCGTCTCCTCGTGGGAAATAATTTTCATGTCGGAGTGAATTCAAGGGAATCATGGAGACAAATGTGCCAGCTGGCACCTTATAACCACTGAGCACACAGTCCCGATTTGTTGTGCGAGCATGACCCACAATGAGGGGATATATACGCTGAGATTCCTTGATACAGGCCCGTAAATATGGAACATTTTTCATGGATTCCTCCGTAAACTCCGAATCTTTTTCGGGAAGCATTCTCATTACTTCCTCCCGCAACTTTTCCTGCTTCTCCGGATTTTTGGCAATACACAACATTGCAGCAGTAAATGTACTTGAAGTCTAAAGAAATTGTTTAAATATCTCAAAATTGTTCTTAACATCCATTCTACTTACAGTATCGACGCCGGCCATCAACATATCCATGGCCATAATGACGGCTACCTTCTTGTCAATCTTCAGCAATTTCTCCAGCACACTCTGCTCGTTTTCTGGCTTAACAATACCATTCTTTTCTTCCGCCTCCAGACGCTCAAGGGCCTCATTGACGTAGTCCAAAGTAACGTCCTTAATGTTGTCGAAGGCATTCAATAGCTTCTTAAGCATTGGTGTTTTGATATAGCGCCAAGGTGAAGGCTTCATCTCTAGTTCGCCGCCGTATGTGAAGAATTCATCCAAGCTCTTGAAGAGCCGCAGAACGTTATCGCTCTTTTCAGCCCCCTTAAGAAGACCGAGCTGTTTGTCCAGGGCCACAACAGACACAGATTCCAAGGTCCAGCGGTTTATCTGTTCAATGAAATTATCCGGCACCTCCAGTGTAGTCGGATCTCGCACATTCTTGATTCTACAAATAATTTAATTAAACAACTAGTGACAAAAGTTAATGTTTATACTTACAGGTCGACAAATTCGCTGTTCACCTGGGACATTTTCTTGTAATACAGTCGTACATTTTTGGGTTGCATCAGAACAGGATTGACAATGCTGCGGAACTCTCCCCAAGATTTACCTTGAGAGGGAATAAGACCTTCGACGCCTTGAAAGAATTCCTTACGATACTCCTCCCTATGATACCTGATGGTGTCGCTACCTGGTCGATGAGGCCAGATGCCTTCGTGCCGATAGACAGTTTCAAAATCCTTAGGATTATACGTGGTCAAAACTGGATCGCTACCAAACATTTTTGGCATTCGAAAGATATCGCCGTAATCATCTCGCATAGCCAATATCAGTTTGGATATATCCAAATCCTTATATTTTCCACCGGGAAACGCCATATTGTAGGTAAGTGATAACGCACTTGCTGCGGGAATCTCATCATAGGGGCGAGCGTCGTCCCAAGAGACAGTTTCCTTGCTCTCAGTTGGCTCCCTAAGTGCTGCGGCTGCATTGCTTTGACAACGCTAAAATAGATAACAGTTTATAAGTCTTTTTAAGTAGATTATTAAATTACTTACTTTAATTGCTGTTCTTTGACCCCGTAATATGGCCACTCCACAACTGCGCATTTTCATCATTTTGTCGAATAATATGTTCTACTCTCTCCGGTTTCTAAACTACAACTAATAGCTTTGATCAAATCCTAAAGTAATATGTATCTGACGACGAACGAAAAAAGCTTTCGACAAAAGACCAAAATAATAAACGATTTCGCACTCACTCTTACACACACACAAGCTCGCTCTTCCCTTCTCTCTCTCTCTCTCTCTCCCTATCTAATATTCGGAGCGTGTGCGAAACAAACATAAACAAATGTTAAACAAGTTTATTAAGCTTATCAATTAAGCGTATTTTGCGTTATGCGGCCGACAGAGCTTTTCATTCGTTTTTATATACATTTCTCAAGTGTAAAATGCTTTCGTCATTATCAATTTAATAATTCACTTTATAATCTTATCTTTCATCTTATCTATAGAAAGCTTATAAGTTTGATAGCATTTCTTATCAATAAATACTTTGCAATTTTTTTTACCTTAGTTGCTTATGTCCGTGAACTTAAACTTGAGAGGAATATTAGGTTTGCTGATGAGTACCGAACGGAAAGCATTATCCGTAGAGTGATTGAACTCAATCTTAAAGTTTCGTATGAGCCGAGCAATGCCAAGCTCCAGTTCCATATCCACAATGCGTTTACCAACGCACATACGTGGTCCAAATCCAAAGGGTAGAAACACAAATGGATTCGATGATTTCAATTGATTTGCTGGACATTTTGCCGAGTCAGCATTACTGCGTAGCCAACGCTCCGGCAAAAACTCGTCTCCTCGTGGAAAATAATTTTCGTTACGGAGAGAATGCAGGGAAAACATGGAGACAAATGTGCCAGCTGGCACCTTATAGCCACTAATCACACAGTCCCGATTTGTTGTGCGAGCATGACCCACAATGAGGGGATATACACGCTGGGACTCCTTGATGCAGGCCCGTAAATAGGGCACATTTTTCATGGTTTCTTCCGTAAATTCTGAATCCTTTTCGGGGAGCATTCTCATTACTTCCTCCCGCAACTTTTCCTGCTTCTCCGGATTTTTGGCAATACACAACATTGTACCAACAAATGTACTGGAAGTCTAGAGAAATTTTGTAAATACCTCAACTGTTTTTAAGCTGAATTCTACTTACAGTATCAACGCCGGCCATTAACATATCCATGGCCATAATGATTGCTACCTTCTTGTCGATCTTGAGCAATTTCTCCAGCACACTCTGCTCGTTTTCTGGCTTAACAATACCATTCTTCTCCTCAGTTTCTAGACGCTCAAGGGCCTCGTTAACATACTCCATGGTAACATCCTTAATATTGTCGAAGGCTTTCATTAGCTTCTTCTTCATAGGCGTTTGAACGTAGCGCCAAGGTGAGGGTTTAACTTCCAGTTCTGCTGCGTATGTGAAGAAATCATCTAAGCTCTTGAAGAGGAGCTGTACGGTCTCGTTTTTTTTAGTCTCCTTAAGAAGACCGAGCTGTTTGTCTAGGGCAACCACAGAAACCGATTCCAAGGTCCAGCGATTAATTTGTTCAATAAAATTATCCGGGACCTCCAACGTATTGGAATCCCTTACATTCTTGATTCTACAAATAATTTCATTAAAAACTAGTTATTGAATATATTACTAGTGACTCTCTGTACTTACAGGTCGACAAATTCACGGTTCACCTGGGACATTTTCTTGTAATACAGTCGTACATTCTTGGGTTGCATCAGAACAGGATTGACAATGCTGCGAAACTCGCCCCAGGATTTTCCTTGAGAGGGAATCAGACCTAATACGCCTTGAAAAAATTCCTTACGATGCTCTTCCCTATAATATTTGGTGGTGTCGCTACCTGGTCGATGAGGCCAGATGCCTTCATGGCGATAGACAGTTTCAAAATCATTTGGATTATAGGTCAATACCATTGGTGTGCTGCCAAATATTGTTGGCATCCGGATGATATCGCCATAATCTTCTCGAGCAGCCAATATCAATTTGGATAAATCCAAATTCTTGTATTTACCACCGGGAAATGCCATATTGTAGATGAGTGACAATGTACTAGGGGCCGGAATCTCATCGAAGGGGCGAGCGTCTTCCCATGAGACATTTTCCTTGCTCTCAGCTGGCTCCTTAAGCGCTGCGGCTGCTTTGCTTTGACAACGCTAAAAAAAATTAGACAAGTTTATAATTTATTATTTTTGTAAAAGAAAAATAAATTATTTACTATAATTGCTGCTCTTTGACCCTGTATTGCGGCCATCCCACATTTGCGCAATTTCAACATTTTGTCGAATTATTACTTCACTTCTTCGATTTCTAATGTACAACTAATACTTAGCATTGATCAAATCATGAAGAAATATGTATCCGACGACGAATGAAAAAAGCTTTTTCGTGCTCACTCTCTTATACACTAATGAGCTCACAATTCCTTCTCACTTACTCTCTCTCTCTACCTAATTTTCGGAGCGAGTGCGTCACAAACGTAAACAAATGTTAAACAAGTTTTTAAACCTTACCTTACCTTTTGCGTTATGCAGGCCGACAGAGCTTTTCATTCGTATTTTTATTAATTTTCAATATGTAAAATGATATTAATATTAATTATTATTATTATACTCTCTGCAAGAGTATATTGGGTTTGTGAAAAGTTTGTAACAGGTAGCAGGAGGCGTTGCAGACCCCATAAAGTATATATATTCTTGATCAGCATCACAAGCCGAGTCGACATAGCCATGTCCGTCTGTCCGTCCGTATGAACAAACAGATTTCAGCGATGGTAAGAGCTACAAATTTGACTCGATATTAAGTCAGTCAATGAAAGAATCTTTTTTTTTTCGATGCCACGCCCCATTCGCCCACAATGAGCAAAAAACTAGAAACACCTCGTAGAATATTGATGTTTTAGGTGAATATCTCAGTAACTATGGCACTGAGGAACACCAATTTTGGTATGCAGGTTCTAAGAGATGGCATAAATGCATTGTCATTTAAAATTTTGGACTGCCACGTCCCCTTTTCCCACAAGAAATAAAATATTTTTTAAACTTCAATGCCAATTTTAAGGCATATGTTTTTATCGTGCAGTATTGTAATTTAAAATTCGTTTGGAGACAAATTATATCAAACGGACAATAAACAAAAGAGCTAGACACGAAACAAAGTTTATAATTGAAAGCAATGCCAATGCCTGTGTGAGAGCGAGATAGAAACATACAAACATGTGAGCGAACGTTTTCGCTGCTTGCTAGCGGCAGTGCTGCCCGCAAATGCTGGCCGTGCCAACCAATTGTATATGTATAAGATATACACACATACTTATGCGCGTGCATACATATAATGTCAAATGTATATGTACGTGCACAAATACAAAGAGATGCTTTTGTTTCAACGTGTTTTATTGCAAGTACTATCAATTGATATATCCGAATACCGATTTTATTAAAATAATCGGGAATAAAATGCAGAGAGTATTCTACGGTCGGGCGAGCTCGACTGTACTTTTCTTTCTTGTTAATTTGAAATTTTTGTTACCTTAGTTGGTTATGTCCGTGAACTTAAACTTGAGTGGAATATCGGGTTTATTAATGAGCACCGAACGGAAAGCATTATCCGTAGAGTGATTGAATTCAATCTTAAAGTTTCGTATGAGCCGAGCAATGCCAAGCTCCAGTTCCATATCCACAATGCGTTTACCAACGCACATACGTGGTCCAAATCCAAAAGGTAGAAACACAAATGGATTTGATGATTTTAATTGATTTGCTGGACATGTGGGCGAATCAGCATCACTGCGCAGCCAGCGTTCTGGCAAAAACTCGTCTCCTCGTGGAAAATAATTGTCGTGTCGAAGTGAATTCAAGGAAGTCATGGCGACAAATGTGCCAGCTGGAACCTTATAGCCACTAATCACACAGTCCCGAGTTATTGTGCGACCATGACCCACAATGAGAGGATATATACGCTGAGATTCCTTGATACAGGCCCGTAAATATGGCACATTTTTCATGGATTCCTCCGTAAACTCCGAATCCTTTTCGGGAAGCATTCTCATTACTTCCTTCCGCAACTTTTCCTGCTTCTCTGGATTTTTGGCAATACACAACATTGCAGCGGTAAATGTACTTGAAGTCTAAAGAAATGATTTAAGTACCTCCACTTTTCTTAAACTGAATTCTACTTACAGTATCGACGCCAGCCATCAACATATCCATGGCCATAATGATTGCCACCTTCTTGTCGATCTTGAGCAATTTCTCCAGCACACTCTGCTCGTTTTCTGGCTTAACAATACCATTCTTCTCCTCAGCTTCTAGACGCTCAAGGGCCTCGTTAACATACTCCATGGTAACATCCTTAATATTGTCGAAGGCTTTCATTAGCTTCTTTTTCATAGGCGTTTGAACGTAGCGCCAAGGTGAGGGTTTAATTTCCAGTTCTCCGGCGTATGTGAAGAAATCATCTAAGCTCTTGAAGAGGAGCTGTACGGTCTCGTTTATTTTAGTCTCCTTAAGAAGACCGAGCTGTTTGTCCAGGGCAACCACAGAAACCGATTCCAAGGTCCAGCGATTAATTTGTTCAATAAAATTATCCGGGACCTCCAACGTATTGGCATCTCGTACATTCTTAATTCTTCAAATACTTTAAGTAAACAACTTGTGACAAAAGCCAATTTCTGTACTCACAGGTCGACAAATTCACGGTTTACCTGGGACATTTTCTTGTAATACAGTCGTACATTCTTGGGTTGCATCAGAACAGGATTGACAATGCTGCGGAACTCGCCCCAGGATTTACCTTGAGAGGGAAGAAGACCTAATACCCCTTGAAAAAATTCCTTACGATGCTTGTCCCTGTAATACCTGGTGGTGTCGTTGCTTGGTCGATGAGGCCAGATGCCTTCATGGCGATAGACAGTTTCAAAATCATTTGGATTATAGGTCATTACCATTGCTGTGCTGCCAAATATTGCTGGCATCCGAATGATATCGCCATAATCTTCTCGGGCTGCCAATGTTAATTTGCATAAGTCCAAATTCTTGTATTTACCACCGGGAAACGCCATATTGTAGATGAGTGACAATGTACTAGGGGTCGGAATCTCATCGAAGGGGCGAGCGTCTTTCCATGAGACATTTTCCTTGCTCTCAGTTGGTTCCTTAAGCGCTGTGGCTGCTTTGCTTTGACAACGCTAAAAAAATATGACAAGTTTATAATTTATTATTTTTGTATAAGATAAATAAATTATTTACTATAATTGCTGCTCTTTGACCCTGTATTATGGTCATCCCACAATTGCGCAAGTTCAACATTTTGTCGAATTATTACTTTACTTCTTTGCTTTTCTATGTACAACTAATACAAAGCATTAATCAAATCATAAAGTAATACGTATCTGACGACGAACGAAAAAAGCTTTTCGCGTTCACTCTCTCATACACTCATTTATAAGCTCGCAATTCCTTCTCATTCACTCTCTCTCTCTCTCTCTCTGCCTATCTAATTTTTGGAGCGTTTGCTCATCACAAATGTAAACAAATGTTAATCAAGTTTATTAAGCTTATTAAATGAGCTTTTTTTCGTTATGCAGGCCAACCGAGCTTTTCATTCGTATTTTTATTAATTTTAAATGTGTAAAATGGTTCTTTCATTATAAATTAATTTTTTATTTAATTTGTTTTATAGCATTTCTTATCAATAATTAATTTGAAATTTTTTTTACCTTAGTTGGTTATGTCCGTAAATTTAAACTTGAGTGGAATATCGGGTTTGTTGATGAGCTCCGAACGGAAAGCATTATCCGTTGAGTGATTAAACTCAATCTTAAAGTTTCGTATGAGCCGAGCAATGCCAAGCTCCAGTTCCATATCCACAATGCGTTTACCAACGCACATACGTGGTCCAAATCCAAAAGGTAGAAACACAAATGGATTCGATGATTTCAATTGTTTTGCTGGACATGTGGGTGAATCAGCATCACTGCGCAGCCAACGCTCCGGCAAAAATTCGTCTCCTCGTGGAAAATAATTTTCGTGTCGAAGTGAATTTAAGGGAATCATGGTGACAAATGCGCCAGCTGGCACCTTATAACCACTTAGCACACAGTCCCGGGTGATTTTGCGAGCATGACCTATAACGAGGGGATACATACGCTGAGATTCCTTGATGCAGGCCCGTAAGTAGGTCACATTTTTCATGGACTCCTCCGTAAACTCCGAATCCTTTTCGGGAAGCATTCTCATTACTTCCTCCCGCAACTTATCCTGCTTCTCCGGATTTTTGGCAATACACAACATTGCAGCAGTAAATGTACTTGAAGTCTAAAGAAATTGTTTAAATATCTCAAAATTGTTCTTAACATCATTCTACTTACAGTATCGACGCCGGCCATCAACATATCCATGGCCATAATGACGGCTACCTTCTTGTCAATCTTCAGCAATTTCTCCAGCACACTCTGCTCGTTTTCTGGCTTAACAATACCATTCTTTTCTTCCGCCTCCAGACGCTCAAGGGCCTCGTTCACGTACTCCAGGGTAACGCTCTGAATGTTGTCAAAGGCATTCAATAGCTTTTTCAGCATGGGTGTTTTGATGTAGCGCCAAGGCGAAGGTTTAATCTCCATTTCTCCGGCGTATGTGAAGAATTCATCTAAGCTCTTAAAGAGCAGGTGTACATTATCGGTTTTTTTATTCTCCTTAAGAAGACCGAGCTGTTTGTCCAGGGCAACAACAGAGACCGATTCCAAGGTCCAGCGATTAATTTGTTCAATAAAATTATCCGGCACCTCCAACGTATTGGAATCTCGCACATTCTTGATTCTACAAGTAATTTAATTAAATAACTTGTGACAAAAGCCAATTTCTGTACTCACAGGTCGACAAATTCCCGGTTCACCTGTGACATTTTCTTGTAATAAAGTCGTACATTTTTCGGTTGCATTAGCACTGGGTTGACAGTGCTGCGGAACTCGCCCCAGGTTTTGTCTTGGCTAGGAATAAGACCTAAGACGCCTTGAAAGAATTCCTTACGATACTCTTCTCTATGATATTTTGTGGTGTCGCTGCCTGGCCGATGGGGCCAGATGCCTTCATGCCGATAGACAGTTTCAAAATCCTTAGGATTATATGTGGTCAAAACTGGATCGCTGCCAAATATTTTTGGCATCCGGAAGATATCGCCGTAATCATCTCGCATAGTCAACATAAGTTTGGATAAATCCAAATTCTTGTATTTGCCACCGGGAACTGTCATATTGTAGATAAGCGACAATGCACTTGCAGAGGGAATCTCATCATAGGGGAGAGCTTCGTCCCATGAGACATTTTCCTTGCTCTCCAGTATCTCCTTATGAGCAACGGCTGCATTGCTTTGACAACGCTTTAAAAGACAACAGATGAGTTATAGTTTTGACTTTTTGTGTTGGATTAATAATTCACTTACTATAATTGCTGATCTTTGACTTTGTATTAAGGCCGCCCCACAATTTCGCATTGTCAACATTTTGTCCAATTTTCAGTTTTACTTTCTCCAGTTTCTAATGTTCAACTACTACACACTCCCTCTCCTTCTATCTAAACAAGTTTATTAATTGAGTGTACTTTGCGTTGTGCAGGCAAATGGAGCATTTCTTTCGTTTTTATACTCATATCTCATGTGTAAAATGCTTTTGTCATTATTAATGTTGTGAATTTTGCTTTATAATTCATTGTTTAATCTTATCAAAAGCTTATTGTTTTGATACCGCTTCTTATAAACAAATAATTTTCACTGTGACATAGTTGAGTAGGTAAGTTTATTGACAACCGTCCAAACTTTCTGTTGGATGATGAAAATTACCCAAATTTTAACTAATGTCATTTGATTCTCTCCGTGGATACTTAATCAGTTAAAAAAGTTATTATTAACGAATAGTCAAGCAGCATTAACTAAATAAAACTATATTCTTTATAAACAATTGCTTTAAAAATTCGTTGAATTTGAATTCCTCTGCAGTTAAGCTTTGGAACCATCATGACGTCAGAATTAACTAACAATTAAAGCAAGTTTAAACATTATTTGAATTTAACTTAAGCTGGCCTAATAGTGTTTTATATGTCTGCCATAATATGCTTTAAAATTACATCATGTTAATTCAAATATAATCTCTCATGACACCTGTACTGCCTAAATTACCTTGATAGGTTATCAAACCTTTAAATGGCCAAAAAACTTCGCCTGAAGTCAATGTCACAAGAATTGCGGTATCTTCCAATCTTACGACTGCTCATTTGGCGGAAGCGTCGCATTGCTTCGTGAATTTCTTGTACACTAATGGGCTTGACCACCTCCATGCCGCGGCCTTGAGTTACCTCGGGACACACATGCATCATGGCTGGACTGCCGCCGGCGGAAGTGACACGACTGTATGGTTCGGTGGTACGATTCTCTGAGCTTAAACGCGTCAGGATGGAGTAGTCCACAATAGTCGCAATTGTTTCGTGCGCCAGATAGGCCAAAATATTCATTGTGGGTGTAGGTATACGCAGATCAGCGGGTAAGTCAAGGAAGCGTCTAAACTTGTTCTTAATCTTCTCTCCGTGTCGGCAATAGAATGAAGTCTTTCGCGCTTCGTTGAACTCCAGGTATTGTTGTCCGGTGAGAATCTGGGAAATGCGATCGGCACGAAAGAGTCGACGCATGCGATCCTCGTCGTGCAACTCATGCACTTCAATTGCCAGCTCCTCGTCCTCCTCTTGCGCCTCCAGGTCGTCCATGAAGTCCTGTGGCCTGCCAGTGCGTATGCTCAGGAATCGTTTTAATATACGCATGTCTTTCAGGTGTTTTCGCATTCGTGCTATTTTCACCGGATGATTTCGCATTAGAAACTCGAAATCCGCTTGCGAGGGACACGGGTTCTGTTTCCGGCGCATTGCAACCAACGAGGCTTCATTAAAAATTCCACGCAACTGCTGCTGAAGTATCTGTTCTACCAACTTTACGCTGGTCGTACGCGGTTGATCGCTGTCGCCGAAGCTTCGCATTATGTCGGCAATCTCTGTAAGCAATGAGACCGGCGCATCGTCTGGAAGCTGCATGGTAGCCATAACCGTATTTTGATTGTTTGCCACTGCGTTAACTGTTTGAAGTTGCTGATGCTGTGGCTGTGGCACATTGCCGCCCTGCACCAATATAACCTGGCGATGAACGTGCACGGGCTTGTTGTCCTCAAGCGTCTGCAATTGCGGAGTGCTAGGCGCCGATGAGGTGGTCGACATAATTGGGGACGCCACGCCGGCAACATCAGTGGCAGCCACTGACACTGAATTTTGGCGCATCACTCGCTTTGCTTGATAGTTCATTTTTAATTTGCAAACCACAAAATCCTTTTGCAGCAAATACGTTTGTCAATTTGTAAACAATTTGTTTGACCAATGAACTAAATGAACAGTATAAGACATGCACAAAGGAACTAGTATACGATACTTTTGATGAACAACTTAATAGTGGTGGGCCTCAAAAGACATGATGACTTTGTTTTCTTCTTTGTTTAAACAAATAATGTTATAGAATTATTTTAATTAAAAAACACTTTGGGTTTACTTATATTTTATTTACGTTCAACAATTAACCAACTCGATGAATCGAGTGAAGTATACAAAATGGCATTGTTCGATAAAACGATAATACGATAGTTCGATAACTGCATTATTTTCGTGAGATTTACGGCCATTGTTCTGTCGCACTGTGTAAATAAAAACAAAAGTTAGAATATATAAGTGGTTGTAAAAAATAATATATAATTATAGATATTATTATAAGAGCTTTATGAAATGGATTCCAAGTTCGCTGGCTCTGCTGAATAAATAGTTCCATCGAACTAAATCGGAACATTTGGTTACAACTCTAATGGAGAATTATCACAAATAATTTTTAGAATTAAGAAAATTAAATAATCGCCGCAAAGATGTTCAATGGCATGGTGAAGACCATACGTGATAGCATTGTGGGCACCTATCCGTCCTGCCATGTGAATACACGTCTGGAGGAGCGCCGTGCTAAGCAGCGAGCGATGCGACAGGAGCGAAGACGAAAACCAGACAAGCCGGACGATTTTGTTACCTACGAAGACTCTGGCAGCGATGAGGAGACACCCCAACAACAGGATGAAGTGCTGAACACATCTTACAACCTATGCGACTACCTGCGGAGCAGAGAAAGTTCATTGTGTGACGTGAGTAAAAGTGAATTGAATATTCTTTGTCTCTTTGCTTGGCTAACAGAGTTTTCGACTTGACAGCGTCGCAGTGTTAATGTGGAATTCACTAGTCGCTATGTGCTCACACATGATATGTTACGTGAGACCCAAATTAATTTAGGCTACATTAATAAGGTATTTTGTTCCAAATGGCTGAGTAATCGTCAGGTGGTGTTCGGCACCAAGTGCAATAAGTTGCTCGTCTACGATGTGAATATGCGGCGGGTGGACGCGATACCTACACTATCCAATAATCGTGCCAATCATCCAGAGATTCAGGGCGGTCTCCATGCAATTGAACTGTCGCCCAGTCGTTCTTTTCTGGCCACAGGTGCACGCAATTCATCCGATATTGCCGTCTATCGATTACCAACTCTTGATCCGGTCTGTGTGGGCGAGAATGGTCATCGGGATTTAATTATGGGCATGTGCTGGCTAGACGATCAGTTTCTTGTTTCCGGTTCCAAAGACTCACGCATGGCTCTGTGGCGTATTAACGAAGATCATATGGATTTCCCAGATGGCGGCGAAGAGTCTTGTCCCACCTTTGCAACCATACATCCTCTGAGCGTCAAAGAAGTCCGGACTGCGCAACGGGTAAGACACAAAGGTTGCCCCTGAAGGATTATAACTTTAATTTGTAAATTTATGCTTGCAGATACGATCGTTGTGCTTTAATAAAGAGTTTAAGGAAATTGCAGCGCTCTCCCTAAACGGCTATATTCACATTTTCAACGCTGAGACCTTTAAACAAACACTATCTCGCAAGCTGCCCAACTGCCAAGACAACGTGAGCATTGCCTACCATAGCGATGGGCTTTACGCTGTCGGATGTCGATCCTATACAATACTACTGGACGCACGTACGCTCCAGACCATCAAGAAGATCACATCGCGTTACAGTGGCTGTGGCATACGTGCCACATCTTTTGAAGGTAATCTCTTGACCGTGGGCACTGGCCTGGGCATGCTGCTCTTCTACGACATACGTGCTGGCAAGTATCTGGAGAGTAGTGTGAATGCCTCACGAACAGTTGCGCTCAAGTGCAGCAAAGGCATTGTGGTAAGTGACTGAAAACAAACAGTTAAAACCTGCAATTGAATCGTGGCTTCTTTACAGTATCCTGAGGATGAAATGGACGGTTTTCAGCAGGTGAAATATGTGCCCGCTATCTATACACATTGCTACGACAGCACTAGGATGCGTCTGTTTGCGGCGGGCGGACCACTTCCTGCCACTTTGGTGGGGAACTATGCGGGCGTTTGGCAATAATAACCGTTCATCCTCACATCTGTCACAAAACTGATTAGTACGAGTATTTAGGCAATAGTATATATATTTTAATTCTAGACTTATCGCTGTCGTCGTTGCTTGCGATATGCGAAATGTGATTTTTGATTTCTCTACTTCAACTGATTTCGAATTAAGTTAACTTCGATTAGTTTTTAAATTGTATGATTTCTTTGCATCTGTTTTTACAAGCATGTGTAAATTTATGCATTAGTTTCGCATAGTTTTAGCCAATTACAGATCGTATTTATACAATTTAATGATATATCTAGTTTACGTTTAAGCTTTTATGTGTAAGTGAGAAGTAACGCAAACATTGATTGTATAGTCTGATCTTTGTGGGAATAGAATTTTCAATAAAAAAAGTGTATCCAGAAATACAATTTCCATGACATAAAAGATTTTATTTACTCGTGCATACCGGTCTTTAAACAAAAAGAATTAAAAATCCATAAATATTTACGTATAATAATTATATTTTCATGTATATTGCTTATGGAGTGCTGTATAGGGCGCTCCACATAAATATTATTTAGTTATAATAAGTATAAACCTTTCAAAGGACAACACAACATTAAAAACACAATAGGTAATGTTTCTTTTTTTGTTTAAAGTACATAAATACAATTTTGGGGGCAATAACCATTTACAAGATTTACACAATACCAATACACATGTACAGAATAACTGGCTAAAAAAGGGATTAATTGCATTTGCTGGCTTCCCATTTAAAATATGTATAATACCAATTACAAACGAAAGGACTGAATGGCAGTTAGTTGTTATTACTTGTCGCATTACCACCTCCACTCCAGGCGCTTAGAAATCCAGTCCAACTTCGATTATTGCCATCAGTGGACACTAATCGAGGGAAGAAATAATTATTATAATTAAAAGATATATGGGTATCGATTGACCTACCCTTTTGTCCCTTGGCAACACAATTAAGCATTTCCATTTCGTTGCGACTCAGACGTAGAATTGTATTTAGCACCGGGACCAGGCGTTGTCGCTCATCCGTGTTGGTCAGTGTAATAAACTGTTAAATACAATCATGAGTTGATGTTGTTAATCTTCAGAAAATATATGCATTTTATACCTTTAGGAATACATTCTTCAAATATTCAGAATTGTGCATATGCTGTTCCCGCTCCTCGGAGCGTTCCTGTCGTCGTAGTTCCTCCTTGAGCATGTCATTCATTTGTGTTAGCTTGGCCAGATCCTGCTCGTTCTCGGCCAGCAGTGCAGTCAAATGCCGCACACGACTCTCCTGTATGTTTAAACGTTCTTTGGTGGCCAAAAGCGCTGCTTGGGTTTCTCCGGGTGCATCCAACTCTAAATCATCGTCCTGCATGCTGACGCTACGTCCAAAATTGGAAATCGTCGTCACAGTATCGCTGTTGATAGCATTCATGGATGTATTCAGTAGCTCGTCCAGTGGCATAAAGTCATGGGAGCGACGTGAAGCTGTTGAAATCTTTCGCTGTGCCGCCAGCTGTGCAAGTGTCTCACCACCGCCATCGTGATCCAGTAGAAAGTCTATCTTGCTCTGCTCTACACTGGTGACATCGCCTCCAGCTGCTCCTACTTTAGTCGTTGGTGGGACAATGGGAATGACAGGAGCTGCTTTTTCCAGCTGTTCGATTTGTTGCTGCAATTGTGTGACTTGCAATTGATGCACTTCATCCATTTGCTCAATCTGCTGGCGATGCTGTTGCAGTTGCTGCTGTTGTTGCTGCAGGTGTCGTTGGTTCTCCTGGGTTAAGTTCTCAATTTGGTCACGCAGCTCATCGGTGGCTGCCAACAAATCCTGACTGCGACGCAGCAGTTGTGTGTTCTCCTGCTGTTGATGTTCCAATTGCGACTCCAGTTGAGCAATTCTTTGAGCACTCTCTTCGTTACTGGCACGAAGTCTCTCTTCATTGGCACGCATCGTGGACAGTTCGGCCTCGAGATCATGCTCCTTGTCTGTGTCGCGGTTCTGTTGCTTACGCAGCACTGATTGTGCCTTAATCTTGTAGTCGGAGTACTCGGCTTGTAGCTGCTCATGGGCACGCTCAGTGTTGCGCAAGGTGGTCTCCAGCTGATCAAGTGCATCCAGTCGCATTTCCAGCTGCTGTGTGCAGTTGGATAGCATCTCCTGGGATTGCTTTAGCTTCGCCTCGTATTGCTGTGTGATGTCCGCCAACTGAAGACGCATCTGCTCCCCTTGTTGCTTTTGCAGTTCCACGTTCTGTTCCAGCTCCTTGTTCTCCGTGAGTGTCTGCTGTTTGCCATGCACAGCGTCCTTAATTTGAGCTTGCATCAGATCAATTTGTTGTTTCAGTTGCTTACTGTGTGCCGCCTCTCCTTTCTGAGCTTCTTCCAATATGCTGATCTCCTGACGCAGCATGGTAATCGTGTTCTCTTTGCTAGTCAGAGTTTCTTTCAGTGCATCCAGCTCTGTGGACTTGGCCAACAGTTTGGCACTCACTTCGGCCAATGACTTCTCTGCCGCCTCAATTTCCAGATTCAATACGTTTGAGGTCTTTGTCTTGTCCTTGGATTTAAGTTTTTGGTTCTCCGCTCGCGCTGCATTCAGATCCTGTTGAAGCTGTGTCTGTGCAAGCTTGATGGCTTCCAGTTCGGTTTCCAGTTTTGCTGAGCCGGCTTGCTCCATGCTCTTGATTTGCTGTGTCTGTTCCTGAAGTTTCTTTTTCAGTTTAGCTGCCAGCGATCGCAGCTTGTTGTACTTCTCTTCGTAACCATCGTCTAGTTCACGCAGCCGACTCAATTCCTCGGCACGAGATATCGTTGATGTGGACATCACATCACTCTGTGCATCACCATTCATCTGATCATGCTGTTCCAGTTCATCAACTCTCGCCTGAACTTGCTCCAGTTGCTGTGACTTTTCACTCAGTTTGTCGTTTAAAGTTTGCAACTCCTTGTGACTCTTGTCGTGCTGCTCCTGCATGCGTGAAATGACATCGCCACGTGCCTTTAATGCCTCATTTAGTTCTCGCATCTCGGCCAGCAGGTCGGCATGCTCATGCTCTTTCAGTTTATAGCTCGATTGTAGGTCATCATTACGCTGTTGCAGCTCCAAACAAGATTCCTCCAGCTTGATATTCTCGCGTTCATAACGCTGCTTCAATAATTCCAATGAGGATTCCTGTTCACTTCGTTCTAGTTGCAGTACCTGTGTTAAGCGATGCATTTCGTTAATCCTATCAGCAAATTTGGACAAATTGGGAGTAACTACAGGTTGTCCAGCTTGCTGTGAGCTTTGTTGTTCCTTTACGACGTTTGCCAAACGCTCTACACTGCTCAACTTTTCAAGCATATTATCTATATAGTTGGCGAACTTTGGTACCTGTTGTTGCTGGAGCTGCTGTTCTTTCACCAATTTGGATAAACGTTCCATTTCGTTAATTTTCTGTAGTAATCGTTTACTACACACTGACACTTTGGATGCTTGATCTGTTGCCTGGAGTTGGTGCTTAAGCTGCGTGTTCTCCTCTTGTAATGTTGTCATCTTGGTGCAGAGCAGCTGTGATGCTTTGATAATCTCCTTCTGCCACTTGGATACGGATGCTGCATATTCATGCTGAGTTTCTAGCAGTACACACTTGCATTCTTTAAGATTCTTAAGCTTTCGATGTAAATCGATGAATCGATCTTTGAGTGAATTAAACTTTTTGCGTTGCTCGGAATTCAGTTGCTTCACTGAATCATACTTCTCTTGGAGCTCAGCAAGCTCTGTGACACGTTGTTTTGTTTCTTGCTCTGCTTTTTAGCCTTCTCCTTTAGTATATCATTTTGCACCTCGGCCTCCTTTATTTTGGCAATGTCCAACTCGAGTAATTCCAAGTTCTGGCGCTGTTCGTTGCCAAGCGCATTGACCTTATGCATGGCCTGCTCCATCCGTTCGATGTCCGCTAATAGATCATCGTTTTCATCGCTTAAACGTCCGACTTGACGTTTCAAGCTTTCGTTTTCGATTTCGAACTGTTCCAACCGTTCTGCATCCTCTTTGGTCCTGCGCTGTAGACTGTTGACTTGTTCAGTTAATACAAGATTCTTTTCGGTAAAGTCTTGCAGCATCTCCTGCATGGCTGGAATGCTACCCTGCTTGGCAGCCGCCTTTGCCAGTGCCTCCTTTAGCTGGCGGTTCTCTTCGGAGAGTTCTGCAAAGGAGATAAGAATGAAATGTAGGTCGTGATTTTGACGTATTGTCTCATACCGCTCACTTACCATCTTTTGCTATCTTTGCTTTTTTGGCAATGCCGAGCAAGCCTTTATATTTGGAAATGAGTTCATCTTTGCTCAAAGCTTCGATTGAATTCTTCTGCAAAACACGCATACACGCAAACATTAAAATGTACACACATATCAAAGAAGTTGAGACGTCATTGTTTTGCTTTCGTTGCTCGTTTCGCTGTGCTCACCAATTATGTGGATATTACATACCTGTGTGTCTCTATGTGATGTGTCCATTGTAAATACTATTTGCCAGTTGTGTTAAACTGCTGTGAACTCATTTATGTGGTGTTTTGAATTGTTCCCTAATTTCTTCAGAGCTTTACCAAATAAAAATTGAACAAGTTGTCAGATGGATAATTGGGCGATAAGCGATAATTATTATTTATCGATGTTGAGCTAGGGATTCGCAAAATCTCAGCTGATTACAATTAAATATTTTCAAACGGTTATTGATAACTAACCAATACTTTAAAAATGAAACACTTGGAAAAATTATGATAGGGCGACAACACGACTACATTCGGATACGTACAAAATTCCCGAATTCGACTGGGAATGAGCTGGCTCATTTGGGAGCAATCAGCTGTTTATTTGTTTGCCTGCATAAATTAGAGATGGGCAAAACTATTGCCGATATCGAAAAGAGTCATTCTCTACAAAAATCACACAAAATTTTAAGGGCATTGTGTTCATAATAAAATATATATATAAAATTAAATAAATGTATTATTTATTAAAAACCATTGTGAAATGGTTTCTGTTAATATGTTTAGTATTGTGAAATATTTCTTGCCTGAATTTTTAAATGCTTTTGGATCAAAATATTAGTCAAAATAAAAATTATTTCAATTTTACACAAAAAGTTTTTTGAGCAATTTGCGGCTAATCAGTGATGTGTCACTGAATTCACCGTGATTGAGTAATCGTTGTTGTTCCCATCTCTAGCGAATTGTTATTTTGGTATTTTTTGCTGCTGTTTTCACATCTTGAAAAGCATTTATATATAAAGTTGTTATTGGTCGCTGTTGGTGGCACTGGAAGCCTAGGACCATAAACATGGACTTGAGCGATAACCAACTGGAGGATCAGTCCTTTATATACAAGCACGAGCAGCTATTTATCGAAAGTTTTCCACTGTTCAAGGAGATACGAAGACTGGGTAAACTTTGTGATGTCACACTGAAGGTTGGTTTCTTGCCCCTATCTTAGGCATTATCACTATCTATTTGCCAATGTCTAAATATAAATACATTTCATTTTCGTTTCACTACGTGCGCAGGTTGAAGATCAGACATTCTCTGCACATCGCGTTGTGCTGGCTGCCACTGTACCATATTTCTATGCAATGTTTACGAACAATATGGCCGAGAGTCGCATCAAGGAGATAACCATGAAGGAGATTGAGCCCAGTGCATTGGAGAGTCTTATCAATTACGTGTACAGTGGCCAAGTGCGAATTGATAACCAGAATGTGCAGAGCCTTATGGTCGGTGCATCTTTTCTACAACTATCTAATGTACGCGATGCGTGCGCATCTTTCCTGATCTCTCGATTCCATCCACACAATGTTCTCGGCATTCGCACCTTTGCCGACTCTATGATCTGCCGTCAATTGATCGATGCTGCTGATAAATACATCGATCAAAACTTTGCCAAAGTATCCCAGTCTGAGGAGTTCCTTACGCTCGATTGCGAGCAGCTGCTGGAGCTGATGCGTCGCGATGAACTCAACGTGCGCAATGAGGAAGTCATTTTTGAGGCTTGCATGCGTTGGGTTAAATACGCTGAGGAAAAACGGTGTGTGCTGTTTCCTCAAGTGCTGGCCGCTGTGCGCTTGCCGCTGCTCTCTCCGCAGTTTCTCGCTGATCGTGTGGCACGCGAGGAGCTCATACGCTCCTCACACCAATGTCGCGATTTGCTGGATGAGGCCAAAGATTTTCATTTAATGCCCGAGCGTCGCGGTTTGCTGCAGAGCTTCCGCACCCGACAACGTTGTGGCGAATTCTTCACAGGCCAAATTTATGCCGTTGGAGGATTGGCCAGTACGGGCGAGTCGGTGAGCACAGTGGAAATCTACGATCCAATAACCAAGAAATGGAAAATGGGCGAACAAATGTCCATGATGCGGTAAAAAATATATTCATTATGTAGAAATTCTCATATTAATATATTTATGTTTTTAGCTCTCGAGTGGGTGTGGCCGTTTTGGATGGCAAGCTGTATGCATTTGGAGGCTTCAATGGCACTGAGCGTCTGTCCACTGTGGAAGTTTACGATCCGCGCAAGAACAAATGGTCCCAGGGCTGTGCCATGTTGTGCAAGCGTAGCGCTGTTGGCGTAGCTGCTTTAGATGATTGCATTTATGTTTGCGGTGGATACGATGGTGTCACATCGCTTAACACAGTCGAAGTTTACTATCCCAAATCAAATACATGGAAGACGGTATGTAACAACACAAGAGAGATTTCTCAGTTATAGAATAATCTCATCTTTGTCGTGTTAGGTGGCTCAAATGATGAAGTATCGTTCGGCTGGTGGTGTTACACAGCTGAATGGCTTCGTTTACGCCCTGGGTGGCCACGATGGCTTGTCCATTTTTGATTCTGTGGAGCGATATGATCAAAACGAAGATGTGTGGATTAAGATGTCGCCAATGCTGAACCGTCGCTGCCGCCTGGGCGTGGCCACACTCAATGGTAAGATCTATGTGTGTGGCGGCTACTGTGGCAGCTCATTTCTACGCTCTGTGGAATGCTATGATCCACTGACTGACACCTGGAAACTGGTCACGCCAATGAATTGCAAAAGATCGCGAGTAGCATTGGCTGCCAATATGGGAAAACTCTGGGCCATTGGTGGATATGATGGCGAGTCCAATCTGTCCACCGTTGAGGTGTATGATCCCGAAACGGACAAGTGGACCTTTATGCCACCAATGTGTGCACACAGCGGCGGTGTTGGAGCTGGTGTTATACGCATTGAGTAGCTTGTCTAGCCAAAAACAACAACAACAAAGAAATGCGCTCTCCTAGTTATTCGTTTACTAAATCAATGCAATTACATAATATAGTGTATAAACTTATTATATGTGCGTGTGTGTGTGTGCATCTCAGCTTTAGTGGTCCTTTGGTCACAGCACTAAATATTTTTAAAAATTGTTTGTGTCGATCTGAATTGTTAAGTGTATATCATTCCAATTGTATATTTTAGTTAGTTAGTAACTTATATCCCTAGCTACCAATACTCATTAAACTGTGAAACATACTATATATCGGATTTATTTTATTTAACAGTTCTTACACTTTTATTAAAATTGTGACTCTTGTTACCCGGTGTAATCCAATTGTCCCAGTTTCAAATGCACATAAATCGCATTTTTCGCATATCGTATAAATCAATTGTTGTGTTCCATATGTGCGAAAAGTTCGCATTGTATTTGCTCAGCAATATATGTATGGGTGACAAACATGTGGGAAGTGCAAACAAATGCAATTCATTTTTTGTCGATAAAAGAGGGTAACTTCATAGGTTTCTAGTGGAAGTGAAATGCAAACCGTTGATTTACTATGTTATTAATTCAAGTAGGTAAAGCAAAGATTTGTTTTTAAATCGTTTTTTGACTAACAAAATATTTGATAAGCAAAAAAAACTTATTAAAAGCTTAAAATTTTAAATAAACTAAAGTAAAATAAATAAAAAAAAATAAAACAATATATGTTTTTGTTTACTACCCTCCACAATTTGTAGAGCAACCCTCGAGCGTTTGCTACTCCACACTGTGTCAAGTGTTGTAATGCAATTTTAAATTGAATTTATGCCACCTACTGTTGCAGTTGGCAAGCTGCACTTCTAGCGAACAACAGGTGGCGCCACCTCTGAATTTTTGGGGGCTGTGTGCAGTGAACAACAATGTAATTAACAATTTTTGTGCAAATTCCATTTATAGATAAATGACACAAAAATGTAACAGACGAGACTCTCTATCAATTCAATTCGTCAAAGTTCCGGACTTTATCAGAAGGCTTTAATCATGGTATTGTTATCATTATTCCCAATAAATATGGCCAAAGGCTTGCAGGCATTTGTGGGGCGGCTTTATTTGATTTCAATAATCAAATCATTCAATTGCCTGTCTATTGGTGAAAGCGTTGCGCAATTTTATTTTAATTAAATGCTAATTATGTTTGTCATGGCCAGCGTAAATATTTGAATGGTTGGTAACAAAAAATAAAACTCATTTGTTCACCATTTGGCTTTGGGATGGGATTCACCGGGGATTCACCGGGGATTCAATGATGAGTACTGAGAACTGTTGCTGAGTACTGAGAACTGTTTATTGTTAATTACGAAATGCGACTATAACGCAACGAAATCAGTGTATTACATGCCATATCGAGCAATTTAAATGCAAATTCCAGAACAGCACAATTGAGTTTTATGGCCGCGAAAACCGTTGACTTCAAAGGATGAAAGCGGATGAAAGATAAGCGAACTAAAGGAAGCGGCCACATCTCCGTTTCCCATGTTTAATTTTATGCCCAAAAAGCGCATTGTCTACAGTAACAACAGCCACAACTGAGTATTCTCGACCAATACCTACCCTGTAAAAACATAAAGGTTTTTAATGGTCTGCCGGTATAGTCTAACATTGGGTCTGATCATAGTAGCAGCATTTTATTAACCTTTATGCGAACACACATTTAAAAGGTTGCTTTTAATATTTTTGTTGCTATAATAACCGCTTGCCTTTCGGCTATATGCAAAGGATGTGCGGATATGCATAAGGATGTGAATGTGGGTGGTTGTGTTTGCATACACTTGGCCTTTACGAGTGGCACATATTTTGTTGCTATTGTTGTTTTTGGTGTGTTTTTTCTGGGTTTCTAGTTATTCCAGTCTTGGGTCTTGGGTCTTGGTCTTTGGTGTTACAGCTCTTCAAGCTGCTGGCCTCGACTCAAGTGCCGACCGAGGTTTAAAAGCAGTGCAAGCACGGCCAAAAGATGCACAATTTAGTTTGTTGTGTATCTACAAAATGCATTCCATTTATGGCTTTAACTGGGCTTCTGACGCAGGCATTACTATTAATAGATGTCCATATTCGAAAATGCTAATGACTGTTTGCTCTTTTCGTTGTAAAATTCTCCAACTTTGTTTGCCAAGCGTAAATACCGTTTATTAACAAGGATAAATGCAAACAAGTGGGCATCTGGAAAACTAAATAAAACAATTATGTCGCATGAAAAGTGGTGAATAAATTTCAAAAACCATACCGAAACTTTACCGTTATGAATATTACTTTCGTATGAAAGGCAACCACACTTTTTTTTTCTATTTATTTTTGCATGTTTAATGTTTTATATTCACATATGCAAACAGAATTTTCATTCAATTCAATTGCGCTTCGCGGCCTAAAAGTATGCAACGCTTTTTCTTTTGGCCACTTTTTCTGCAACAAAGTGGCGCCCACATCTATACCAACAAATTCTCACACACACACACCGAGACCCACTCACATATTGTACCCACGCAATACAATAAAGTCACCAATACAGACACATTCCCATTTCTATTCGACCAATTGTTGATATGCACGAACCCACAGTCGAAGCGAGCAAGCGAAAACCGAACGCGACACGAGCTGCTTCGGCTTTTGGCTGCCTTCAGCTTCGTAGTGTGTATGTGCGTGTGCGTGTGTCTGTGTAACGAAGCGTGTCAGAATCGTGTAATTGTGATTGTGCTTGTGTTCTTCGCTCGCCGCCTGTCGAGCATTTATAAAGTCCATTACAGCTTTGATCTGTCGCTCAGTTGTTGCATACTTCTCGGCGTGTTCGTTCGGCGCGCAACCTTAAAAAACCATTTCAAATTAAAGTGTTGCAAAAGTTATTAAATTTACATTATTGTGCTAAAATAAATTGCAAAATTTTATCAACTAGGATTTTACTTGTAAGTGCTTTATTAATAATTGTTTGTTGTTTAAACGAATCGAGTGAGTTTTTGAAGTCATTTATATTTTTGCTGTACTATATTGAATTTTATTAAAATATATATTTTATATATATTGTGATAACAATATAATTTAAAATTTAGTTTTAAATAGCTTTACATGTTATTGTTGAATGAAATGAATTTGCTATTTAGAATAGGCTTGAAAGATCATTACAAATTTGATTTAAAAAAACTTTAAGATTTTTTATACCTAAGTCTATCTGTAACAAAATAGACAGAAAGAAAATTACAGACATATTTGAACCTTCTTTCAAAAATTATTGTATGATTAATATTTATTAGATTGTTGGCTTTTTTTATTATTATAATAAAAAATACAATAAATATGTGTTATATGCTTTAAAGCAACGCCATAAATATAATTTGTTTAACATTAAAATGCCACACCTTTTTCTACTTTTCATTAAAAATTTCATAGAAAACTTAAGCCAGAAATTATTATTAATTTCTCTTAAATAGAACTATAAACCGTTGTTCAACAAATGTTTGTTTTCTAGCGAAATTATTGTTACTGATATTAATTTGAATGGTTTAGAATAAAATAATCAAGTGATCATATTGAAAATGAAATATTTATTAAGTTCGATATTAAGTTATTTGATTTGCGACAATCATAATGAAATGGAAAATGAAATGTATATAAATGAGTATACTTTATATATCGAATCAAATGTTTATAGCACTTTGTACTTTGTAATATTGTTTATTATGCTACCGACATTTGAGCAGGAGCCGGCGGCAAAAGCTAATAAAAAGCCGCATAAATGTAAAGATACAATTGTGGCAAGCTTTGACGGACTATTTGGTTGGTTGGCGGCAACTAAAAGTCACTCGTATCCGGTGCTCTGATGTGGAGCACGCAACACCGAGTCCATTATGGGACTCTCGGCACATGGGCACAAAAAAACTAAATAAAACAGAAGAAGAAAGAAAAAAAATCAGAAAATATCAGTGCAAAACTAAAACATACGACAGCATAAGGGCGACGCTTTAAAACTGCCCCAGGGCCTTTACTTGTTTTATGTCAACTTGGACAGGAACAACAGCAACAACAACAGCAACAACGACGACATGGACAACAAACAGTCGCAATTAGTACATAAATAGAGATGTAGCAAGCAGCAGAGTGAAATGTACTTAAGTACATTGTGTACACCTTCATATGTTCACACACCTCCACACACATACTCACCCACACACCCACACACCTCCCCACACATGAATGCTCTCGAGATGCAGCTGCGCCTAAAAGATGCTTCAAAATATGAAAAATAATATAAACGAATGTCCAATAGTTAACGAGAATGTGCGACGGACGGAAGGACTCTATGTTTTTTTTTACTGTACGGATTTGAGCGCGTCCTAATTAACCCAAACATCTAGGAAAACAACAAATGTTGCTACAGCTATAATTACAGCTAGCCAGATGGTCAAGCAGGGAGTCGTTTCTTGGAATATTTCGTAGCTCTAGGTTTTTGAGGGAAATACCTGTAATAGGCGTTTTAAAGTACACTCAAGTGTCAAGTGACTTCCATTTCAGTCAATCTAAAAATAGTCTACTGTAGTAATTTGAAAAACATAATGGAAATATATGTTTTAAAAACGCCGGGGTATTAAACTTTTCTTTATGCAAAAGTTTTAAAGTTCGAATATTTTATAGACGTTAAAGTTAATTATTATATAGATGGATTTTATAGAGAATTTAAAGTATTTATTTTTTAGTTAGCTCATCGTTTCATTATGATCTTTTTTTTTTAATTTAAAATTTGTTAAAAAATCCTTTGGAAATTTTAAATAAATATTTGCTTTAAATTCCGTTTTTTTTAACCGCTTTCCACATCCGTTTTTCAAATAATTCGTTAATCATTTCTCTAATAAATATTTTTAAGCTGTTCATCATATTCTTAACATATTTTATGTGTGGTTTATTAAAAAATTCTTAAGATCTGTTTAAAAAACAACATTTAAATCGATCAGCATTTATTCTTCTTTCCCAATTTTCCATTAAAATATTATTATTTTCCTTATAAAAAATTTTTAAAAACTATTTTCTCTTCCGTTTAGTAACAAAACATTTAAGAAATAATGAAATTGTTTCATTTAAAATTGATTTATCAAGTAGTTTTAAAATCAATTTTGTTGAAAATATGTTTTTAAATGCCCTTAAAATTATTTTATTAATTTTTGTCAGTTCTGAACAATTTTATATATTATTTTTCTTAAATTTTTTTATATGAAAATCTTTTTCCTAAATTATTTGGTAAAAGATTCTTTAGTTAACCGTTTTTGTAGTGGCCAAATAATTGTTATTTATTTTTATTTTAATGTACATTTTCACCACATTAAGTTATAATTTATATTCTTTGCATCTTGATTAATTTATAAATCTAAAGAAAATATGTAAATTTTGCACTTAAAAATCCAGTTTTTCGACAAAATTCGCTAAACAATTTCCTATTATTTTTTTCCGCTTTTAGTTTAATAAAGAAATCTAAATAAATTCATTTAATTGTTTTATATAAAATCCATTTTTATTTAAAATTATTGCTAACTTATAAAGTACCTTTTAAAGTGAATTTGTTGTTGAATTTAAATGCCCCAGCATTGATTATATAATGGATATATTCTTTATATATATATATAAAGAGATTGTAAAGAATATATATATATATATATTCTTTACAATCCTTTTTTGGGCTGCATTTAAGGAGTCCATCATAATATATTCATTTGGCATTACTTAAAAGTCGTCAGAGCACATACGTTACCAAAGATGTAAGTGTGTGTGTGTGTGTGAGTATGTGTGTGTGTATATCTGCTTACATATTAAAACTTGGGCCCTAAAACCAACGAGCCAAGACGTTGACTTTGGACTTTTACTGATTTCAGTTCATCAGCGTTCTGCGCTGTTTTGTGTGGACTTCAATCATTTGGGATTAATTTAGCAACACACACACTCACACACTCACACACAGACACACACACACACATGTGTCTGTGTGTGCCTCATGGTGGTTGTTTCTTTCTTGCTGCCACTGTTGCAGTAATGAGTCTTTTAGCAACAGACTTACAAAAGGATAAAAATGCCAACACCAAAATTTAATGCCTCACAACAACAACAACAACAACAACAACAATTTAAGCCAGTTAACCTTTTATCATGTACTAACTAAATCTAGACCTTATCACTAGCTAATATTAAGATCTACCGTTTAGAATGGGTGTATTGAGAAACTGTAGCTCCATAGTTGTGGTGGCCATCTGGTACTCCACCACGACAATGCGATTGGTGCCCACTTTGAGCACTGGAGCGGGCACATAGAGCGTCACTTGAGGACCCACAAGTGGCCAGTATCTGCCCAGATTCTCACCATTGATAAAGACAATGCCTTTGCCCCAACCCGACATGTCCAAGTAGGTGTCGGCCACTTTGTCTCCTTTCTCTATGGTCAGCGTTCCATGGTAGATTCCTGGACCGGAGCGCAGCAATTGTTGCGTCTTTCTTAGCTGCTGGAATTCCATGAGTGTCGACTCTGTAGATTGGTTTATTAGCTGCTCGATGTCGTCGTAGGACTCCAGTGGATACTTGGTCATGTTCCAGTTGTTCAACACCTGTTTGTCCAATCGCACATCCTTGGTTATTCCCTTGAAGTCATTCAGTTGTCGACCATAGTTGAGTCGTCCCTGATTCTCTACCAAAATCTGCAGTAATCTTCCCGAGCTGGCACTCAGTGGCAACTCATAGACAGGTGTCTCTCGTGCCAGTATGCCCACAAACTCATTGTCCACATAGACATAGCCACGATCTGATAATCCCGGTACATATAGCACACTCGGATCCCGTTTGAAGTATTCCGGCAACCAGGTTTCATACAGCACCAATCCGGAGTACTGATCCAGTGCCTCAAATGTCTTGGGTTTGTTGGAACGCACTACCCCTGTGGCCAACTTCTGCCTGCCTTCGCTGGAGAAGATTGTGCAACAGCTGGTCAGTCTTACGGTTCCATAAGCACGCTTTGGCACCGCATCCGGCACTGGTGTATCTGGCATGGGCAAGTATCTGGCAATGATGCGACGCAAGGCATGGTACTTGGGTGTGGGATCACCCGCCTCCGTCATGGGTGCATCGTAGTCGTAGCTGGTTATGTCCGCTATATAGTTGCCAGGTCCATTCTCATTGGCTCCTGCTGTAAACCCAAAGTTGGTACCGCCGTAAAACATATAGAAGTTGACGCTAGCTCCACTGTTCAGCATGTCACTGTGGAATAGGGCAAGAAGTCGGGATTATATATATATCTATATAGTCTGTTTCACTCTTCTGAAAGCCAATCTTTGGCATACTAAATATAGGAATCTTTTAAATATCTCTCCGCCAGAAAAAAAACGACATATCTCCGCCAAGAAAATGTACTAGGCGGAGATATGTCATCGGAGATATGACGCTATGCCCTTATAGTCTCTGAGATCCTGGTGATCATACAGACGAACGGATAGAGGAGCAGACAGGTGGACAGACATTTCTATATCGTCTCGGCTGTTAATGCTGATCAAGAATATATATACTTTATAGGGTCGGCCACGCCTTCGTCTCTCTGTAACGATTTTCGCTTCTGACAAACCTAACAGAACCCTGTACTCTATTTCAAGCGCGGAGACTAAATCTATGAAATATTTAGTATTCGAAAACATTCTGAACTGGCTTAAAATAAGCTAGGTTTTCAGCACTGACATTCAATTTAATTATTCTCTTTACTCACATAAAAGTGCCCGTGATGGAATCCGTGCTCACATTGGCCATGGGCTCCGTCCAGTGGGTCAACCAGCCGGGATAATACTCAGCATTCACTAATGGTCCTTTGGGCTCATAGCGCCTCAGTTTGGCCCAAATGCTCTTGAGATCACGTGTGGCCCCGAAGTCCATGGTAGCCAGTACACCCTGTATTTTACCGCAACGAAGCACAGTGGGTCCATCGTTGGTGAACAAAACGGCATTATCCTTTACATAACTCTGGGTCTCATCCCGCAACCAATTGCGATAGTTCAGATCACAGGCATAGAAGGAGCCGTACTCGTTCTCCACTTGGACCATGATGATGGGGCCTCCATTGCCATACAGATAGGGTGCCATGCGAGTCATTAGCTGATTATACCAGATGCGTACTTCACTTAAGTAATCTGTAAAGGATTATTATCAATTTAAGATGATTTAGTTAATACAACTGGAGATCCTACTTGTATCTGCCGTGCGTAGTTGTATTCCCGGAAATTTCTGTAGCAACCAATAGGGAAAACCACCCATGTCACGCTCGGCACAGATATAGGGTCCAGGACGTAGTATCACCAGCAGATCCTCATCCACTGCCAATCGTATGAAACGCTCCAGATCCGCAATGCCATTCCATACATAGACACCGTCTCGTGGATTGTGTAGCGACCACTCCACGTACCTTTAAACAAGTCGCCAGAAAGATATAGTATTTGATAGACCATTAGTTAAAAGTTAACTCACGTGGTCACCGCATTGAGCCCGGCAGCTCGCATTGTTCTGAGGTGACGTGACCAGGTCTCCGGATGTGCTCGGAAGTAATGAAAGGAACCCGATATAAACCGGAACGGTCGTCCATCTTTCAGAAACTGATCGTTTTCATAGTCCACCTCAAAGGTGCGAGCAGCGTTTCCAATACTAAGTACCGAAAATAGTGCCACTATTAACACTAAACTGTGTTGAAACTTCATAATTCTCAAGTCCCTGGAAGTAAACAGTTTTAAATAGAATGAGTTATAGTGGAAAATTGAAGAGGAAAGTGGAATAATCTTTAGCATTAAATTTCATTAAATTTTTAAACACTTAAAAGATTTCTAAATTGTATTCTTCCATAACTTCTTAATTACTGCAGGTACAAATTTCTAAAAGAATTAGTTGTAGTAAAACATTTAAAAGAAAAATAGAAATAAGAGTTTAAGAGACTACTTTAAAATAACTTTATCAAATCTTTAACCTTTACTACTTGCTTAAACATAAACTATATGTGAAGTATGCATTTTTGAGAAACTCTTTAAATCACAATTATTTTTTAGGTATACATTTTTGAGAATCTTAAAAATCTAAATAAGTTGTTGTTAAGACATTTTGAATGTTAGCATAATATTTTAAATATAAATTTAGTTGTTTTTAGATTTAGATAAACTTTCAAAGATTTTAATGTTTTACAATGTGTTCTTTAATGTTTTTCTATACGATTTTTGACAATATTGTTGGTAGTGCATTTTAAACACTCTAATATCTTGAATCTATAACTTAAAAACAAAAGTGTCATTAACTTTTAAGACTCGATTTGAAAGCAACTTAATAAAATCTAAAACACAATTTTAAAATTGATTCGGAAAGCATAAAATTTATATTTGATTTGATAGTCTCAATTTAATTTTGTTAAAACATTTTGTAGTCTTAAACCTTTAAATAAAATGTTGAGCTACAATTTAATTCTATTAACCATTTTTAATGTTTTTTAAATAATTTTCTAAAGCGTTGCTTCATTAAAAGTGTAAAAATCTATGCTTAATTTAGAAAAATAACAAGAAAACTTTTTTAAAATTTTACAAAAAATATTTAAGAATACAAATTAGAATATCATGGGTCGACTTTTTAAATGTTATATAGTAAGACCAATAACTAACTGAAATATAAGAGTTTAATTTTTATTATCTCAAGCAGAAAGAAATTTCAATTTATTTATTGAATTTTAATATATTTAAGAAGAACAAAAGCAGTCGCGATTGCATGAATAATTAATTAATAAATTTCATTTTAAAGTTTAGCAAATTATGCCAATAATGAAATTATTGCATTTAAAGGAATACGTTGTTGTAATCCACTTTTAATTTAAATACATATATTCACAAGTAAATGAATTTATTTATTTAAAAAATTACACTGTTTAAAACAAAAGATTAACAACTAATTGAAAACAATTAACAATTAAGTAATTAAAAGCATAAATTAATAACTGACAATGCTAGAAAAATGTAACAAATTAATCAATAAATGAAAAGTCGTGAATCTTCTTCACATAAATGGTTTTAAATGAAAATGTGAACAATTTAGTTGGTTTAATACACATGAAAGTAATCTTATTTCCGTGTATGCAAATGCAGCTTATCATAATACCATTGTAAGTGCACTATAAACACACACGCACACTCACACACACACACACATTGTACAGGAATATCCGTATACTGAGCCGGAAATAAAAGTCGAGCAGTTTCCCCAATTCCGTATATGAATACGGAATGTATTCCAATGCAGCCGCAAATCTCTCAGTTGAGATGAATTTAGATGAATTGAGATGAGATGGGATAAGAAGGAATGGAATGAAATGGAATGGAATGGAATGAGTTGACTCAATTCAAGTTCATGGCTCAATTAGTTAGTTGACAACGTGCTCGTCATCTGTCAACGATGTCTCTTTCCTGACAAAAATCACAAACTCTCCGACAAACAATTGAAATATTAAACAAATTTCAGTTTGTTTATTTTACTGGGAAATTTGGTTAATTTGTGACAGCGTCTTAAGCCTTTTAGACTGTTTTCTTGGTTGGCCAATAAGTTCTGACCACAAAATGATTGACAGTTTCATCAGCATTAAGTTTATGTACACTTATAAAAGATTCATTGTTTACAATTATATAATCTTTAACTTATTGTTTACTAGCAGCTACTGTTAAGACACAAAATTATAGTAAAATTGTTAAAGATTTTAAATGCAAAACCATTTTATACCTCTGTTTTACACCTCACTTATCGCTGTCTCTTACATAATATATATCATATATAGGTATATCTGTAGTTTACTATATCATATATCAGACCTGAACATGTTTCTGTGTTTTCTTGCATTAAAATCGTTTCGATTTCAACTGAATTCGTCCAAACACAAAGAACTTTTATTTAATTCCTACTTTTCTTATCATTATTCGAAATAAATGTTTACTGAATTCACTTAATATAAGGTGAAAGTGAGCTCAGACTCGATGAATGCTTTTATTGATAAGTTGTCCCAGTAAAAGCTAGTATATTATAAACAAACAGATTAATTATAAAGGAAAATAAAGTGAATAACAGCAAATAATTCACTTTAAAACTCTTTGTGTTGATTGATTGAATTGATTGACAATTAATCAATTATAAAACAATTATAAAAATAATAAAATAAGTGACACATTTCATTAATTAAATATTTAAAATAATTGGTTGAAAATTAAATATTTTATTAACATTTTTCTAAAGCAAATTTTGCAAATTCGTTGCCAGAACTTAAGAAATAAATTTAAAATATTTTTACAAAACAAAATTTTATAATGTAAAATTATAAATTTTGTATTTTTTTAAATAATTAATTAAATTTGTATTGAACTAGATCTTACAATTTTTGTGTTTTAATTATCTTTTTTAGTTCTATATCATAATTAGCTAAACCTTTTTATTTTTATTAAAAAAATTTTAAATTTTAAATAAAAATAAAATTATAAATTTTGTATTTGTTTTATCTCAATGATGATCTTAATTTTTTTTTGTTGATTTAATTCAGTTCTACATCATAATTTAACCCTCTTATTCGACATAAACCTATGTAGTGCTAGATCAAGAAATTTTCTAAGGGCATTCTAACCCAACAAAAATTTCCAATAAGTCCAAGATCTTTGTTTATCAATAGCTCAGCTTGATCTGTGCGTCCCCAGCTGTGCTTTACAAGTAACCTATTGAACCCATTTCAGCATCTGGTACATTGATTAAATTCGGGTAATCCCGCCACGCAATCTACCATCGAGGTACGAGTACTTATGTGCATACATACATACGTACATACATACATACATATATACATATATACCTATATGTTATGATCAGATATGTGCTGAACTGTAACAAAACTAATGAGATGGAATTAAATGATGTGTAAATTCCCGTCCCTGAACTTGGACGAATGCCAAAGACCGGACCAAAAATTGTAGCAATCACTATGTCCATTTATGTATGAGTAATCATTTCTACATCAGCGCATACATCAATGTACTTAGTATGTAAAAAAAGAACAGAAAACATTTTCTGGCGCAGAACATGAGACAAGCATTTTAAGCATTTTAAGTATTTGACCCAATTCAATTATTTTGCATGTCTGAACCCCGAGTTCCTGAGTTCCCAAACGTACTCGGGCCCCCACCCGGAGAGTTCCCCGCTGTCGAGAAAGTTGTTTGCTGTCTTTTGTCTAAGCAATTGCTATTGTTCAACTGTGCCAAAGATCAGCTGGAATTCTATGCTAATCGGAGTTCGTTTCAGAATTCCATTAAGGTAGAAGAGAACCCGATGACACCTTTTTTATGCTCACCTTGCACTTAAGAAGTAATTGCAGTGTCTTCTTACTCTTACAATTTCTATTGCAGGATAGTATTTATGTGCATATATGCATGTATTTGTACTGTTATGTTGAAACGTGTAATTTGCCTTGGTTTGAGCACTGGCTCTGCACACTTCACATTAATTTACTGCAGCACAGAACTCGTGTGTTCTGCTTCGGAGCAAAACACTGACTGAGCGTTCGTCGCAGCTGAGAGGCACGAGCTGCTTGTTACGTTCTACCAGCTACGATCTACGAGTTACGATCTACGTTGTACAACCTGCGAGCTACGATCTACGAGTTACGGTTTAAGCTACGTTCTATGAGTTACGATCTACGCGCTCAGGCTGCACTTATCAGCAGCTCGTAGATTGTTGCTGCTAGACCGTAAATTGTACATCGTAGACAACTTACGATCTACGCACTCTGAGCTGCTGATAAGTGCTGTTGACTGCACTGGCAGCGAGACAGTGAGAGAGTGAGCGGCGGGATTAATTCTTATATCATGTACACATCACTCATGCACCGGTGAACATTTATATGAGCATATATATTAGTTATTCTAATTAGGGGACAATTACAATTTCTGAGAGTTCTATTTTCTGAGTTTCATTTTAAAAATAGTAAATAAAATAAATATGGGAAAATTTCTTTCCTTTATTTACCTTGCCCCCAAATATGTTTGTTTAAGTAACCACAAATAAGTCAGGAAAGAGTCAAGAAAATTTGTTGACTTCCAAATAAATGTGATTGCTATGCTCATAAAAATTTGCAAAATAGAAGAACATAAAAAAAAGAGCAAAGAAAACGCTTCATATTCTATGCATTAACTGTTGCTCCAATACACGTTTTATTGACTTTGCATTTGTTTTCTTGTTGGGAGTCCTTAGAATTTTTAGCTGCCTTTTGGATATATATGAAATATACTATATAAATATGTAAAATGGACGAATGCAGCCGCGGGCGACATTCAAATGGGTCGTAGAGAGGGGGTGGGGGGCAGTAGGGGGTTAGTAGAAATAGGCCAATTGGACAAAAAGTGAATTTTCTATGCTCTGTTGTTTTATTATTAATTTTATACGTCTGCTATTGTTGTTGCTATTGCTGTTGTTGTTGTTTTTTGGCTTGTGGGTTAGCAGCTGGTCTAATGGACTTTTATTAACCAAACGAAACACACACGTTCTCAGTGTTGTCTTGGCCAAAATGTAAATCTCATTCGGCAGCTTCTCACACAACTTTAATGCTACTCACACACACACACACACACGCACATACAGCCGTTGGCAGTTTAAAGTGTCCGCTGGGGATGCACAAAGCAAACACAGAGAAACAAAACACACACACACACACTAATACACCCAGGTACAGATGTGCATAGACAATTATTCAGTCCACACACGCAACACCCTCTCTCACAAGTTAACAGCTAAGCTGTAGGCCAAAAACACACACACACACACACAAACACACACACACCCACACACGCACATTTAAGGACCGTTAAGGTCCATTGCCATTTCTAAGCCATTGTTCGGCTTTGCTGCTGTCACTTTCATGTCACAATGAGGCGCCCAAAGAGGCGACAGTGGCTCAAAAACAGGAAACTTCACACTTTCCCTCACTTTTCCCCACTTCCCTCTGCTAATTTAGTGTGCCTCAAACTTTTAGACTCCACGCTGGGATTTCCTGTCACATTGACATTTTCCACACTTTTCCTTAAAAAAAAAAATTAAGAATTAAACTAAACTTTTTAGTACTTTTAGCACTTTTAGCACTTTTAGCACTTTTAGCACTTAAGCTTAAAGCCCAGAAATCACAATACAAACATAGTTCAGTTCAGTGTTTTGCTTAAATGGTTGACATTTCCCGCAAAACTTGTTGATTGCCACAAATTCAACATTCAATTCAATTCAAATGCATTTTTTTTTTCTTTTTTGTATTCATTTGAATTCAATTGGCACTTGGCGTCTGCACTTCCTATGCTTCTTCTCCAGCTTCAGCTCCACCTCCACCTCCACCGCCACTGCCACAGCCTCAACCGCCAGCTTAATCCCAATCAATTGAATTACATGTTTCCAGTTTCCTGTACGCGCATCGTTAGTGCTAGACTAACCTGCAAACTAAAGCTACTAACAGGGTATATGCAGTAGTGGTAAATTTAGTTTGTAATGGAGTTCAAACCTGTGATACTTTTAACAGCCACTGTATGCCACTGTATGCGTATTATCTGATAAAAAATTTGAATTCCTACCCTTTTTAGACCCCGTACTCTAAAAAAGAGTAGAGGGGTCTATTAAGTTTGTCTGAAGCGAAATGTGCGTAACAGGCAGAAGGAGGCTTTTCCGACCACATAAAGTATATATATTCTTGATCAGCATCAACAGCCGAGTCGATATAGCGATGTCCGTCTGTCCGTCTGTCTGTCTGTCTGTCCGTATGAACACCTGGATCTACCATAAGACAAATCAGTCAGTCAGTTATTTGCATGGTAAATGCTCACTAGGGTGAGTACGGGGTCTATTACAGTCGGCTTGCTCGACTGTAGCCTTTCTTACTTGTTTTTATTAATTTTGAATTAATTAAACTTAACAGCTTATTTGTGCTTTATACTAATTGGTAGCAATTTCTAAATGCAAATTAAAAACATTTCGCAGAAATATTCAGAAACCCAAACAACCTATGGCTGAAATTTAATTCAAGCCGGTTTTAACTTCGAAATCAAAATAATTATATAATTTTAAAAAGTATATTAAATAAATAAATTTTGTTTTCATTTAAAAAACTATCTTTTTTAACGTTTAAAACAAATACTGGGCACCATTAAGTCTATGCCAAAATCCTTTTGCTTTCCACATTTGATACGACTGTGCCGCTGACACCATTTGCCTAGCTAGCTGGATATGTGCATGAACACACATACATATACACACACACACACACTTATACTTATAGATACAGAGATATAGTTATCTTATAGAAAGTGCCTCGCAGGCATTGCCAAAGCATTTGCATGGCAATTTGGCTTAACGAGGCAAAGGGTGTTGACAACTTCCAAGCATAATCAATGGCAAGAAGCTGCAGTGAAGCCACCAACAACCGTCACCATCGGCGTTATGTCAGCTTCAAGGTGGCCACAATGTTTGTTTGTTGTTTGCTGTTTGCTGTTTGCTGCTTGTGGTGGCAAATGTTTGCTTATGCCACTATAAATTTGGTTTAACAGCCGTTGGCTTTTTGTCTCAGGTGGAGATGCAGTTGAACGGCTGCTGTGAAAGCATCCATTATTGGTGCTTGTTTAACATGCAAGTAGATTGAAATACAAACTGCAATCAGTTTAGGTTGGAGTGCTGAAAAAATAGTTTTAATTTATAATTATGTAATTGTTAAACATAAAAGTCTGATAACTCACTCTGATCTTTTTTTAATTACTTAATTGATTTTCCCACACAAAAAGCGCCATCTGTCGCTTATCCATGAATTTTGTATCCAGTTGTTTTTAAATCTTCCTACGTCTATTTTTATCCGTTCAATAGTTTTGAAATCATACAGCGCCATCTCTTGGCGAACAATTAGCAACGCCAGCCTAAAAGCACGCTACATAAATCTACAGCCATGCAAAATCAGCAACAGTTTTTGTTGCTGTTATTGCTAACAGTGGCAGCCATTGTTAGCAGCGACGTTGACGTCGATGCAGTAGATACAGAGCGTAGCACCGTTAGCACATCGCCACCGGGAGCGCAACAGCTGTCGAGGAATCTAGTAAAGCGTGCGCCATCTCCTGGTTTCATTGGCATGCGAGGTAAGAAGGAACAGGAAGCGTCTTCAGATGGAAATTGGTTGGGTCCTGATCCTTTGGACTACAGCGAAAACGATGTGGACAATGAGTACTATGAGAACGGAAGGAGACTGAAGAAAGCTCCGTTGGCTTTCGTTGGTGTGCGTGGCAAGAAATACTCGGGCGTCAATAATCATCTGCAGGAATTGCTACAGCACCTGGAGGAGGAGCGTCAGCGAGAGAATTTCTTGAAGGATTTCCTCGATCAACTGGCCAACAATGGTGACGATGTGGGCAAACGAGCGCCGACTGGTTTCACTGGCATGCGAGGCAAGCGACCGACCATGGGTGACAACGAAGCTGCCGAGGATGAGGACGATGCACTGGAACTGCTAGAGAAACGAGCTCCCGTCAATTCTTTCGTAGGAGTGCGAGGCAAAAAGGATGTCTCCCATCAGCATTACAAGCGAGCTGCGCTCTCCGAGGTAGGCAAATGAGACTGAGTACGTGACAGGTGATTGGATGAGTGAATGAGTGAATGAATGAATGGAAGTGGGAATGAATGGAGTAATTTAAGTAAATGTTTCATCTGTCATGCACTCATTTCACCCAACTCAACTAATTGTAATGTCTGAAAACATTTTTGTGTAACTAACCATGGCCAGTTGTGGCGCAAACTCTTTAAAAAGGCATACGATGTGCGTGGCAAGAAGCAGCGATACTCGGACTTCAATAACAAATTTGTGGCTGTGCGTGGCAAGAAGAGTGATCTGGGTGATGATATCGATCTGGTGGAACCAAATGTGATCCAACCTTGGGTCTATCTCATCGGCGAGAAGCGTGCGCCAAACGGTTTTGTTGGCATGCGGGGTAAGCGTCCAGGTGAGTTGCAACTTAGACCCTGTAAATACAAATAGTATATAGTATTCCTTTGTAGCGTTCTCGGAGTAAATAACTGGAATTAAGTTTGGCGAGCGTTTTCCTCATTTACATTTGACGAATGACGACAGTCGGAAGTTCCTTTAAAAACAAACTAGGCAAATACTTGTATAATTTTTAAATAATCACTGGGCTGGAGATTATTTAAAACTAAATACACACACACACAGACATACACAAACACACTTATACACACTTACACACCATTTCTGCTGTTTAGTGTAAAGTTTGATATACTAAATAAATCAAAATGGATTCATTTTTGGGGCCTAGCTTCGAATGAAACTAAATTTAAATAATTTGCATATCTATTTGTAAACAAATTAATCAAAATTACATCTTAATTAGTACATACTATGTACCTTATATAGATTTTTCATATACATACATGCATACATACATGCATACATACATACATACACAACAAAAATATAAATTGTATGTAAATTTAAGAAAAATGTTAATTTATTTGCAATTCATTTATTACAATGATATATCTTAACAAAATCAATATACAAATCGGAACGAAACGTAACAAATATTTAATAATATATATATATATATGTATACACATCTATCTAGCACAAATGTCTAATTAATTATTGTAAATATTGTATGGTAATGAAAGAATAAAAAAATTGAAAAAAAAAATTAACATTTTATATTTTTTAAAGTAGTGTCATGATTTACCATAGTTGGTTTGTTGGTTTTTTATGGTAAGTAGAGTTGGAAAACAAATTTTTTCAAGGAAAATGTCTTTATTAAATTTTTCTAATGTTTATTTTATAGTCAGAAACATACACAATGGAAAGGTTTTACTGCCAAACTGATTTATAAATATAGTTAGGGAATAAATAAATAAAGGTACCCAAAAATGTACAGGTAGACGTCTGCGAAATACCCACGCCGTGCAGCAAATGATATTTCTAAGAATTTTACAGCGCCTTCATTGTGTGTAGTACAGTGTACGCACTTATCACTGCCTCGCACTTTCACAATTCGTACACGAATTTTGCATTTAGCGCTATCGCTCTCTCAAAACTACAAGTTCTTGAGAGCGAGTTGCTGAGAGTCAAAGCTCAAGCCGGTAGTTACGCGCTCTCTCGCTCGCTCTCTCTCTCTTAAGCTTCGCTTTGCTGCGACAGCGATCACAGCTTATAAACAGTTCGAGCACGTTCTAAGGCTGTTAGTTTTCAACAGTCTCTCAACACGTCAACATCGTCGGCTAAACGCGACAACAACATAAACCAAACACTAAATTGTTAGTGCTCGTGAGTGTGTGCCTGCGTGTATGTGTGTGTGTGTGAGAGTGAGAGAGTGAGTGCTTCTATTCGTGGGTGAAGAGGACTCAAAGACAGTCATTTATAGTTGTATGCGTACAATTCACATTTGAGTACAGATGGAAAAAATGCGACTTGCTTGGATGAAAATAATGTTATGTGTGTCAATTTTGCAAGACAAATGAATGATTGCTATTAATTATATAAAAAAAAACAAACAAACTATGGACGTTGCAATTAACGCATGAAGACAGTGGAAAAATTTCTTCGTTAATTTCCAACCCACTGTCCACATTCACCTACATAAATGTACATACATACGTATGTATCTTGTTCAGTCCAATATGAGTGCACTTTGGCGTGGAAAACCAGTATTTTCAGTTTCGAGTCTTGTTTCAGTCCTCGACCTCATCTACAGCTGTTTCCATACGAAATCGGAATCAGTGAAAATTTCTCGTGTTTCTTAATTTCTTTGACTTTCTGTTTACATTTTAATTTTACCCTCTTTTGTTTTGTTTTTTAGCTTGAAAGCGGGTATTTGAAATTTTTTGAAAAAATGTTAAGACTCTGGGCGTTTCTGCTCTTGGTCTGCGTCGCTCAGGCGGTACCATTCTACAGCGAGTAAGTATTGAAAACAAGTTGAAATATTTTATCTATGTTTGTGTGGTTTTTTGTGTATTTTAGCTCATGCATAATCCATACTGTGTTTTGTAGTTTTCTAGTTTGTTTTTAGGCTTAACAAACATAAAAAACATGATCGTACATTAGGAATGCTTCCGTAGTTTTACTTATCCAAAACATAACTAATAATTTCGACTTCATTTGTAATACCAGTAAATAGCATCCTCAAAATATCTATAGTTTTTGTTACCAAAATCTAATCACACTTTTTTACAGTGAAGAATTTGATTTGCAAGCGGAATCAGACTCCTTATTTGCTGACTCCGAATCGACATCATTCTCAGACAGGTGAAATTCTTACCCAGTAATAATTCCTAGCATTTCTCAGCCTATTTCCAAGACAAATACCGAAACCTACAAATATGTGTTTAACGGTCAATTCTTTGCCAATTCTGTGCAAATATTAGCCATGTTTGTATGGTCATGTACCCATTGACATGTCATAAAAACAAGCTAAATGCAAGTTCAGTTGTTAACATAGCTCGCAAATAACTGTCGACCGTTTTTTTTCTTGCGCTCTCGTTGCGAGCACAACCGAAAAAGTTCGTACTCTTTCGCTCTCGCTCTGAGCAAGAGACTCTTGCTGTCTTCATTTATGTTTTCTGTTGAGCTGTTTTCATTGAGCTCTTTGTATATCGGTCTTTCAATGAGCAGTGCGTAAAGAGCGAAACGAAAAGCGCTCGCACAATGAGACTCAGCAAAAGACCGTTTGACCGAAAAACTCAACGCAAACGGTCTTTACATTTATATGCGTTGTTGTGACAAAGAAATAATATAATTTTTTTAACAAAACAATTTAAATTTAGTTTCAAATATTTATGTTTTTTTTTTTCATATTCTATTTAGAAAATCATATTTTCACGATCGATTATAATTCACGATCGCAATTAATAAATTTCGTCTGCAAAACAGACGCTTAGTGGTTTGCTTGCCTATGCGTGTGAATGTATACTAATACATACGCAAAAGACCGTTTGCTTCATTGAACACGACGAAACGGTCTTGGAACAACCAGAACAAAACGAAATAGAAAAAAACGGTTTCGCTCCGAGCGCGAGCGAGCTCATTTAGGAACCGAAAAAACGGTTGCTCGCTGAGTCTTTTCGTAAAGAGTCAGGAAAAGACACTTATTTGAAGACAACGAGAAACGGTCGACAGTTATTTGCGAGCTATGGTTGTTAACGATTATTTGTACGAGCACTTTAAGTGCCTGTTTGGAGAAATTTACCCATTTACAACATTGACTTTTACACAAAGCAAAAACATAAATAAATAATGATAGTAACGCTAAATGATATTGTAAATAAAGTATACAAAAAATGGGGAAAAAATGGGTCTAAGGCAAACCAAACAAAATGACAACAAAATCTGCCAAAAACGCGGAAAGAAAGTCAATTTTTGCAGTGACCTCAATTTCTCAGCCCAATTCCATTCAAAATCAACTAAGAGAGCAGGGTGTTGGACTACCAACATACCCTGGAGATAAGCACTTTAATGTCAAGTTCGAGTCAAGCTTAAAATTAAACTAAGAATCAAATCAAGAGATAATGAAATGGAGTTTTCTACACTGATCATCGCAAATTTCAATGCAAATTTGGCACAAAAGTGATTGTGCAATTAAATTCAAGTAAAGACGATAAACACGGAGCATCTCGATCGCTAAATTTGGCACACAAAAACGCCGCAAAGATCGTTTAACCCTGTAGTTCAAGATTTCTGTTCTGGGTTTTTCTGTACTTTTTGCGAAAGGCATTGCACAAATCACTACCGATGAGAACAATGCCCAGTTAAACTGGGTCATCGACTTAAGGGCATCCGCAAGAGTTGGAATTGCAGATAATGTTTTGCTGGAATCCGACAGTTGATTGTTATATCTTTCGGATCGTTTGCTTACATACCAACATTATACTATATTATGCTCAGCTGAGCCTTTCACACTTGGCTGACTTGGCTGCTGCTAACGTGGCTAAAAAGAAAACATACACCAAAGCTGACACAAATTTGTAGACTCAATAACTACACAATTACACTGAGAGAAAAGTTGTATTAAAATATAAGATACATTTTATTTGGAGTGGTTTAAGTATCTGTTCATACATGTACGCTGAGTAAAAGAAGTCAAGAATCAAAATTAAAGTAAAAATATAAATATTTAACATTTAATTTAACAAAAAATGTTATTAAACAATTATAGTTTTGAGCTTAAATTCACTAAAATGACTAAAAAATTTTTTTTTAGCACATTTTTCTTAAAGTTTATAATGAAGAATTGATTGAAAAAGCTCAGCTTAAATTAATAATAAAAAAATATTTTAACTCAAGTGCAATTTTTTTGTTTTAAACTCTAAAGAAATATATTTTTTAAAAAATTTATAACTAAATTAAATATTCCATACTTAGTTTAAGAATATTCTACATTTACTTACTTTTCTTTTCGTTTAATGATTAAATTTTGTTCATAGTCACAATTTTTTCTCTGTGTAGTTGTGTGTTTTTGTTTTGACACAATTTTGGTTAATTTACTTTTGACACCTCATTTAGAGGAGAGAGAAAAATCAAAAACTGGGTCAATTTTAGACTGTTCCTGCTTCATTTGGTTCTACTCGCTACGCCTCACGCTAAAGTTTTAATCAATTTTGCAGCCAAGTTTGCTACCAAGTCTGGAGCGATCACTGACCAATCGAACATTGTGACTAATTTCATTCGCTTTGGCAGTTTTGTTGACTGTTTTTACTTTCTTATCGATGCATGGAAAGTTCTAGAAGCCTTTTGAGATACTGTATCTAAACTGATTTTCAAACTTTTGTTACAATTTCAATAGGATCTATTTTAAATATATTTTAATATGTTTTTTCAGTAACTTTTGTGTTCACAATTTCTCTCTGCTAGCTTTTTTGTTAACAAATAATAAGTACTATAATTATACGAATTATATACATAATTTAGCTGGAAGTTTCTCTATTTGTACCCCAACAAATTCAAGTTAGTTTTCTAGCCACTTAAATCTTTTTTCGGCATCTCAAGTCCAACTAGATGATTACCAGATGTCGGTACCCAGTCAAGCCCTTGTTCAAGACGCAAAACGTGAGTCATTCGACTACACTGAAACATAAAGATGTCATAAAAAACGAAAACATTAAAAAGAAACTCTGTAGTTGGAACGTTCGCTAACCGACCGTGTATACTATAAAAATTTGTTATGTTTGCCAATTCCAGCATATTATTTAAAGTATATACTTATATATATATATATATATATGTATATCTTCTTCTTTTTTAATGTCTTTTGGCTTTAATTAACTTCCGTGCTGGGCATATATAATGAGCATAATGAACAACACAAAAATATGTCCCGAATATGTGTTGTTTATATATATAAATGATATATACTATAGGTGGGTGCAAAAAAAAGTCTGTTTATATATAGAAAAAGTTAACTAACAAATTGTAGAAAGCGGATTTTTATTTGTTTTGCATGAAGCGCACAAACTGACTCACAATATACTGAAAGAATACTGATATATATATATAATCAGTATATTTGTTAGATTCGAGAGAAGCGAAAGACATAAATCCCATTTGATTAATGACACTCGAGTGCATCGCATATTGTGTTATTTATATTTTATTTGTTTTTGGGAATTTTTGCAATGCTCTGAAAACGTAATAAAATTGGTTTTTCAACCGATTTGTGGTCTAAATGTATTAGCTTCACAGTTAATGGAGGCAAAACAATTGATATGCAGCTCACAGAAATGCTGCGCAAAATAACAGCTAAACAATGGGCACGGTCGGAGTGTTTGCTATACTATACAAATAAATATATATATATAGAAATATATATATAGAGAGAAGCTTCTGTTTAGTTTTTATGTGCGACACAATGGCAGGCATATGAATTATGGTGTAGATCCGCTTTAGGGTTAAGTTCTGGTTTGGTATTTGCATGAAGCGACACACACACACATACAAACACACACACACATTGACAAGGACATACACTAACCTACACACCTGCACTTCCTTCACCCACACCTACTGCTCGTTCCTTTAGCTTCATGCAACATTTAACACGCCCATTGCCGTTGCATCGCACGCTCTTTGGACCCAATCCATTTGCACCACGTCTCCCATTTGAGCCACTGCGTGCACAGCCGTCAGAGCGTGTGGCCAGCGTTTGGGCTGCACCGCCGCCAGCACCGCTGTCGGCTCTCCAGCCACGCCCACAATCGCAATCAACAGCTAATGCTCCACTGTTGCCCCCCTACAGCAGCAGCTACGGCAACGATGGCAGCATCACCGACACCGAATTTGTGCCCTTGGAACACCAGCAGCAGCAACAGCAGCAGCAGCGCACACGCGGACCACAAGGACGACAGGATGCAGTTGCATCTGCAGTGGCCGGTCAAGCTCAGATACCGGCTCAAAAACCCTTCAGTAAGTACTTAGGAAATAGAATTGAAATTCTTAATTTTTAATTAAGGGTAAATTTATTACAAGTTTTATTAATTTCATTTATTCTTTACAAGTAAATGAAAGATATTTTTAATTAGTCAACGATTTTTGTGTGCTTAATGTGGCTCATTTGGTAGAGTTGCGCTCTCTTACTTTTTAAGCCATGGGTTCGAGTTCAGGTGCAGCTGCCAACAGAAAAAGTTTTTGAATTAAATTTTAAAGTATAATTAATTAATAATATATAAGAAGTAACCTAAAAGTTTTACGTATAAAACAATTTACATTTTCTCGGCACTTGATTAAAAAAAATTGCATTTATTTTATTGTTTAATCCGAGATTCGAACCAGTTGCACCAGCACGCGAGACTGTGTCACTACCAGCAAAGCCACACTACACTTGAGTGCATAGCTGGATAATTTTATATTTATTCCTGGAAATAATTACGACATGTCTTTCTTTGGAAATAAACTATTTTTAGCATTTTCATCTTTAACAGAAATCAAAACAGCTTAAAGATTGATTAAAGTCATTGATAAGAACAATAAAATACTTTTAATTTCTGCTCTTTGTAAAATGTATCTCAATGCAAATGTATCTCAATCCCTTACAGATGTGGACACCATCACCTCGGATATAAACTCTCCAAATCCAGCGGTGTTCTTCCAACAATCATTCCCATTCTTTGGCAATGAATTCTTCAATTCATTTGGCGGCTTTGGCATTGGAAATCCTCAGGAACCTTGGTGGAAAGGGTGAGTTAAGAATTCATTAAAAAATTAGAAATATACACAAAATTGTTTAAAAACGATTTTTTTACTTTAAAAATTTTCTAAAATTTTTGTTGAGCATAAGTAAATTATAGTAAACTTGTTAAACATTTAGTTAATTTTAAACAGCATTTTTTAAGCTCAGACAATTACGACACTTCTACTTAAAGCGTTCACTATAATCAGCTTTAAAGTATTTACAGCTTGAAAAAACTTATTTTAAGACTAATTGTCTGAATAATGATTAAAATCAATTGCAGAATTTAACTGATACTTAAACCGGTTTTAAAGCTTTGTAACGATCTTAAGTTAACTTGTTGTTGAAAACGAAACTTTTGTGCAAAAAAACGAGTAGCAAACAAAATACGAGAATGCTTAAAATGAGATTTTCTAAGACAACAATTAATCATTTTATTTTTATCTACCAAGAAAGCTATAACTTTTTGTAGGGGATTTTAATTAAAAATCGAATCGGAGATAATGTAAAATATCAAGAAATTGCTATGGTAATGCTATGATCACTTGACTCGCTTTAGTTCAGTTCAGTTCGTGTCGGTTCATTTCGGTTTCCATCGTTTTCGGTTCGCTTCGGTTCTTTTCTAATCTCCGCACTCGAGTGATTTCGATGTTCTTGGCATTTGGTAATTAACCGAACACAATGTCAAGTTCATTTAAACTATTAAATATTAAATATACAATTTTTGATTGGTTACATCTCACGACTTATCGCCAAGAAGCTCAAACTTTTCAAAACAATTCAAAGTTTATAATTTAAACAATAAGAGATAATTGAATTTATTGATGTCTGAGCAGCTTAAATGGCAAATTACTTGGCCGTCTTTAGTTGGCCAATTAGCAGCTGAGACAGCTAAATGGTAAACTGGCTTTATATGATATAAAAGTCAACCTATATATGTATATAGGTAGTATATATATACATGTAGATATAATGCAATTTATATGTATATATAGACTAGTTTGCACTTTTCTAAATTGTTATTAAAGCAAAATTGTGAAATCAACTGAGCGAAAATGAAAATCAGACGCAGCAATTGAAAAATTAGCGCTAAATACAAATAAACAGCGAGAGTAAAAAACATACTGATATGCTACTCATAGGCATATATATATAGTTGTATATATATATAGAGAGATCTGTACAGTTTGAAGCCCATGTCGAGAAATTTCGAAAACTATGTTCACACAATGAAGCGCTTTGTGGAGCAAATTGAATTGAAGGCAGGCAAAGCTGTTAAGCTGTTAATTCCACAGAGCATATATACTATATCACACCCATACATATCTACATATATCTGTGGGTATCTGCTCTGTGTGCAAATTCATAACGTAAACATTAATCAACGCTCCCATATATGAGATACGATTTAGTTTTCCCCCTAATTCAGTGCGTGACTTTTGATGACTAACATTATTCGAATAGTTTGGCTTTATGGTATCTATAATATAAATATATATATACTATATATGATTTGTAGTTTCGAGTGCATTGACTTTTAATTTGCAAGCAAGTAATAATTGTTAATAACAAGTCCATATTTAGCACTGATCTAATCATTTTAAGGGATCGTCGTGCTAAAAAAAATCTGTATTTGATATATAGTAAATTAATTTAATAATGTGTTTCCATTCAGAAAAAAAGTATTTATATAAAAAATAATAGTAAAAGATTTATTAAAATTAAATGATTTAAGCTAAAGATATTTAAGACTAAAAACAATATTTAAGTTACGTGAAAATTAAATCAATATAATAATAGTAATACTAATAGTAATAATAATAATAATAATAATAATTTTAATAATAATAATAATAATAATAATAATAATAATTTCAATAATAATATTTTAATAAATACAAGCACCTTATTATTGATACTTAATTAAAAATTTTTAAAATTACAGACATTAAGACATTAGACAATTTCAATTATTTATAAAAAAAAATGGAAGAAATAGGATATTAAATAATTAATCATGTGTTAATATCCATAAAATAATAATTTAACAAAAAATGTGAGTTGCATTAAAACCGAGTTGAAAATTACGAAAAAAATAAAATTTAAAAATGAAGTGAACTTACAAATTACTATGCAGAAATTCGTATAGTTTGATTAAAAAATAAATTATAATTTAATAAAATATATAAATATATAAAAATAATTTAACATAACCCATTAAAAATCGAAGGTAGAAAATGTTGAAATTTTGCTGTAAAGGAAAGGGGGGAGAAAAAAAAAATATTTTTTTGCTTTTAACAAAAAAAAAAAAAAAAAAAAAAAAAAAAAAAAAAAAAAAAAAAAAAAAAAAAAATTTTAAAAAATATTAAAAAAAATTTAAAAAAATTTAAAAAAAAAAAATTTAAAAAAAAAAAAAAAGGTTTAAAATTTTCAAAACTCAAAATAGTCATGTACGCACTTTAGCTTCCCTCTGTAAATTTAAAATGTAACCAGTAAAAATTTTGCTAATTTCAACAATATAACTTGCAAAAAAATATAATAAATAATAATTAAAAAATAAACACAATAAAAAATGTACAAAAACTACTTATTTTAAAAAATTAATGGTAACATATCAATTCAATTTAATTTAATGCCTTAAAGAGAAGAAAATTTAAAGTTGTTACATAAAAAGCTTTTTAATTTCCACTAAAACATTATTGTTGTATAGTTTAAAGAAATTTCTCAAACAAACCCTGTTCCAGCTCTAAATCTGCAGCAAGTATATATGCAAATGTGGGTGAAAGTAAGCCACGAATTCGATTTAAATAATTTTGGTTGGCAAACATTACAAAATTCTAGGAAATGAACGAAACTTTCTATGCAAACTCTTGTGACATTGTCACATATTTTATCTTTCTTCATACGAATTTATATATATATATATATATGTAAATAAAATAAATATTTAAATTTATGTTTGTTTGTGTTGTTTTTGACCCACTTGTAGACCGAATGTGTGCACCGAAAAGGAGGAGAGCGAAGGCGCAATCACGGAAACCGATGGTGATGATAGTGTGGACACCTTTGGCGAGGAACGTGACGGGTCTGGCAGCGTGATCCGTTCACCTTTGTTTGGCCAATTCCACTTTAGTGTGAACTCCTGTGCCGAGAAGCCGAACAAGCACGTCTGCACCAAGATGTAAGTGGAGCAATTTACAGTTTTTTTTTTTTACCGCTAACGTTGCGTATACTTAATGTTTTATTCATTACTGGTTACTTCACGTAGTGTTAATCAAAATGGCAAGAAGAAGACACTGACGATGACACGACAATGTTGCCATGGATATGGACGACCACGCAATGCGGACTTTGCCACGCCCTGCGAAAAGATCGAGATCAAAGATATTGAAGCAACCGCTGCCGATATGGGAGCCAAGCAGTTCATCGAGAGTGCCAAGAGTTCGGGTGAATTGGCTGACATGTTGGCCAGCAACAGTGGCAAGAAGGTAACGGTCTTTGTGCCCAACGATGCCGCCTTCCAGGAGTACCGCGGTCAGCACCAGCAGGAGAACGTAAGTGTTCATCGGTGGACTCCAATCAGAGATCTGTTTACAAATTTCTTTGGTTAACAGAATGTGGAGGACTCCAAGGCAGATGCCTCAAAGAAGACCTCATCCATCTACAAACTGCACTCTGTGCTGGGAGATATACAGCTGGAGGATGTGCCCAACGAGAAGCTGTTGCAGAGCGAGCTTCCTGGTCAGAAGATTCGCATTAATAGCTATCAACTACCACCAGCTTTGAGTCCCGAACCCTATCGCTATGCCGCCAACTGTGTGCCCATCGAGAAGTACGACAAGCTCTCGGAGCAGGCATTGGTACACACCCTCAAGGGTGTACTTAAACCTCTGACCAAATCGGTGATGGATATCATCAGAGATCGCGCCGATATGTCCATTATGCGTGCCGTACTCGAGAAGACCAACATCAGTGCCATGCTGGAGGGTGACAAAGCCCGTTACCATCTTTGTGCCCACGGATGCGGCCTTTGAGAAGCTGGAACCACACCTGAGACGCACGTTGAAGGAGGGTCGTGGCTGCGCTTCCAGTAAGTACTTATAGGAAAATTATGGGAGAAGTCTAGAATAGTACAGGAATATATAGCGTTATATTAAGTTCATGCGCAGGCGTCACCGACCCTACAAAGTATACATGTAGTATATATTCTTGATCAGTCAACAGCCAAGTTGATATGCTAAATCTCAGAAACTATAAGAGCTAGAGTAACCAAATTAGAAATTAAAGTTCACCTAAGCATCTACATAGTTTAAGATTTCGACACGCCCACTATCGCCCTTGCAATCGTTAGGAGCGATCAAATATAAGATATAGCTACAATAGGTTAAATGCGTCGATAATGAGGGATAAATCTGCTCGACCGAAGCCTGTCCCAATACTTTAAGCCGATTGTAGCGCCATCTAGCGTCTGTTTTCCAATTTCAGCTTAAAATTTCAACCAATTCATATTAACTATATAAACCTCTCCACAGATATATTGAAGAACCACATGCTGGATCTTACCTTCTGCTCGCTGGCCACGATTCCTGGTGCCAAAACTACCGCATACAATCTGCTCGGGGAACAGCTGATGTTTAACCGCACAGAGGGTGCCTCCAAATCCCCAGAGGAGAACACCATCCTCATCAATAAGGTGGCCAAGATATTGGAATCCGATATAATGGGCACCAATGGAGTACTCCATGTGATTGATACCATTCTGCCAACACAGTCCGCATTGCCAATGACCTCGCTGATGTCACAGAAGAATCTAACGGTCTTCCAGCAACTGCTGGAAGCCTCCGGTTTCGATGATCAATTCGATGATTTGGACAATGTGACCATCTTTGCACCCACGGACAAGGCACTGCAGAGCTCGGAATGGGCACGTCTGGTAGCCGAACAGCCGGAATCGCTGAAGGGCAACAAGGATTTGCTCAAGTTCCTGAACTATCATGTGATCAGGCCCATGATCAAGACCTGTGATCTATCCGAGAGCTCCCTGCCCACAGTGGAGGGCACAAGTGTACGGCTCAATCTCTACTCCACCCACCCGCTCTTCTCGGACGTAATGAACAGAGCAACCGTCAATTGTGCTCGCTTGGTGCACTTCGATGACGAGAGTTGTGGTTCCGTGCTCCATCAGCTGGACCGCCCACTGGCACCGCCCCAAAAGGTAGGAAAGGATTCGAATTATAAGACAAATTTTCTATAAAATTTATTTTGTTTTAGAACTTGCTGCAAGCTCTGGAGGCTAATCCCAACTACAGCAAATTCCTGGACCTGGTTCGTAAGGCCAATTTGACCCATTTGTTGACCAATGACTCCGATAGCTTCACGCTGCTGGTGCCCAAAAACGATGTGTTCGAGGAGCTCAGCGAGAGCGGTGAGACCAGGACCAGTCCACAGAGCCAGGCCGAAATCGAGGCCAAGGTGAAACTGCACATTGTGAACGATGTGGTCTGCTGTGCTGGCATTATACCCACCAATTGGCCATTTGTGCGCTCCATTGAGTCCATTTCGGGTCAACATCTTCGCATCACACGTGATCGTCGTCCCAAGATCGAGAACGCTGGTGTCACCAAATGCGATGTGATTGCTACCAATGGCATTCTGCATGAGATCAATGACGTCATCGTGCCCAGACCAACACAGCGTCATCGTCGACCACAGCTGCATCCCAACTATGAGCCCCAAGATGATTTCGATATTTTCTTCTAAACCTGCGATATTTATTTCAACTACACAAAATTATGCATCTCTTTCTTTTGTCTATAAACGAGTACTATATACATATACATATATAACACGTATTTATACTATTTTTATAAAGATTTGTCAATTGAATTCGCATTGAAAGCTCACAAAAGCAAAGATAAAACTGCAGTTGGGAATCGATCTGATAAATAAAATACACATAGAAATATACAAACACAAAGAAAAACCGTTAATTTTCACTCTCACTTACTCTTTCAAGTTCGCGCTCTTCGATTTAGTTAGTAAGGGGAAATGTCAATTTAGCTCATTTTCAGCTAGTTCTAGCATGTTTTTTATACTCTTGTGTACTTTGTTTGTGAAAAGTATGTAACAGGCAGAAGGAGGCGTGGCCGACCCCATAAAGTATATACATTTTTGATCAGTAGGAACTATAACTATAAAACCCTTTTTTTTCTTCACCTCAAGCTCCGGATTGATTTCTCTACTTAAACTTATATATTTTCTTAATATTTCATGTTAAACATTTGTTGTTCGTAGAGAATGTCAAATAGTAAAGTGTTCCTTCATTAATACTGCACTTAAATTAACAGATAGTTAAAATCTTTTATATTTTAGAAACTTTAATAATTAAAAGCTGTGTGTGGCTTACACTGACCATTTTTCTTCACAACACTAGCTACTTAGGCCCATGAAATTCTGCCAGCACTGAGTAAAAGTAGGCACAACCAAAAAGCTGCGAGAGCAGAGCTTATCTCGCTCTCAGAACTCATCTAGCTCTCAGAACTTATCTCGCTCTCAGAACTCATCTAGCTCTCAGAACTTATCTAGCTCTCAGAACTTATCTCGCTCTCTCGACTGTTGTGCTGTCTGCCTAGCTGATTAAGAAGGCACCTTATGCTCTCTGATCAACAGCTTCAATACACATGCATTTGTATGTGTGTGCGTATGTGTGTGTATCGCAAGTATAAATTCCTCGCACATTCCAGCTGTGGGCGCAGTTAAAGCTAAAGCAGCAGCAATGACGGGAACACTTCCAGCAACCTTCGTGAAGGGCTTCCACAATGAGAAGCTTGTCCGCCAAATGGAATACCGTAAACTGGGTGGCACCGGCTTGAGAGTGTCCACGCTAGCGTTAGGTGGCGCTACACTAAGTACGCTCTTCGACAAAAAGTTCGATCTGGAAGAGGGCATTAAAACGGTGCACGAAGCCATTAAATCGGGCATCAACTACATCGACACAGCTCCCTTCTATGGCCAGGGAGAGTCGGAGCGACTGCTGGGCTTAGCGCTGAAGGACGTGCCCCGGGAGGCGTACTATATAGCCACCAAGGTGGCACGCTACGAACTCGATCCCGATCGCATGTTCGACTACTCGGCAGCCAAGACGCGTGAGAGCGTAAAAAAGAGTCTGGGTCTGCTGGGATTGGACTATGTGGATGTACTGCAGGTGCACGATGTGGACGCTGCACCTAGTCTGGACATGGTGCTCGACGAGACAATACCCGTGCTGGAGGAGTACGTGAAGGCGAGTAAGGCCCGATTCATTGGCATCACTGGCTATGATGTGGACGTACTCAAGGAATGCGCTGAACGTGCTAAGGGTCGTGTCCAAATCGTGCTCTCCTATGCCCGCTACACACTGCTGGACAACACACTCTTACGTCACATGAAAGCCTTCAAGGAGCTAAAAGTGGGCGTGATCTGTGCCGCCGCCCATGCCCTGGGACTGCTCTCCAATGGAGGACCCCAAGCCTGGCATCCCGGCAGTGAGGAGCTGCAATCCGTAGGACGCCAAGCAGCTGAAATCTGCAAACAACGGGGTGTGGAACTAGGCAAATTGGCCATGTATTACACCATGCAGCTGGAGGGGGCCTCGACCTTCCTGATTGGCATACCCAATAGGCATCTGCTCAAACTCAATCTGGAGGTGGTACTCAATGGCTTAACTTCCTCCGAGCAGGAAGTGCTGCAATATCTGCGAGAAAAGTGAGTTGGAAAACCCGTTTAGAGGGGGCATTTGGTTTTGGTATTAGGCCAATCGAACTTGGCCTACGACAACCGGTTAACACTTAAACTAAACTAAAACTAATCTCGAAATCTTTCTTTTTTGTCTGTAACAGTGTCTTTAGGAAATCCTACAGCTGGGGATCCACACTATCCACTGTCAGGGACTTCAAGTAACCCAAACCCGATTTGGATTGCAGTTCAAAAATTGTTGCCAAATATTCTACTTTAACTATACATTCGATTAAATATATTGAAATTTAAATTTGTTGTATACATACTTATGTAATTCGATTCTGAAGGGCATAATGACTATAGCTATATAGTAATACTATATAGCTTCCATATCAGCTCAAGTTCAGCTACTGATTAATTGACGTTACCTGGAAACATCTCTGGCTAGACACCTATTTCTAAAAATAGCGCTACCAATACTTAGAAAATACGGTCAGTCTATATACTATCAATGAATCAAGCGCCATATATTTATATATTAAAAATCTACAGTAAAGAACTATCGACTGTAAAATACCCTGTAGTCGGCAATATAAAAGTAAATCCAACAACAAACAAATCTTACTAAAATGTAAGGATTTTAACTTTATTAGACCACATACTCAAAATTCTAAGTCTGTGTAAAACTATAAATCTCTCACTTAATGCAATTTCCAGTTATAAATTGTAAGAGCTTCTAGGCCTGTACGCAAGCTCAGTAAGCAAACAAATTAAATGCCGTGATTCTCTTTGCACATGAACAACTACAACAACTAAAGAGAGAGAGAGAGAGAGAGGCAGCAGCTGATTTCTTTAGCAGTCTTAAATTAAGAGTTCACAATCTCATACACATACACACACACACACACACACACACTTGTTAAATTAAGCAAGCAATACAATCTCACACGCACACACATGCACACGCACTCGTACGCGGGTAAGAAGTGCGAGAATAACAAAACAAAATGCAGAATTATCAGTCTTCCTTACGATCTCGACGCTTTCTGATCGAATTTCGTCAGAGTACGCAACATACAAAATCTAAAAATAAACATGTCTGGAATACTACCAGCCACTTATGTGAAGGGTTTCCACGATGAGGAACAAGTGAAACGGATGGAGTACCGCAAATTTGGCAAAACGGGTCTAGAAGTCTCCAAAATTTCATTTGGCGGCGGTGCGCTCTGTGCTAACTATGGGTAAGTTTCTTAAGAGAGCAAATAATAAGAGAACGAGAGCGTGTACAAAAGAGAACATTTATTATCTGCAGCTTTGAACTAGATGAGGGCATTAAAACGGTACACGAAGCATTGAAAGCTGGCATTAATTACATTGACACAGCTCCATGGTATGGTCAAGGACGTTCCGAGGAGGTGCTGGGCAAGGCCCTCAAGGATGTGCCTAGGGATGCGTACTACATAGCCACCAAGGTGGCTCGCTACGAACTCGACTATGAGAACATGTTCGATTTTAGTGCCAAAAAGACACGAGAGAGTGTCGAGAAAAGTCTAAAGCTGCTGGGACTGGACTATGTGGATGTTATACAAATTCACGATGTTGAATTTGCTCCCAGTTTGGATATCGTAATCAACGAAACGCTGCCTGTGTTGGAGCAGTTAGTCAAGGAGGGCAAGGCGAAGTACATTGGTCTATCCGCCTATCCCATATCGGTGCTCAAGGAATGCATCTCACGTGCTTCAGGAAGATTTGATGTGAGTTAATTAATTTATATTTTAAAGTATGTTTATAAGTACTATTATAACGTTTAATACTTCGTGGTAATACTTCGCTTATGGTCTCAATCAGTGTTACCAATTTAGCCTTTTTCTACACAGATCTATAGTTGGCTTCACTAAATTTATATATGTATATTTTAACCAGCATATAAAAACTTTATTTAATGAAATTCTTGAATTTTTCAGGCTGTGCTCACATATTCACGCTACACGCTTACCGACAACACTTTATTGGATTATCTGGACTTCTTCAAATCCCAAAACATGGGAGTTATTTGTGCTGCCGCCCATTCCCTGGGTCTATTGACCAATGCCGGTCCCCAGCCCTGGCATCCGGCCAGTGAAGAACAAAAGGTTTTGGCACGAAAAGCTGCCGATGTGTGCAAGGATCGTGGTGTGGAACTGGGAAAGTTGGCCATGTATTATACCATCCAATTGGATGAAGTATCTACTTTTTTGGTTGGCAATCAGACGCGACAATTGTTGGCTACGAATTTGGCTGCATTTTACGATGGCCTCAATGCCAAGGAGCAGGAAGTGATGCAGCATCTCAGAGAAAAGTGAGTGGCGGTCAAAAAACAAGTGGCAAGTTACAAGTTGCAAGTTGCACTCGGAAGTTGACCGAAATTGTGCAACTCGGATACAATGTTACTACGATTGCATCATATCCGACTCCATTTGCAGACAGAGAGTCGGATAAGTCCATACACACATACATACATACACGTACATATGTGCACACTCATTGTCAATCTTGGCCATCGGTGCAGTAGGCAGCCATTCTCTCTCTTCCTCTCTTTGTTTCTTTGCTGTCTGTCTAGCTCTCACTCTCCACCTCTCTCTACCACACCTCCCCTCTCTCTCTGTCTGTCGCTAATTCAACGTTTACATGCCGAGGTTGAACTTGTTTTAGCCTTCGTGTCTCAAACGAATTATAATTATATTTTGTGTATCTATTTTTTGTTATTTCTTTTATTATAAATTGTAATATTTTACATTTTCTTTTTGTTGGCCAATTTCAATAATATGCTTGCATTTTTGCATCTCCATTGCAGCATCTTAACGAAGCCTTTCCATTGGGAGGGCATCGAACTGGAAAGATACTGGAATGCGCTTAAGAGCAAATAACCGAAGACTGGAATTGTGACTGCTGCTAAGTGAAGAGAAGGAAGTGAATTTTATTGTTCTTCAAAAAGAACTTAGGAGGTTTTTTAATAAAATTATTAAATGTGACTATAAAAACAAAGCAAACTTAGATTTTTAATAATACTAATCAGTAATTGATAGTTAATCAAAGCTCAGATAACAAATCACTTGAGAAATTGTAAAGCACAGTTACAGATAAGATAATAAAACTATGCATATTTATGATATAACCGAATCACAGTTATCATAATCTAAACAAATGGTTCAACAATTATGTAGTTTATACAGTTAGTTGTTGATCAAAGCAAACTTTGTTAGATAAATTCATTATATTAGCTGACTAATTGACTGAGCTTACGAAATGCAGTTTTATTTATTTATTTAAAAGATACAAAATATGCGACTTCCACCTTTCGCTGCCATGGTCAGCAGCCTACCACTCGGTTAATACACTAATTAAGCTGTAATTAACGCAATTGTTAATATTTGCAGATAAAATGCAAGAAATTGTAAAAACAAGCTAAATGAATTGTGGCATGGAGAACTGCTGAAGCGCACAGCGGTGTATGAAACGGGGAAGTTTAATAACATTTTGAATAATGAATTATCAGACAACAAAAACAACAACAACAAAAACAGTAAAAACAATAGACAAACAACCGCAATGCAACAGTTACAACAGCAAATGAATGCACAGCAAAAATGCGCATGAAAAGCGGAAATGGTGTCGATGAAGCCGCATTTTGTTTTCCTTAAACTGCGCTTTGCGTTTTTGCCTGGCTAACAATTTTCTGACAGAGCTTTAAAAATACATATATTTTTTTATGCTGCACGTACGTGTAAACAAATGTATGTACTTACATAAGCTCACACACACACACAGTTACACATACCCACATTAACGAGCCTTATCAATGCAGCGAAGCAGCCACAGCTGATTGACCAGATTCTCAACTGCTCACGCGCATGCTCTCTCAAACGTTCACTCTCGCGCTCTTTTTACTCTCACAACCAAAGTCGAGCTTTACCGTCACTTCGTTTATATGCGCTGCGCCGTCGCAGTCGAAGCGTCAGTTTTACTTTCAGCTTTGAGCCATTGGAACGTCGATTGTGCTCCACGGCAAATCTTTAACTTCTGGTGTTAAATAATTGAATTAAAAGTCAAGTGCAATATGTTGAGAATGCAGAATATGCTTTTGCTTTTGTTGGGCTGCAACATGTTGCTAGCCGTCTCTGCAACTGGTAATAAGAAACAACAGCAACAGCAGCAGCAGCAGCAGAATCAAGGTGGGTTAACGACACGCCGCTTAAAAAAGCCCTACGAGCATTGAATCATCCAAAGGTGTGGAGAAATTTTCAATGACAAGCGAAGTCAGTTCTAGGCAGACCAAAACAAATGGAACCGGTTTAGAACTACTAACATATCTGTAGCCGGCGTTCTTTTTTTTTTAGAAAGAGTAAAAATAAATGTGTATTTAACGTTGTTTGAACTTTTGTGTTGTGGTTCAGTGATGAGAGCTAAATTTGAAACGACTAGACACATAGAATTTACCGTTAGTTTAGGGGTTTTAAACGGGTTTTGTTTTGGAATATTTTTTAACTGTTTCCAAATATTATATAGTTCAAAAAATGTAGAAGTTTTTCAAATATAAAAGCTTTGCATTACATTTTTGCAGAAATTTGGGAGCAAGACTTATCGGACACCTTTAAGATCGAGGGTAGCGATCAGGGGATTCAAAAGGTAAACCTGAAGTGCGGTGCCAACTCGATGAATGTGATGCTGGAGACCGAGAAACCCTTTACTGGAGTAATGTACACTCGTGGCAGCTTCTACAAGCAGACGGCGCCATGTTTTCATGAAACCGAATGTTAATCAGGGAACCCGATCGCTGGAGATGAACTTCCAATTGGATCAGTGTCAGACGGTTAAGGATGGTGAACTCTATTCCAACATTGTTGTCATTCAGAACGATCCGGAACTTATAACACCCGGTGACTCGGCCTTTTCGCTAGAATGTGATTTCCGTCAGCCCCGCAGTTTGGATGTGGAGGCCAGCATGCAGACCAGGGACAGGTAACTTGTATTCACTATTTTGTGCATAAAGTACAAACGTCAATGTTTATATGTATGTATGTATTTAAACGATCAAACGATCGACAACATAGAAATCCACAAAAATTGCGAGGAGCACGCAGTGGAACTCGCCAGCGTCAATAGAACTTTACACTATGACAACCCAAATGAGTTCAACTTCAACTTTACTCACTTCCAATAGCTGTACTTAAGGTACAATTTGAAAAATGCAAACTCTATGTCTTCTTCTGTACTTGTTTTAAACTAAACCCTTTGTGTGTAGTGCCTTATACTAACACTAAACAAAACACATTGAACACAAATCAAACACGTCTCCTAACCACATAACCTATGCATGCATGAATACATTCCACAGAGTGGCGACAAAGTCCAAAATAACACTCACAAGTCCTGATCCCGCTGCACCAACGGAGAGTCTACACAATTCGGTGTTTAGCAACAGTGATACTGTAGAATACATACCAAAGTTTTCCAAACCAAATCAAACCATAAGACTGGGAACAGTTGAGGAGGTGACCTTGCCATTGGCTCACGAACGAGATGAACTGTAATTTTTAAACAGACACACCCACACACAAACACAAAGAAAAACTTAATACCACACTTAAAAAAACAAATACAGAAACACAACAGGTGAGACAAACACACGCTTTTTGTATTTTTATTATCATTATTCGTTGATGATTGCTGTGAGTACACAAAGTGTGTGCATTTTGAATTAATCGAAATTTTGTTGTTCTACTTTCACAGGAAAAACGCACAGAATGCAACAAAGGCGGCTTAAATGCAAACGACATGAACCCACATGAATTCATTTAAATGCTCTTTTTAATTTCTATATCCTGTGATATTTTTTAAGCTCTGTTGTAATAAAAATTATAAAAACAAACAAATTAATGATTTTTAAATCTTAATGCGCCTCATCCGTAGAGTTGCCCTGCCAAAACCAAACAAAACAGCTGATTTTAAGGTTTTGTCCATGCAATCTGGCAACGCAAGCTTTCAACAGTCTGGCATTCTTTGGTAGGCTAAAATTTACAATTAAATTTGCAGTTCTTTAACGAAAAACTATTAATAAACGACCACAGCTTGATAAGAAAATTAATAGACTGCAACTGGAGCAAAATATTTATTGGTAAGAGCAGTTATTATGTTCTAAAGGTGAAGATAATATCCTATTAGGCTGATTTCACAACCATTGATTTGTGTTGTGTACTTTATCATTGCGCATCAAATATTGCACAAAGAACGTAAATAACTTTTAAATTTAATTAACTAATTTTGCAGCTTGTACAGATTGAATGCTTTAAAATGCTGTTGGAATTAAGTGGCCTTGCAAACGTTTTAATAATAAAGTGAGTAATATAAAAAATGTAGAATTAAAATGTATACAGAATTCAGAGAAAACCTGCATGCAATACATATGCACGCACACACACACGCACACACATACTCATTCATATACTCTTTGCAGATGGGTGAGCAATCAACTGGTGGAGGGAAGCGATGGAAAGCCGCATCGCTTTCAGCACCCGATCGTCTTGACCATGCTCATGTTTCTGGGTGAATTTTTAAGCTTTGGAATTTACAAAATGGTCCAAGCAGTGATGAGACGTCGTGGTGTAAGTTTTAGATGAAACAATATCTCTTATCAATATATTAATTTGTGCTTATCCTGATGTATTCTTCAGGTGGACGCAGAACAGGATCATGTCTTGACCCGCGGAAGCAATGAGTTTCATCCGCTTAGCATGTTGTTGCCCTCGTTGCTTCGTACAATTGCATCCATATTGCTGTTTACCGGGCTGTACTTGACTTATGCGACCAGTTTTCAAATGATAAGAGGTTCGTTTATCAGCACTGACAACAGTCCCTGTTGTTGTTCATGTTTCTTATGACTCAAGCCCATTCTTGCCCTTTGCAGGCGTGGCACTGGTCTTTGTGGGCCTTTTCAGCACAATGTACTTGAACCAAGCACTTAGCTGCCGACACTGGCTAGCAATATTCGTCATGTCATGCGGTATCATTGACATTATGGCCTTGGATGTACAACGCGTGGAATATGATTATGTAATGCTCCCGCATACTGATCACAACACCGTCCTAACGGGCGACCTGCTGGTCATATTTGCGGAAGTGCTGCATGCCTTTGCTTATGTGTACGAGGAGAAACATTTAAAAGCCTCAGATTTGATTCCAATTCAGGCATCTGGTTGGCAAGGCATCTTTGGTATTGGCATTACGGCCTTGGCAGCGGTCTGCTTTAACTTTATTCCAAGCCTTGCACCATTTAACGAGAGTTCGCGTGGCGTCTTTGATGATTTGACGGATTTGTATCCCCAACTACGAGGAAACAAAATGTTAATACTTGCACTTGTCGGCTTTACCTGCTCCTGTGCCATTTACAACTGTGTGGGCATATCCATTTCCAAGGCATCCTCCAGCGCCCATCGTGTGCTTATTGATGCCATACGTGTTTACTTCATTTTTGCATTTGCCATCGTTGCCGACTGGGAGATTTTCAATTTCATTTCAGTTCTTGGTCTGATTATACTGCATATGGGCATGGTTTTGTACAGACGTGCCATATTCTTGGAATGGTATCGAGCAACTCTTGCTCGCTGGCAACGTATTCGTTATATGGACATGAACGCTGAAACTGAACCCACTCCCAATAGTCGGCCTGCAGATGTTATCTAAAATGATGGTGTTAACTAAAAGTTTGTATAGATTGTGATATGAGAGGGAGGGCTGAATCTCTAAAATTTACTTATCAATTGAACTAAGCATTCAAATAAATAATCTCAAAGTTTATTCTCATGTACGAATCGTATTTTTCTTATGAAAAGCCCTTTAGATAAGAAAGGATATATTTCTTATGATTAAGGCCTTTCAAAAAGCTAAACGCGTATTTCGATAAGTATAAAATATCGATTAGCAGTTTGATCGGTATCGATGCGCTTTAAAATGCAGTGTGGCATCTCTGATCAGCTGTGACCACAACAACAACACATTTCTGGCGTCCCTTTAAGTCTGGCGTCCCTAATCAGCTGAGTTATCTGCTCACAACAACAAGGACCGAGTTTTTGCGTTGTTTTTTGTATGATAAGACTTTAAATAAAATTGTAAATAATCTATTAAAAGAGGTACAAATGTTTTTGGAGCTAGACAGCAAGCAAGACTAGGAGGCTGTAATCTTGAAATTATCTGTAAATAAGTGCAAAAACACAGACTGCAAATATTAAATCAACATGCGATTAAAGGAGTATCCAGACATCATTTTGGATACAATACCAAAGGCTTTATGAGAATCATATCAAGGTTTTCATTACAAATCTTTATGGCATGGAGGAGCAAGTAGAGCGGTTGCCCAAAAGGTTTTGCAAGATGTACACGACTCAACCTTTGGCCAATCAGCTGCTGAGTTACCTAAGTCCTCTTAATGCCAACATTTCTATGGTGGATTTTCACATAGTAAAGGACGCTGAACCCTTCTCGATTCGTCTTAGTGATGGAAAGCGCTTGGAGGTAATGCTCTGTGCTGGAAATGAGCTTGGAAACAGTCTAATGCTGTTAATTCGTAAATTTCAAGGAGGAAGATTACTCTACTACTATTCAGCTGTACAACAGGATGACCTCTGTCGTCTAATGGGCAACGTTACCTTTCTGCAGTGGATCGCACCCGGAACCGAGGTGCTCTTTCTAAATCTTCTTGCAGTCAATCAGACATTTAACCACATTAACTATGAAGAAGTCGCAAAGGAAATCTTGCAATATAGCCAAGATATGGGCAATGAAGCTGTGCTTCAACTTCCTCTCTTTGGCTATGAATGGCTTGCCCGCAGATTAGCTCAAACATTAACTTTGTTTGGACACATTAAGTTAATGGACAACTTCTTGGATAATTATTCCTGCTTGACTTCAGACCTTAAACACTTTCACCAACCTGGCTACGTGTTAATTGCAAAAGTCTGTGATTCCAGTAACTCTGAGGTTGAGAGACCGTTTCCGCTCGCCAGACTAAAATGGTCTCCAATACCTAATCGTATTAATCTTATTCAACTGTGCAGCCTACTCCGCCCGCTGCACATAAGAGGAATAGTTGGCTATCATGAAAGTGGGAATATCAATCCAGTGCCGGATTATCTTAAGCGCTTCAAAAAAGGATACTCTCCCAAATCCCGCCAGATACAAGTTCCTGAAATTCTGTTAGCCGATGAGGCCAACGTTGATGATACATCTACTTGTCAGTCCATTGTCCAAACGCAAAATATATCTCCCGCTAAGGGGCACAAAGAAGCGACTGCTGTTAAAGATCCCTATGTTTTAAACAAACCCAGGAAGCTAGCGTTTCGTGGACGATGATAACGATGATGATAGTTAGCCGTGACCTTAAAAGATTCCACCCTCTACACATTTAAGTGCAAATAATTAAAATACTTGAATTTGTTTATAATGTATACATTTCTGATTATGTTATTTCTTTAACAATTAATATCATACTATTTATATTTTTACAAATTTTCGTTTCCAATGCTTTTCGTAATTCATTTTTATTATATTGTATACTATAATAGTTAAGCCGCTGTCTAAAAACAAATAAAAATGCAAACTTTGTACGGTAACTAAATATAGTGGCTGTGTATAGAGGATAAACGTTTTAAATAACTCCTATTAATATCATGGATTTTCATAATCTTATTGTCATTGAATTAATGATTCGTTTAATTGCCTCTAAAAGTTTTTGAATTATCGCCATTATTGACATTTTGTATACATTTTTGGAAGGGTTAACAATATTGGCTTTATCTAGATAGTACTATGGCGTGCTTTTAGCTTATTAATCTGCAATGACGACAGCTATAACAATAACAATAGCATTAACGCATACACATATAACATTTAGAGAGTGATCAATAAGAAGCTCTGCGTCTGGATTTAGCTTTACTTTTCCAAAGCTAATTACTTTTTCTGTACGCCCAACAGGCCTTCGGCCACGCCCAAATAGTACACGGTCTGGGCAATACCGAACAATGGCGCAATTACAATCATTCGGCAAAGACCGCCCTTGAAGAACGCCGTAGGTCCTTCGTGCTTCAAAGTTTTACTGGAAAATACAGAATAATTAAATCTCTACTTGGAGCAAATGATGTTTATGATCCTCTTACGTAATGCAATCGGTAATTCCCTTGAACTCCTTTTCACCATCTGCCTTCTTGAGAGCTTGCAACCGGGTTTTGATTACATCGAAGGGGTTCACTGCCAGAGCGGCTGTTGAGCCTGCGGCCAAACCAGCCAGGAAGGAGCACCTGAAGCAATAATTAATATTGATTAGATCGGGTAAAGAAAAAGCTACAATTAGTGTGAATTCTTACCAGAATACCGCCTCGCCGGAACCATTCTTGCGACGTGGACCCAAGTCGTTGAGCGTGGCAAACAATGGGAAGTAAATAACCGAGAAAGTGACATCACGTAGACCCGTGGCGCCAATGCCCTTATACAATCCCAAGATGCCCTTCTCCTTGAACAGCTGCATTGTCAATTGTGTGGCCGATACCTTTTCAACCGATTTGCCAGCCAATTTAGCTGCAGCCGCCACACGTCCAGCATCCTGCATCTGGATTTTCAGCAACTCCATGGGAGTTGTCACAATAATTTGGAAGGCGCCAGCCAAACCGCCAGCAACCATTTGACTGGTAAGTGGCAGTTTGCCATCCTTTGTGGTTAGTTTGTGCCGGAAGTAATCATTGGCAGTCAATTTAATTGCCTTCTCAGGGGTGATCAGTAGAATGTTCACTCCCGAACCACGGTACATGCCGAAATAACCCTCTGCCCTGTACGTCTTGCGGAAGCAATCGAACCTGCACGAAATTAAATATATTAAAGTGTAATTCTTTTAAAATTAACAGAACCCTTTAGTGGCTTATACTTACATACTGTTGTACATACGCTCGCCATTTGGACCGATTTGCTGATTCTGCAGGCGAGTCTTGACCAAATCCAATGGAAATACGCAAGTAACTCCAATAATACCAGCAATGCCGCCATTGATGATTTTAGGTAGCAATCTGTAGCATAAAAGGCATGGTATTAAATGGTATGTGTGTGTGTGTATCTAAAACTTATTTGGCTAATTGACAAATATTTGCACTGCGTTAACCTTTAAATTCTCTCTTGTGGTACAAGTAACAACAACAACGAATGTCCATTCTCCCCCAACCCTTTGGCAATCGACCTTGACATTGATGAGATCAACAGAGATGCGAATGGCAATTATCGCACTCTGTATATCGATATATCGGTTACCTTTGTGTAGCAGAATTTCAAATTGTTGCAAACTTTTGATTGCGATAAATATGACAAATAGTTGGTAACTTGCCAGCATAAATATATAATACTATATGTACTTATATAGTATGCAATCAGACAGCTAGGTATGTGTGGATGGGACGCTATTTTTGGTTGACATGCCCGAAAAAAAACAAAAACAATCAAACTTTTGGGACAAACAAACAAAAACTCAACTATCATCTGATTGGAACAAAAACAAGAGAAAATTCAAAGGCGTTGATTTAACTTTCAAACTTAACAATAAAATATAAATATACGCACAACTCATTTCAATACATATATTAAATAAATAAACTATATCAGCAGACACATATTTACAGACGTAAGTACACATATTTATAACGCTCAGTGTAAGAGTGCATTTAGTTTGTTTTTAATGTTTACAATAGAAATTATTCCATGTGCTCTAATTATTTGTAAATTATTGATAACTTACGCGAACTGTTGTTGCTGCGGCTGCTGCAGGGGATGCTTTAAGCGTGGGCTTTCCTCGACTGTTGCCATTTTTCTTAAATAAAAGAAAATCGAAAATTTTGAATAAAATTATTCTCTCATAAAGGGTCGAAAAATTAATGTTTGTTTTTATGTATCAAACTGGTATAATGCGCATATAGTGTTTATATACATATTACATGTTTTTATACTACATTAATGAATAAAAGTTTCGAATAGTCTGTTGGTTATATAATTGCATTGGAGTATTACAATGTTTATCCACGAGGATACGAATTGTTACTTATAAAATTAACTTATTAACGATAAGTGTACATTTTCAGATATATGTGTTAATTAATCTGTACATTCTTTAGCTTTCTTGTTATTGTAGAATTTTCAAAGGCGATAAGAAAGTGTCTTTGAGGTTTATTGATCCGCAGTTCAAAACGAGTTTGGGTTCTTTTCACAGATAAGTATATGTATATAAAATGAAAACAGCTGTAATGGGTGCATGTGAAACCAGATATCAAAGTATTATATAGTATGTATTTAATATTAGCACAATAACACACAAGTACTAATTAATATCGTATAAAATGTTCAACAAATTCCAAATTAATTTATAAGTAAATATCACGCATTATTTCTAAGCACTTTCACAATCCTGATATGATAGTTATTCCATTATCTTTATAATAATCGAATCTTGTATCTTTAAGTGCTATCAGCTGTTTGTTATAGTTGGCACTTGACACAATTATGTTATAATCTAAAAACATTGATTCTAATCAATCAATTTAATAGTTATTTTCTGAGTCGTTTTAAATCTTTAGAAAGCAGAATTGTTCCTATTTTGGGTTTATTATCTGGTACACAGAGATAAAAAGCACAGACACCGTCTGATAAAAGGCAAAAAAAAACTGTTGTTCAATGTCATCAACAAACTTGTGGCATTATAAAGTGATTTAGATTATGTTTATATCTATAACAACACACTATTCTTGTGTGCACATAACATGCACACACATATACGCATCTCTCTGTGTGTGTATGTATATATGTGTTTTTAATCGTTGTTATCAAGTCGTTTCGCATTATCGATTACTGTTGCTGCCTGAAAAGTCCGATCCGTTTCGAGCGACTTAAGTTTGAGACTTTTTTTTGTTGTTTTCCTTGCGGTTTACTTTAAAGTTAGTTTGGGTATGGGAACAGGTTGTGAAGGCAATTCACATCAATATAATATTAATAGAGTGGCGTCGACGGCAATCAGGATAGCAAAGTTCTTGGTAAACTTTTGTTTAATTTTTGTTATACTTTATTATATCATAAGCCAGCTGATAGCTAGTTATAAATTGAATTGATTGACGCAACCTTTGGCTTTGCATATGTGTTGCGTATATTTATGTATATAATGCATACATATGTGTATGTGTGTGTGTATGCATATATATTAATAAGTTTAAATAACTCGGCGTGTGCGCCGTCGACGTTGTTGAAATTGATGACAACTCACATTTGTTAATTTATTCAGCGCAGTTAATTGACTGGTTTACTTTACACCTAACACTTGTTTTTAATAAACAAATAATTTAAAATATTTAAAGACTATATTTAACGAGATATATGTATATACATATATATGTTTTCGACCGATTTTCCGCGCGTCGTCGTCGTCAGCGTGCGGCACTCAGCTTCAACGAAAGCTCAAAACTCGTATGGTCTATCCGCACTGGGACTGACTCTCTGTCTCTCTCACTGCGAGCTGCCGGCGGTAACTGTATAATTTAGTTTTTACTATTACCAGCGTAAGCGCAAAAGCTCACATTGTTATAAATAAGAAACAAACAACAGATGAGCAGAAAGCTCTTCGAATTCGATATATCGATTGCCCGATTTGCCCAAACAATAGTCAACCAACACTGGTCGCTTCGTGCAGACAACAAAAGCATTTTACAGCACTTGGAATTCTTTTAACTAGTTTTTCGTTCCATAGGCACGGAGAACAATAACAAATATTGATAAACTGTGCAAAGAATTAAATTTAGTTGTTTTAAAATGAGTACGGCACGTTTCGCCCGATCCGGGCGTGTTCGAATCTGTATTTTAATGAGCATGTTTGTGGTGCTCATAATGATGATAGTCATTTATCACATGTCCCAGCAACAATTAGACGAGACCCGAGCCTTTCGCCTACGTTGCGAACAAAACCAGGAGGGACTCAACCTAAAGTTGCAATGTAAGTTTACTTTCCACTGATAATATTAGCCTATATTAATTATTATTTTAATGTTGCCAGCGCTCACTGACGAAAAATTAACGGTTGAGAAAAAAGTTGTAATAATGCACAACGAGAAGCAGCACATGCAAGAAAACTACGCAAAGCAAAGGGAAGAGGAGCGTCTAATAAAAAACAAATACGATGAAGAAATGGAAAAATACAAGGCGCTCGACGCCAAACACAACGACCTGCTGGCCGAATATGCAAAGAGCAAGAAACAACACATTGAAGATAAGAATTCTTTATTACTGCAAGTTCAACAGTTGCAGCAAGACAAAAAACAACACGATACAACTGATTGGAAGGTTCGTCAAAATATTTGTATTCCAGGTGTACCTTCATTACTCATTTATTGACATTTAGATTAAGTACGAGACACTGCTGCGGGATTCGGAGCAAAAGACGCAGAGTTTGGAAGCAGCGCTAAATGAATTCAGAGCTCACTGCAATTATATGCCACAGGCTCAACAGCTCAACAAGCCATCGGATTTAATGACGCCCGATACAACACCCGCACGTCGTTCCAGTCCTGGCCAACTGGCGCATAGTATTGAGAAGCCGCGCAACGATAAGTCATTCAACGAACAAGTACAAGTGAGTCATGGGCTGTACAAAATTGGCATTGCCGCCAAGAAGAGCCAACCAACTAACGCAACAACTAAACCTCCTGGTGTCGGTGTGCTGGACCAGCAGCAGCAGATGGAATTGCAATCCTTTGATGTGCGCAATCACAATCATAGTCTCATACTAAATTCTGTTGAAAATTTTCAGATTGTTCCCAAGTCTCCTAATGCTTTAGTGGATGCAAGTGATAAACAAAAGAAGCCAGAGGAACACATCGAAGGTGCCGCCGTTGCGCTTGCTTCGCCCCTCAGCGCACCACACAAACCCAGCTCCAGTACAGCAAATGTTGATGCCGCTGTGAATGCTTCATCGGCACCCAAGAGTGCAATTAGTAGCAGTAGTACTGGCCAACCACCATTGGCTATGCCACCAGCCAAGCCATCTGCTGAAGTAAAACTAGAACGCAAGCTGCCCGATAATGTTGCACCCATTCCGGATAATTTCGATGGCAAAGGCGAGGCAGCAGATGCCGATACAGCTGCTGAAGATTTACCCAAAAACGAAAACAACAATCGATATGCCAATGTGGTAAATGAATTTGAGTCTAATAAGAATCAAGGATTAGTTGATTCTGGCGCCCATGAGGTAAAAGATGCCCTCAACGAACCGAACTTCAACTTGCCTGGTGCGAATCCAAATTTATTTGATAGCGAACTTGGAGCAGCACATGCTCCAGAAGCGGACAATAAATTATTGGCAGCCGATGTGGCTGCAGTAGGTGGTGGCGCCGGTGGCGGTGCTGGTGGTGGAGATGATGATGACGATGTCATGCTTGGCGAAGTGCCTGTTAAACAGCATATGCTCGATGGCGATAATCTGAACAATGAAATCGCTGCTGATCAGGGCAAGGAATTCCCCGACGCTGTGCGTCTGGAAGATAACGTCGATGAAGATCAAGATGGTAATTGATTGGTTATTAATTTATTAATCGTTTTTGATTACTAAATACTTTTAAAATTCTAGAGGATGACTATAATGTGCCAGCTCGCAAACCGGGCGCCGATGCGGCCGTTAGAAATTAAAAGGTTCACTTTAAAATGCAATAATCCATTCTCAACATTAGTATTTTAGCACAGCATCTCTCCAGGCACTCTTGGTTAGCTCGATTAGGTAATAATACAATACTAAAGAGAAAACCAGCTACTTTAGTTCATAAGGTTTAAGAATCAGAATTTGTCTAATTTCAATGGAAGTTTATGCATCAATCAATGAAAACTAAAACATTTGTAGAAACATTTATATCGTTAAATCGAAAGCCAACTGCAATATTTATTGGGAATTGTCTATAACGATTAATTGTTTGCTTGACTCTTTAAACATTTTCGTACAAAATGAAATTGGAAACCGTGATGAAAATTATTATTTACAGAAAAATATTTTTAGTTTAGAAAATTATTATATTTGTTGTTAAATAAATTTTTGCTCAACTTCAAATGTTTGTGCGTGGATATCCGTCCACAGTGATTAGAACAATTTTTGTATTTATATTTATTTATTTAAGAATTGCAGTTGGCTTTTTTCTTAGATTTTGTAGTTTTTCATATTTCTTGAAGTTTGTAAGTATATTACTTTGTTTTCTGTGATAAAAACTTGCAAAGCTGCATTTTTTTCGTTGCTTTAAACAATAGTGTTTATACTCATTTATATAATTATATATAGTGTTTGTAAAACTATACGATAAGTCAAAACCCTGCGCTAGTTATTTAATTAGCACGTAAGAAATCATTGGATCGAACAAAACGTGTCTAGAACACAGAAACTTTATTTGAAGCAGAATAAAAATTTAATTGCATTAATGTTAATTACAAATGTTGTTGTTTTTTAACTTAAAATTATGTAAAATGCGATAAATTATATTTTACGGCACTTAAGCGAACAAATTTAAACACAAAAAGTTCACATGAATATAAAACAATGAAAGTAAAACTCAAAATTAAATGAAAACTTAAATGATAAACGATTTAAAATTTACTGCGTGTGCGCGGTTATCCATGGATGTAATATGACCTGGTCCAATGGCAATCGATGTTGAGGGTTTAAAACCAATAGCTTTGATATCAAGTGAGCCGCAGCCTTCGATACATGTTCCGGAAGTTTGTAGTCAACTTTTAGAATTTTTTGGTACGTCTCCTCATAGTTAACGGAATAGAATGGAGCATGACCAACCAATAACTCAAAACATAAAACTCCCAAGCTCCACAGGTCCACATTTTTGGTGTGTGGCTTGTTAAGCACCATTTCAGGTGGTAAATAATCAACGGTGCCGCAGAGTGTCATCCGCATCGAATTTGGTTCATGTACAGACCAACCGAAATCGGCAATTTTCAGAACACCTTTATGGCCCAACAACAGATTTTCCGGTTTAATATCCCGATGTATAATATCCCGTTCATGCAAGTAGAGTAGAGCTGAGCAAAGGGATTTAATATATGTGGCCGATTGGCGATCATCAAATCGTTTTAATGGTTGTGCCTGCAGTGCACTGAAAAGTGTTCCTTGTGGTGCATACTCCAGAATCAGATAGATGCGAGCATCGTCATGAAAAGTAGGCATATAAACGCAAGATATGTGGATGGCGAAGATGAGATTGGATCTCAATCTCGCGACGCACCTGATGCTCGACATTTGTTTCACCAATTTGACGCTTAAAGAGCACTTTTAGAGCCACAACGAATTGGGATTCCTTTTCGCGTGCCAAATACACGTTACCAAATTTACCACGTCCTAGTTGTCGACCAATATCAAAATTACTCAATGCCCATGTCTTCTTAGGCTTTGCTGGAGCTGCTGCTGTTTCTGTTGATTATTATCTTTAGTTTTGATATCGACTAACTTGGAATTTATACTTGCGCTTACCAGTCTTTTCCTTGTCAGTACTGTTGCTCTTTGTATCGCTGTTGTTGTCTGTAACAGATCCTGGCTTTTCAGTCTTTGTCATGACAGTTTCAGCCTTTGCAGAAGGCACAGCGGTGGACGCTGTTGTCAGCTGTGGTGCTCCTGACACAGCTTTTGCTGTAGTTAATTGTGCGGTGGTTTTACTAGTGCTGGGCGCAGGCGCCACATTCTCAATTGCTGGCTGTATATTTTTTAACAATATAATCAATGGTATTGAAAATTTCTTAGTCCCCACTTATTACAAACCTTTTTGGTTACTATTAATTGCTTTTTATGCACTACTGTTGGCTTTGTTATTGCATTTTCCTTGGCGCGCAGCACATTGTTTGAATTCTGTGACATATTTTGTACACTAAATTCGAAATTTATTTCAGTTTGAGATATTGAAGGCCACAAATTGGCAAAAACTTCTAGGCTAGAAGATTCCTGTGACCCGTGTGAAAATAAAATGCCGTTCGTTTGAATTGTGAAGCGCGTGTGTGCGTTTCTCTGGGAATGGCGATTTCAAAACCGATAAGTTGCAGGCAGCCAAATGGACAAATAGTGACTTAAGATGTGAGTGACAAACTAAATTTAAATTTAATATTGAGTTTTATTATTTAAGGAGCTGTACGCCATTTCAAACCGATGCTACTTGTAAACTTATTTACACACTTTATTAGCTTAATTCTTTCATTTGCAGGCAAACGAAGGTAATATTTGAAAGTCACACATTTCGTGATCAAGTACTTGTAGTAAAGTCACGGGTTCAAATATTCTAAGCCTTTTGTCTTGTGTGTTATTGCAGCAATGCGACTGTCAATCTGTATAGAGCAAGAAAATGGCGTAAAAGTCAGAAAATCGTTTTAGAAAATTTTAGATAACTCAATAAACAAACAATTGTGAAGTGAAAATAATAGTAGATATTAGCATGTTTCCCGGTAACAATTCCAATGCCGGCCTAGGCTACAACAAACATAATCAATATATGGCACAACCACATCATTTCCTGCCTGGCCCAAATCCAGGGACTGTTCCGCGTCCTCAAGTTGGAAATGTATTACCGGCAGCGCCCGTCATGCCGTTAAACATGCAGGGCTGCATCGATTGGGCACAATTGGCCCAGCAATGGATACACATGCGAGACTCGGCACCAGCACCGCCGCTAGCTAATTTTAGCATAAACATGCCTATTGCACCTCCTCCGCCGATCATCAGCAATGAGCCAGAATACCAACAAAGTCTGGTAGAACTACCGATACTACCGCAGCATCAGCAACAGCCCAAAATTCGAACGCACTTCGAGGAGCACGGCGAAGCGGAAATGGACATGGATATGGACGAAGAGGATAATGATAACGAACGTAATGGACGAGTAATTCATGATATGTTAACAGCGCCCCCTCCGCCCATTACCACACCAGCTCAATGGTTAGACAATGGCGCCAGCAATGCACCACTTACAGTTACACCCAACGATGCGGGTGAGTGATTCTACATATTGTAGTCGTCTAGTGACATTATAATCATTTCAATTTGTTTTTTTTTTTGTTTATTTGTTAGCTTGCTCTGGTGTTCAGCCATGGAGTAATTGGCCATCGCGTGCCAATCCCACAGCGCATATTCCATCATTGTTAAAGATCAATGTTTGCAATCCCAATGAACAGCAGCATTTAAATCCATCAATGCAGCAACAGCATCAGAATAATAATGTCGGTAACAATGTTGCCAGCAGTGAAATTGATGCAAATAAACGAAAAATGTTGCCAGCTTGGATACGGTAAGATCAAAATAAACAAAGCTCTTAAGTTGCGCTGATTTCTACCCTAAAAACATTCAATTAGTTGAGAAAATCGATAGTATGTTATTGTTTTGCTTTAAAAAAAATGCTTAAGGTAAAGGTGTGTCTACAAAATGCCCTAAAATATTATTTAATAATGCAAAATATTAGCAATATTAATTGCAATAACTGCTAGCGATTTGAGATTTAATTTAAATGATAAAATCTGCAAATCCTACTACATTTAAATGCTTAAAATGATTTAATTTGTTGCAGCGAGGGCCTCGAAAAAATGGAACGCGAAAAGCAACGTCAGCTGGAACGACAACAGCCCACAACGCCGGAAGTTGAGTCGTCAGATGTCAATGTTAAGCAAGTATCAAGCAAAACACTAACAACACCTGTTAATCTCTTGAACATTTCGAACGTGGTAAGTAGAGTGTGTTCCTGCTCCGCATATATCTAAATTTTATGTATGTGCAAGTGATTTTCAATTGGTTGAATGTAAAATGCACAAAAAAAACTTTATGAATATGCATACTAGATTAAACAAATAAGAGTGTGTATGTTTAAAATGTAGTGAACGTTTAGAAAATTAACATGAACTTGAAATTCAGGCCAGCGACAGCGAAGATTCAATTGCTGCTCCTGAGGAGGCAACAGATGCCATAGGTAATGATCTATTAAGTAAAACCTTTGCCAGTGATGAGGAACAGGAACCCGACAATCTGGAGGATAATCAACAAGAAGAGCATGCACAACCTCAAGATGCAGTCGATCGAAAGAATACAACTGTTGCCAGGGCAGCAAATGCTGAAGCTGCATTAAGTGGTAAAAACTACGAAGAAAGACTGGCAGATTTGGTAGGCATTACAGTTTATTAAACACTGTGCGCTTAGCTAGACAATGAAACCTAAAAGCCAAAAAGAATTATTAGTTTTATGCAGAAAATGTGTGATTCATGATGCCCCTAAAATAACTCATCAACTTAACCTTTGATAAAAGTTACAAGAACTGTTTAAAAGAACTTTATTTATAACAAACTGTATTTAGATTAACTTTATCTCAAAAAGCAGAAGGTTTCCACATAATTCTAGTGATATAAGGATGACAATTACTTATAAGATAAAGTTATTGCTTTTTCTAAACTGATAAAATGGTCAAAGGTTTCATTGTCTGGCGCCACTTTGTTATTGTTAGGCATTTCCAAAAAGAAGTACAACCAATCTATAAAAAACCAATCTATAGATGCTTGTTGTGCGTCGCACTCTAACCGAAATACTACTGGAAACGACCAATGAGGAGATTGCAGCAATTGCTAACGAAACAATCAAAGCGCATCGCGCTAAAGGTACATTTTTTAAAAACTTTAAAACATTAAGCTCTATTGCCAACGAATTTTTTACAGTGATTACAATAAGTTTGTGTATGCGTGTAAGTACGAGTATGTGTGTGTTGAGCTTTCTTTAAAAGCTTAGCGTGTGATTAAAGCTCAAGTAAATTAAGTTTAACTTAATCCTTCGAGGCTGTTAACGTTTGGAATTGTTTACCATTAAAGGATGTTCCTTCTTTTGGTCAGAATTTTTTAGTTACAAAAGATATTAAAAAAAAAACCAAATACTCTATAATATATTGACATTGCTTATACTTGAAACAATCCACAATCACATGCTGAATTTGATCTATATCGTAATATATATATATATATGTGTATGAAAATCAAAAGCGTCATCAGCCCAAGTGATTCGCAAAAGCGCCTTGTCCTCCATTACCGGCAACTTGGGTAAGTAAATTCCATATTATTACGTAAGTTCTTGTACACTTTTGTTTAAAATAGGTAGTCTGAGTTTTGCTTATCCCCTGTCTCTTAATCCATTTATTATTACCATATTTCGTAAGCCGTGAACGGGATTGGTTTAAACTTTAAACAAATCATACATATTTGCTTCTCTTGTGTAAAATTATACTTTCCAAAATTTCAACTCAATCGCTTATTGTTCAGGCCAATTATGGGATCACTTTGACTTTTTTCCTTCACCTTCTACTCTCCATAAAATTCTTAAAAAAAAAAAAAAAAAAAAAAGAAAAACTATTTCCCACCCCATTGAGAAAACATGCGCCTTTTCCAAACAACGCTTGGCCGCAACCACTAGCACTTGATTGATTTGAATTATAGGTTTAGCTGCCTATGGCGATTCATCAAGCGAGAGCGAAGAGGAGGATGACAATGCCGGGGATAATGCTGACAGTCAAGTTGGCCACGCTGTGGACGCGGACAAAAGTACTGAGCTTAGCGCGGATGAACTCAAGGTGAATAAAACTATAAACACAGCCATAAATAAGGAAATTATCTAATAATTATTTCGTTTTTTTAGGCACGCATACGCAAAAGCAAGCGAGCCTTTGAGAAGGTCATTGATGACATTGAGGAGCGTGTGTCGCAGCAGGAGCAACTGGATGAGCAAAAGTTGCAGCAAAATCGCAAGCTTGAGCTCGAACAAACTAAAGCCTCAAATGAGCAGAGACGTTCTAAGTCCAGGGCGGAATCGCCAGCAGAAGAAATTGCAACAACAACGACAACACTGTTAGGTAGCTCTCATGAAAAGTCTCACCACTTTCATGGTAAGGTCTCAATAGGATTTAATTAAGATTATATTATTTCATGGCTTTCTATTTAACTCTGTAGGTAAGCGTCTTAGTCGCAAGGAGCGTACGACGCGCTTTAGCGACAACAAGGATGGCAAACAGTCGCAGAGTTATGTTAGCCAAGTGGCCGTAGTTGCAGCTGCTGTCCAGAGTAATGTTATGCCACCGAAGCTCAAGCCTGTACCGAATCCAGCAACCAATTTGCTGCAGATGCCAGACACCATGGCAAGCATACTAAATGCCGCAGACAAGGCACTGGACAAGGCGCATAAAACATCCAAAAAGTCAAAGAGCCGGCGACGCCGATCCTCATCATCGTCTTCCAGCAGCAGTGGCGATAGCAGCAGCAGTAGCTCAAGCAGCGACAGCAACTCTAGTTCCAATACTTCCAAATCCACTACACATACCGATGGCAGCAGTACTCGTAGCAGTCATGCTGCCAAGAAACATGGTAGCAGAGCAGTCGGAGTAGACATCGACGTAGCAGAGGCAGCAGTAGACACAAGCAGCGAAGCGAGACAAGTCGCGATAGACAACACAAAGGTCATAGCAGCCGCAGCAGCAGTCGACACTCCTATAATAATCGTCATCGCAGCAGTCGTGAGCACGACAGAGAACGTGATCGACATGCTCTCCATTACAGCAGTCAGCAGCGACGACGTCGCCACCATGATTCCAGTCATTCTGGAGATGAGGATGGCCGAAAAACTTCACGTCACAGTAGCAGTCGTAGCCAGCAAAGCAGCAGCTACGGAAAGCATCGGGACAGAACTCGATCTCGCTCCAAATCACGCAGCACACACACCTCCTATTCGTCCGCATCCACCACAACACAGCAGAAAGAGCATCGCAAGCGCCATTGAATTAATTATAATTGCATTATTAACGTAGTCTTCTGTTTAATAATTATTAATACACTTTAATGCTGAGTAGAAAATATGCTAAAAAAAAATTACTAAATAAAATCATTTTAAAATTTATGGAAAATATTCGAGCGTTGCGTGTTAATTTCAATTATGTTCGAGTTGGCACACATTGCTTAATTTATTTAAATATCTTAAAGAACATTATACAATTTCGTACATATCATTATAGTATATATAGTTAGTTAATTAGTTAGTAGCAGGCAATACAAGTAAAACTTTTGGTTACGCTACGTTACAAAAGATACAAGTGAAAAGTCAAAAGTAAAAATGAAATTCATTTGGGAATGCACGTATTTTAAATACTATTACTTCTACAAAAACGTTCAGAATTGTCACAAAAACTATTCGAATCTTAAGACAAATATGTAGATTCCAGACAGAGATTAAACACTAACAGTTCTATATAAAAATACGTAACTATACTTTACGAAAAATCAAAAACTTGTAAATTCTGTCAGCATCCAACGACATGGATGATGACAGAGACGATTAGATTCATGCTGATTATAGTTAAGTTGTGATTAATACAGAATTCCTAAAACTATTTGTTGAGTCCAGAGTTTTTAGCGGCGATTGCTTTGACTTTTGGATGCATTCCAGCGAGATTGTTGCATTCTTTGGACGCGCATCGGTTGACTCTGATGCTCGCAGGCATCGGCTCGACGTAGTACCTCCGCATAGGATAGATCGAGTCTCTTGAGCTTGTGGAACTCTTGCGATACGGTATTTGGATGGTATTCGACGCCATTTAATTCGATAACGCGACCACTGCGTTTGGGACGAGTAACGTTCAGATTGCGATTATAAATGATCAGGGGTGAGCCGTTCCATTCGGTGCTGGAACGATCTGATGGCCGGCGGACAACGCGTTCCGTTGCCAGCATTTCTGGAGGGATTGGCACAAAGTCCTTGCGTGTTCGACGAGCACTATGCGATGGCGATGGATGTGCCAACGGTGATGGTTGTGCTAACGGAGACTCGACCCGAACTCCATGTCCATGAAGACCACGATTCTTGCGACGATTTTTCTTTTTAACCCCAACGGCAACGGTCAAGAACTCGAGGGGTTCTCGCTTAACCGGCGTCAATACACGTCCGTTCTCCTCGATCTGACGAAGACCCTTATCCCTTCTACCCGTGCCGGGCAATTGTGCAACAGATCCGGAGTTAATCTCTTGAGTTTTGCATTCATTTATATGCTTTTTAGCCGTTTTACGCTCCAGCTTCGTAACGCACTCGGAGAGTGCAAATGATTGATCCGAAACAACAGATGATATAATACTTTGGGTGTCATCACCGAAATCCACCGAGAACTCATCGTTAGTCGGCGTGAGAGTTGTAATAGTATCGATCTTTGGTTGTGTATCGTCGCCATCCAGGGTCTTTGACTTGTCTCCATCCTCTTTGTTGTCGGCGGCTTTTTTCAGTACACCAAAGATCTCCTTGAACAGCTCTCTATACTCCGGACGACTCTGGAAATGGGTGTCAATGGGGCTTACGTCATCGTAAATGCTCAATTTGCATTCTTCGCCATTGCTGATGGAGCACAAGAAGTAGCCAGGCCTCTCATCCGTCTGTGTGTACTTATTGCTGGTCTCCTCCGAAAAGCCTGATGACGAGGTCTCCGCCTCGGAGAACTCTGTGGATGTTCTTCCCCGTGCGGACTTTGCATCCTTGTCGATTTTTTGCGTCTGATCCTGTGCCTGCTCCTGCTGTTCCTTTGGCAGCTGCTCGATCTTGTGCACATTCGATGTACGCTGCACCTCCAGTAGAGCTTCATACTTTTCGACTAAGTCTCGATACGGATTCGGTTTGTTGCCATCCTTCATCTCCAGCAACTCCTGTGCCTCCATCTTCAGCTCAAGACTGTTATTGGGCAATGGAGCGCTGTATTCGCTGCCAAGCAGACTGCGCTCGTCGTCTTCGACAGCGGCTTCGGTGGGTGCCACCGACGATTGGCCATCAATGTTTGAGGCCTGCTCCTGTTCCTCCATGGCACGCAGGCAGCGGCTACACATTTGTCCCTGCCTCACATCATCCAGCAGCGAGAACTCATCGTGCATGGACATCATCTCCTCTTCGTTTGTGCTAGTTATGGCAATTCGGCTTTGTAGGGTTTGATTCTCCTGTATTATGGCCACTAATTGTTCCTCCAGTTCACAGCAACGTTGCTTCTCAGACACCAGATCGCGTCTGATGGTCTCCAGATCGGTGAGCAGTGTGTACAGCTCCTCGTTGTCTTCACGCTTAATCTCGGCAGCTACTTCAATAATCTCATTTGATGTGCCAACATCGCTCAGTGACATGGAACCATCGTGGACCTGTGATATCTCCGTGACACCCGTTGAATTGGCATTTGCAGCAAAAGCACCACTATCAATGGGCGTGGCATTCAATTCGATAATATCACGATCATGGCCAGACCATTGTTTCGATACACTTAGCTGCTCCAAATTTGTTCTGGCCATCAAACGTTCCTGTTGCAATGGCTTGTCATGTTTTCGGCGTTCCGCGCTGAGTATATGCCGAGTCTCCTCCAGCTGTTGGGTGATTTCCTCGCATCGTGCCTCGAGTGACTCAATGTTTGCACCCAGCGATTTGATTTGTTTTTTATCGCGTGACTTTTCCAATGTCAAACGATGGTTGCTACGCTCCAAGTCTTGGATGCCCACCTCTAGTTGCTCGTAAACCTTCAGCCGTGTGTCATTCACCTCGGTCATGGCATTGATTTGTTTTCTCAAATGAACTATTTCCCGCTGTTGTTCCTCATTCTTGCACTTGTGCTCCTTCAATGTGATTTCCAATTCTTTATTCCGCTCGAGCAGAGTTTTTCCCAGCTCAGCTGCCAGCTGCAAATCATCGAGCATATATTGTGATATATCCACGTCCGGCTCACAAGTCTGTCCATCCAGCTTACTTCCGTCCATTTTGTCGACTAGTTTATGTTTACCTTATGTTTTCTATTTTGTGGAGAAAATTGATTGAACAATTAATTAGTCCCAATGGCCAAAACACATGTTTATTGATTTTTTTCGCAGTTTTTTTTTTTTCGTGCCTTACATTTTGTTGACGTCGATTTTATTTCCGCATTGAGCGTTTGGTTTTTTAAGCTTGCGTTACCAATACATACATTAGCAATACAAAAACACTTTTTTGTTTCTTGTTATATTTATATTTTGTGTGTTATGTCACACGAATTTAGCCGAAATCAATTGCATAAGTTAACTACGCCGAAAGTTTTGCTCTTATGCTCATTTTATGCTTCAGCCATCGCAAGTGCAAGTGCAGTGCAACCCTAAAGTTAAAAATGAAAACCTACCCTTTGTAGCTGTAAACGGCAGTGGCGTAGACAGGGTCGTCACTGGGCCAACTTGGTGTTGACGAAATGGACTTGGTTGCACAAATCAAATGTTTATTTTCGTAAATAATTCATACCTATTCCTATATGTATAAATACAATTATTATTTTAACTGATATTGTAAACCTAACATATTTAATTAGTGGGTACATTCTAATTAAGTTAAGCTTTAAGCTGTTGATCCCTTACCGAAAAATACTAACTACGCTTCTGTTCAAAAATACAGCTGATGAGGACTCAAAGTTCAACAAAAACTTGTTTAAATTACAAATACAACAAAAATATAAATGGAATGTATATACATATTTAATAATATATGCGTTCGTATATTGAATGAATAAATGTGAATTGAAAGTGTGTAATGCGAGGCTTGCAAATACCAAAAAAATGTTTGGCTTATTTAAGAACAAAAAAGCGTTTGCAACCGAAGCTTAGCAGCTACACACACACAAACAATTGAACAAACACACGTACAGTGGGTCAAGCAACACAAACAGAAGTTTGGCGGTTTAGTTGTAAATTTGAATGTATTTGAATTTAATCTTTTTATTTTATGCCTATGTGTTTAAAAATCAAAGTCGTCTCAACCTATTTTAAAACTTAAAAAACAAATATGTAGAATTAAATCTACAGTACGTTAAATAAAATACCAAATAAGCCGCGTAAAATTTGATTTAAGGTCAATAAAATAAATAAAATGTGTGGCTTAAACTAGTCTTCAATATTTTCTGTTTTGACATTTTGCTGCTTGTATTTCTGTTCATAAGGATCACCGTAGTCCACCTTGCCCATCTCATAGTGAGACATCTTGTTACGATGGATCGTGAGCAGAGCACCACTTTTGAAATTCTCCCCACAAACTAAACAATTGTAGGGTCTCATCATGATTGGAAGTGGCTCTGTTTCCCGCAGCAGTCGCATGCGTTCAATGTCCTCGGCACGTCGCTTGTTTACTCGACTATTCTCATAGGGATCTGGATCACCGTCCTCTTCGCCTTGCTTCGCAGTCTCAAAGTGTCGCTTCTGATTCCGATGGATATTCAAAAGAGAGCCACAAACGAAGCTCTTGCCGCAGACGCCACATGTGTACGGACGCTCTCCCGTGTGTCGGCGCATATGAATCTTTAGGTCATTGGACTGAACGAAACTCTTCTCACAACGGTCGCAAGCGTAGGGTCGCTGTCCTGTATGCAGTCGCATGTGCCGTGCCAGCTTATTTTGTGAGATGAATTTCTTGGCGCATATCTTGCATTCACTTGGACGCTCCCCGGTGTGCTGACGCTTGTGCAGACTGAGGTCTTGACTGCGCGGGAATGCCTTGTCGCATTGGTCGCACTTGTAGGGATTATCGCCGGTGTGACGACGTATGTGTATCGTTAGGCTGGAGACGGGAAAACTGATGCCACAATGTGGACATTCTCGCCGCTTGGCGGCTCGTTTTGGTGGTGAAGCATTTGTATCGTCTGCTGTGTGATCACCAGCCACCTCGGGATGAAATGCAAGCATATGCCGTCGAAGTGTGTCCTGTCGCTTAAAGATGCGCGGACAGTGCTCACAGATCAGTGCTCCGGTGCTGCTGTGCTCCTTTGCCAACTCCTGGGCTGCCACATCTGCCGACTGGCTGTGAGCTGCAGCAAAATGTCGCGCCAATGACTTGTTTTTGGCGAAGATTCGTGGACAACTGGCACATTTGTAGGTGTAGCTTTGAGAATGCGCTAAACGCATTCCCAACTGCGATGGTCGCTCTTCTGTTAGCTCAGCATCATAGTTAATTTCTGTGTCGGATTCATCTGGCACAAGTTGGTTAACAAATTCACTGGGTTCCTCGTTTAAAACTGCTGTTTCCACACCTAACTCTGTATCGCGATCAGCTTGTAGGGGCGCCAGCTCTACCTCTTGCAGCTCGATGATGGATTCACACTCATCCAGCTGCAATAGTTCCTCTTCATGGGGCAGCTCCTCCTCTTGTGGTACATCCTCGTCGTGTGGTATTTCTTCCTCAAATTGCATTTCTTCGTCGTGTGCTAGTTTTTCCTCATCTTGATATTCTTCGCTTTGTAAGAGCTCATTCTTGATATTTGGCTGCACATCTGCCATTGTCATAATTCTAATCGATTGATCCTGCTCCAAACTGCTGCACAATTCCTGCAGCGTTTGCTGGGATCTTTCGACCTCGCGTATAAACTCATAGGCGCTGATAAGTCTTCGTGTGCAGCTCTGGCACAGCTGTGTGGGCAGATTTGGTTCATTCCAAGTGCACTGCAAGTATGTTTTGGTTACAAATTTCCTGGTATTGAATAGCATTACAATTACTTACCTTCACATTGGACACATTCTCCAGCAATTGCCACAATTCCACATTGAGATCGTTGTACTCAATCTCATCGCGAAGGCACAGTGTGGTCTCATGGGATTCCAAACACACACGACAAGTTTGGGCGTTTAAGCTGACATTGAATGCAGTTTGAATCTCGCTCTCATCCAGGCTCATTTTGACATAATTCAAGACAAGCGTATCTTTTTATTTGTTTTTATTTAGTTTACAATAAGAACTTAGAGGTGGTACTCAATCAATAGCTCTACAATAGCACTGCTCGTATCGATATTTGCGTATTTGTGCTATCGATAACATGTATTTGAAATCATTAAAGCGAAGTTAAACTTTTAATGTAAATCAAGATAGAGAAAATGATGAGATAGTTCATTGTTTAATATTTTAATATAATTCCAGGAAAATTAAACGTATTTTTGCATATACTATTTGACAGAATAAAGTTGTTTATACGCCTGTTAATTTACTTTTTAAATTAAGTTTATTTTCTAAATTTCCGTTATATTTCAAAAACATCTTTCGATTGGTTCTGGACATTTATTTCCTTGTTAAAATGGGGTAACGACATAGCTCCGCCGTCATATCTCCGCCGATTTTTCAACGACATATCTCCGCGCGAAATTATATTGTTTCAATACGACTTACTCCGCTGAAAGGTCGGCGGAGATATGACGTTTTAAAACGACATATTTCCGCCGATTTTTCAACGACATATCTCCGCGCGAAATTATGTCGTTTTAAAACGTCATATCTCCGCCGACCTTTCAGCGGAGTTATGTCGCCTTGAAATGACATAATTTCGCGCGGAGATATGTCGTTAGTTGATCCGCGGAGTTATGTCGTTCCAAAACGACATATCTTCGCCGAGGATCATCGCGGAGTTATGTCGTTAAGAAACGACATATCTCCGCCAGAAAAAAACGAAAAAACTATGCCGTTAAAATGTATTGTTCCATAAATATTATTAGTAAAGAAACAAAAAAATTTGTTAAATTCCTTATATTTGATCCCATTTAAACTATTTATTAAAACCAATATATTTAACAATTATATATTTTTTATTACATATTATAATGAATTCTGTATCTTGAAAACACTGGCCAAATTAGTCGAATTTTTTTGGTATCGTCAGCGAGAAGTTTAATATAAATCTCTCACAATGCTGACGAGACCAGTTGAAAATTGCTCTAAAGCAATGGGCGTTAATTTTTTTTCCTCTTATTTTTTAAACTATTTCCAAAGCTTTTAATTCGCAAAATCAACAGCTCTTGAGTGCTTTTGTACAGTAAACAATCAAGATGCAATGCTATATTACAATACAATTATCAGCAAAGAGAAACTTAATTGCATTAATAGTTTTTTGGCAGTCTTGCAATAGCTTTGTACAATAAAGTATAGTATATATAGTAAATGCATGTCTACACACATGTAGTATATACACACACTGAAGGATCGAGTGACCAGAGAAAAGCTTTGCGCGTTTTACTTAACAATAGTTCATTTAAAAACTAAACAAATTTTGAATGCTAGTCAACAGACAGATCCTCGGCAGATCCAACTCACAGTTTATACGAACTGAGCGTTAGTGGTGGTTTAGCGGCCTCCGAGCCGGATATAGACTTATGATCAGCACGTTCATGCTCCGACAACCAGGCCATCTGTAAAAGCAAAAGTAACGATTTTAGTTGACGTTTAGATATGGTATTGATGGATTTCTTAAGCTTACCTTCTGTTTATGCTGCTGGGCAGCATCATGACATCTGTCCAGAACCATTTTCTCAGTCAGCAAACCATCTTCTGAGGCATAGACAGCAGCTTGCCATGCCACGCCCAATTTGGAGATTTCACGACCGGACATTCCCTCGCATAACGCTGCCATTTTGGTGCACGTCTGACCATAGTCGAAGGTGTCCAGTTTGAATCGCCTAAGAAGGATTTATTAGCAACTGAGATCTTTAGATATAATTGCGAATTCTCTTACTTGGCTCCAGATGCTGCTGGCTGCAACACATATTTGTCAAAGTAAAGACGCAACAGACGTTCACGCTCCTCCAAGCCGGGCAAGGTAAATTCTACCATCTCGTCCAGACGATCGTTGATGGCATAATCAAACTGTTCGGGTGTATTGGAAGCCAGAACGAGCATGAATTTAGGATTCTGTTCCGATGTCCTGTACAGGAAAGCATTAAGAGCCGCACGCAAATCCTCTGAAATCTTTTCCGACGAACGCTTGCGCAAAAAGGCATCCGCCTCGTCCACGAAAAGCAACAGACCACGTCTGGAAGTTTGCGACCAGTCGAACACTTTATGTATGGCCGTCACGCCTTCCTTGCCCATGGGCGCGACATCACCACCAGTCATTATGGCGAAATCCATACCAGAATGTTCGGCTAGCTTTTTGGCAAACATGGTCTTGCCCGTTCCAGGTGGACCGTGCATTAGCACATTGCGATATAACCCACGATTAATGCGCGTGTTTTTCGTTGCAATTGCAATGTCACGCAACCGTTCCTCCAGCTTGGGATTCAATACGACGCCCTGGAGTGCATCGGCTGGTTTTGCACGCAAGCGTTTGAAGTAGTTGATCGGATGCTTGAGAGCATCGAGGAAAGCAAAGCGTGAGGTCTCACCCACAAGCGTAGGCTTACCGATCCGCGCCTCAACGTAGCGGGAAACAACGCCAGTTGCACCCTTGGCGCTGTACACGCCCAAGGCAAGCAACGATAAGCCACCGGCAGCAGTCAACACCTTATCCCAATCGGTCAACATGGCTTCGGCACCGGCGCCAATAACTGAACCAGCAGTACTACAAAAAAAGTAACATGTTATAACTAATAAGTAAAGCACAGTTTGCACAGATAACTCACCGTATACCCTCAAGGACAGTGGTACGATGCTCCTCGGCTTTCAGCCGAATCTTCTCCAGATTAATATCACGATTTTCGCGGTCCACACGAGCCTTGGCGCGCAGTTCATGCTCCAGAAGCTTAAGACGGTTCTTCTCCTTCATTTCGATCTCGTGCTCAATGGTTTGGCGACGCATTGCCTCTTGTCGCTGCACACTCTCCTCCTGTTTGCGCAGATTATCCTCCTGAACCCGCTGCTGTTGCACAAGTTGATCCTCATACCGTTTGCGTGATAATTGATCCTGATATTGGGCACGTTGTTGCTGCTGCTTTGTCTCCTCGATCAGAGTCTTGCGTCGCTCTTCATGATCAATACGCTTCTGCTCTACCTTGGCCTGCTCGATGTGCGCCTCGTATTCCTTGACCTTGGTGTTATACTCCTGTTGTCTCGTGCTCTCCTGCATCTTGGACAACTCCAGTGCCTCTCGCGCATGTTCTGTAAGCGGTTAATCAGTCATTTACACACACATATACACTAACGCACGCACACACACGCGCGTACGTCATTTAGAGTTGAGGCATCGGGTTATGCAATGCGCACAATTGATGATGAAATTTGAATGAACATACGCAATGATAACACTTACTTGAGCGTTCTAACGTTTTGGCAGCATCTGCAGCTCGCTCCAACGCCGAGGAATCAAACCTATATGCCTCCATAGCCTTGCGTTCGGCCTTTGTTAGTTGCGTATCGCCTCCACGCTCACCGGCAGTTTTGCCCTCGGGATTATCAGCTCCATCGGCTCCACCAGTAAATTCCGCCGGCTGCTGACGATTTCTTCCCAATAACCACGACATATCGATCTGTTCTACGTACTGGCAATGTTGACAACCACTCAAAACGTAATTTTGTTACAAATAACGCTCGAAATATCCAAAAATAAATTGTTGTAGAGCTTTTTTTTCAAACCGCATGCGACAACGTGATTCTAGTAGTGATGTAAGATACCCATCGATATATTTTTTATGTGTGCGATTATTTTTTATTGAAGATATCGATTTTATTAAATTGATTGATACAAAAAGTTGGCTAATTTGTCTTTGCATGTGTCTTCAATAAATGTATATGTTTTAATAATAGACAGAGTTTGCTGATATTCAAAATTTAGTTATGTTTATATTCTGTGAAGGTTCAACAAAACAATCTGTATGTTTTCAAGACGTTGTGAGAAACGTGGAACGAAGAGATGCCGCGAATACGTCTTAATTAAAATGTAATTGTTTCAACATTTGTGTTTTTAAAGTTGCAAACTTTATCAATGCTTAATTGTTTTACAAAATGAATTAAGACGAGTGTATAAATCCTGTTCCTTTAAATATCGTTGCTGCCAAAGTCACGGTGATATATCATGTAGTCACTGGATTTACTAAATGTGCCATCACTAGTTCCAAGATGCAACAGCTGTTGTAAACAAACAATTTTCCAATTTATTTTGAATTGTTGCTAGCAGTTGAAACTTAAATTAAAATTATGTTCGAGCGTAACCAAAAGACTATATTTGTGTTGGATCACACCCGCTACTTCAGCATATCCAGCGAGCAATATATATCGATGGATTATTTAAAGGGAAAGCCGTCGCCTGAGAGTGCTGCCGGTGGCAGCGCCGCTGTTGGCGGCACGCAGCTTAGCAAAAGTCTATGGACTTGTGCTGTGGAATCTTCCATAGAATATTGTCGCATTGTTTGGGATCTTTTTCCGGGCCGAAAGCATGTGCGCTTTATTGTCTCCGATACGGCAGCCCACATTGTTAACACCTGGAGTCCAAGCACACAAAACATGTCCCATGTCTCAAATGCTATGATGATGGTTAGCGTTCCATCGCGAAGTATACCACAATCCTCGGACTACTCGGTGATACATGGTCTACGGGCTGCCATTGAGGCATTAGCAGAGCCAACCGACGAGCAAGTTCATGCGGCTCAAATCGGTTGCAGCAAAATTCCCAACAAAGGACGTGTCATTTGCATCACCTCGGCGAGGGACAATACCAGCATGAAAAGTAAGTAAAGTGCATTATTAAGAGTTCCGGCATTGATATATTCTATGCTTACAGGCTTGGAGGACATATTCAACACTGTGCTCTTGCAGCAAAATGCTTTGGTCGCTCCCCCCGGCAAGAAGGGTTTGCTGATTGACCACTGTCACTTGGTGATACTAAACATTGTGCCATTGGGTGTGGAATCTTTGGTTACGAATCGCAATCTACTGGACATTTCACCATTACTGGATGTGGAAATACATACAGTTAATGCTCCCGATATTTCTGATAAGTTACTGCATCTTATTATGGGACACTATGATCTGGCCAGCACCACAGTTACGAATATACCCATGAAAGAGGAGCAGAATGCCAACTCAAGTGCTAATTATGATGTAGAAATTTTACACGAACGTGCTGCCCACACAAAGGTCTGTGGACCGGATTTCACGTTGCCCACCAGCATAAAGTCAGGAACTTCCTACGAAACGGTCACGCTGAAATGGTGCACACCTCGCGGCTGCGGCTCTGCTGATCTGCAGCCCTGCGTAGGCCAATATAATGTGACACCAGTGGATGTCACCTCACGTCCCAGTTCGTGTTTAATTAATTTTCTGCTAAACGGTCGCTCGGTGCTCTTGGAGGTGCCACGTAAAACGGGCACCAAGACCACCAGCCACATGTTGTCTGCTCGTGGAGGTGAAATCTTTGTCCATTCACTGTCGATAGCGCGCTCTGCCATGGACGAAGCACCCTCCATTACCGATGGACCCGGTGGACGAGTCTCGGATTATCGCATACCTGAAATGGGACAGCTGCTCAAGATGTCACGCATGGTGCCACTGAAGAACAAGCCCAAGAGCAAAGTCTCGCCGGGTGAACACTTGTGGCGTCGTATGCCACGATACTTTCCTCGTACCACAAATGTGACCATACTATTCAATCTGCAGCGTCAACTCACCTGGCTGCCACATTTTCTACATCTGCTGGTCAAGGAGGACATGGACAAGCAGGAAGAAGTGCGTTGCCAGCAGCAAATCCATGAGCTCTACAAGAGTGCATCTCGCGGTGAAATGTTGCCATTCAGCAACACAAGCAACATTCGGTTAGTTACTTAAATCATTGATTTAAACAGAATTTAAAATCTGGGTTTTTTCCTTAGCCCCAAGGCAAGTAAAGTCAAGGATCAGTATCGATTATTCTACAGGGAGCTGGAGCAACTGATACAGCTCAATGTGCAAACATCACACCATAAGAATCTGCTAGAGAGTTTGCAAAGTCTGCGCGCTGCTTATGGCGATGTCACTAGCAAATCTGAGCCTGGTGCTGCCCATTTGCGTTCCTACACGGAGTCACCATTGTCACCTGAACGCTTGGATCCCAACAGCAGTGGCAACAGCAGCTCCAGCAGCCTGCTAAAGGCCAGCAAGCGGCGCATGTCCAGCTCTGGACAGCGGTAAGACTCAGTTGTTTCCTCAAAGTTCACATACTCAAAGAAAACTCTTTGCAGCTCCCTGCTGGACATGATTAGTAATGCGGAACGTAATCAGTCTAGCAAACGTTTGGATTTCTCTGGACGACTATGCACGCCGCTGGGACAAACAGCAAAGCTTTATCCCGATTTTGGCAACAAGGAGAAGGATGTGCTTACTCCCGGCATATTGCCCTCAAACATGAAAGATGAATCAATAAGAAGCTAGTTAAGGATCGCAAATAAGACCAAGAAATGTCCACTTTAAGCTACTTTTACAATTTTGTTCTATTCAGAAGGCTTTTCGCTCAGCTCTTTGTCAGTTTAAACTTTAGTTTTGATTAATTTTAAATTTCTATTCTATGTAGGTATAAAAAAAAAAAATAAAAAAAAAAAAAAAAAATTCAGAATTGCGTTTTACTTTTTGAGCAAAATTTTTGTAATACGAAAATGGCAAATAATCCCACAGTCACAAAGACGTTGCAGGTCTCCGAGGAGGCTGCTCCTGCGGTGCACAGTAAGTATCTTTTACTTTAACTTAAATTTAAGGAATCTTTTAATGCTTCGAACAGTACCCGTTATGGTGGGCAACGAGCTGTTCGTGCTGACCCAACAGGATGTGCGGCGGGTGGAGGATACGCGTTATATCTCCTACAATCGTTTGACTCCCAATCTGTTTGCTGGCCAAACTTCCCTACCAGACACACCAGCTGCACAGCTTTGTACGCTGCAGCAACTAATCTCCAACTATCAGCAAGTCAGTCCGTTCAGTCAGGAATCGGTGGCCCAACAAACTGAGCAGCCAAAAGAGATTGTGGCCAATGTAACCAAGCAGCTGAAATGGTCGCAATCGTGCAAATCCTCACCAGCATTTCCTATTACCTACAGCGTGGGCACCTCAACCAGCGGTCTTAAATTGTCCCTAAGGGATGATCTTGCCAACAAGACGAGGCATTCATCTCGAAGACATTGCAGCTGCCAGACAAGCGCAGAGACTACTACAAAGGCCTGCAACACGGAGCAGATGACAAAACCAAAGCAGTGCTCTAGCGATAGCTTATGCGGGAACGGATGTCTAGAGAATCCATTAGATGAGCAGCCATGTAAGACGCAACGTAGGAATTCTGTGGTTCCGCCGTAATAGGTTGGAAAAGATTGCTATGAGGACAAGTTCTGATCTTACAATTGTTTAAAAATCAAAAGTTTTATTTACATTTTAATTAATATATGTATGTTTGTCTGCTATGTCCTAACCATGTCTCCTGGTGTTAATGTAATGCACTGAGAGATTTGCTTTTAATTAGTTTTTTCTTGCCCACTATTGGTTGTGGTAATTGCTTCTTTTTCTTCTTCTTTGGTGGCTTCTCGGTGTCTTCATTGAAATACCGCTTGGGTTTGTTGTGCTCCCGCTGTTCCCGCTTCAATTGCTCGGGTGTGCAGACACGCAGATAGAAGTCCTTTAGCAGCAGCTTGAAATCCTCCAGCAGCGTATCCCTGTTTACCTGCACCTTTCCACCAGAGCAGGGTGTACACGCCTGTAGTTCGTTGATTTTGAAGGATTTGGGTGCGAATTCCATGGGTGGACGCCACATAACAGCCAGCTCCTTGCCACCATGGGGATTGTAAAAGAATGCCGCGTATTCCGAATAGGCAGACTGAAAATTAAATGAATGTTAAGTAAAATGAATGGAACTCTGTATTATTCCACTCACCCTCAGCTGCTCCACAATTCTGGCCAATTGGTTGCTGCCCGCCAGTGGCAAACGGAAATTGCGCTGACTCAAGGGCACAAAGGGTGAGCCGTGATCATAGCACAAGGTATTTGTTACCAGATCAGGTTTTAGTTGTATTACCAGATCATATCCCTCACCGGAGGGCACAAACAACTGTGCAGGACGCACAAAGCCAAGTTTCGGCGACATCAGACACGATTCAATCAGCTCAAGGGCATGTCGAGCCAGTAGTGTGACCCGGCACAGAACTTGTTTGTTGGGCAAGTCATCCGCTGTCCAGAGACGGCCAGCATGCTGCTGATCGTAGGCTGTGGCCACGCACAGTGGTGGATAACTCTCACGTTCACTGCGATAACTGTGCTCCAAGTCCGTGATTTGTTGCTCTGCAAAGACAAGATTAAGTTAAGAGATGTTTCCAAGTTAAATTAGCAGGAAGAGATAGACAACCTGTACTTATTATTTAGCTATCCGATTGTGACTATCTTTGAGTACAAAGTCTAAAAACTGACACTTACCTGTCCAGCTGTTGTTAAAGTTGAGCAGAAAGAGTTCAGCATTCCAATCGCTGTGAGCGAGCAGCTGCAGGAAGCGTATGAAACCTGTTTGAGGCGAGACCGTCGTGTGTGGAGCCTGTCGCTGCTGGAAAAGATGTGCCACCAGCAGTTCCGTGGCCATGCTAGGCCAGAGTCCCTCGTCCAAGAGCTGGGCCGCTAGCCAACGCTTGGCGATAAGCACAGTGGGTCCAAAAGCACGATGCGTCTGATGCAGTGCATGCAGAGGTCCACTAACCCGTGGCAATATGTAGTGTCGACGCTCCAGTGCGCGACTGGCTGGATTGTCCACATAGGTAATTACGCCACGCTCCGTTTGCTGTTGCTTGAGCAGTGCCAGCTCCTTGCTGTGCGCCAACTCCAGTATAAAACAATATCCTTGTTTAAGCACCATTAAACCATCTTTGGAGAGCACCGAGTGCAATTTATGCTGTGCCTTCAGCTGCTGACCAATTTGTATTAGAAATGCGGTCTTCAAGCATCGCAATGCACCCAATTCATTGGGCCACTTGCCACTGGGACCCAGTTGTATGATCACACGCATCACTTGACTCGCATGCATGCGATCCGCCACCAGACGAGCTTGAGGCACTGGAGGCTCTGGCTCACAGTAGCGGAATACAGGGGATATGCCCGATATCGATACTATATCCAACGGCAAATCATCGAGACTATGCAGCTGGCGAGCCAGTGCATCATAGCAGTGGATGACATGTGGTGTTAAGGCCTCCGCGTCGGTTTGCTGCTGCAATTTCAGTTTCGTCACCACTTTAGTAACCTTAAATGACGGTGTTAGCGAGTAGACCACATCCAGTTCACCAGCAATGTACTGCACATCGGTGGCTTCCAGCTGCAACTGATGCTCCAGCAGGTGCAACACTATTTGCCTTACTATCAAACGTTTCTGGCTGGGCGCATCCGTGGCTGCGCCCCAAACCACTGCCTCTGTAATGCTGCCATCCTGAAAGCGACGCAAGTTGGATTTTTCTCCCCAGAATTTCCTAAACTCAGCAGCTCCACTGGCATCCTCATTAGCTGCTGGTCCCTTGTCCAGCACTTCATAGGCGTGCTCCGGATCGAGTATGAGTCCCAGCTGCAAACTTCGTCCAATGACGGGCGCTTTACTGTCCACAGGCCATGGCGTCGATGGTGTCTCCAGCGGCAGTAGGGCATGAACACGTTTTCCCAAACCCTTTTGCAGCAAACTAAAAGGGGAAAGGGAAATTAGTTTAAAGGTTGATAAGATAGGAGGGTTACTTACTCTGTGAGCAGCTTGAGCAGCTGTGGATACGCATGGTTAGCATAATCATACTTGACCTGTGGATCCACGTGTAGCTGCAGCAACTGATCCACACTGGCTGGATTTGTGATTCTATGGAAAACATGAAGATAAAGATTAAGATAGTTAAATGGATGGAAACGTTTAACGTTGCATAATTGTTACAGTTTCCCCCCCGATTCTCCACACTTACTTCAGTATGTTATCCATGCGAGAGTAGAGTGGTGACTTCTGCATGAAAATATGCGAGAAGCTGTTGACTTTGATGTCATTTAGCAAATCTACGGCCAACTTGGCTTCAGCACAGACAGCTTTGTACACAGCCAGAGGCAGATTGGCACACAGATTATAATGTCCAGTGACATCCATGAAGCAGACATCGTAGTAGCCAGCTAAGGTGCTCAGTTGATGTTTCTGTGAGTCGGGATTTGCTAGTGTTATGCCCAGAGTCCAATCGCTGTTGGCCAATTGATTCCAAACGGTTCTGGCCACCTGGTAGCTGCTGCTTGACAGATGCAGCAAACGATTCTGGGACAAGTAGACTATGTAGGAAGCCAGTATGTGAGAGCTGAAGCCACTGTATCCCACATCCAGCTGACGTTGACGTAGCCAGACCTTGAGGAGTAGCAAACCTTCTTGGAAATTGCGTCGTCCGTTGAAGGTGCTGCTTAGAAGAGCTTCATTCTTCGCCAGCGTTAGGTCAAAGAGCACATTAGCATTATAGTGCTGGGTTGCTGGCAATGTTTGTTTATCCTCCCACTTGTCCCCAAAGGACGATGGACGAATGTTGTTGTTCCAGGGCACAAAGCGACTCAATGGAAAGACATCTGCTGGCGCTGTGATATACAGACGGAACATTATGTGATTGCCCATCTTCGCTGCGGGCGTCATCTCCAGCACCGGTTTCAGTGGATTATTCGCATGGTAATTGTACACAAACTGATCCGCAGCAAAGGCAGGTAATTGCTTTATTTTGCTGGCCACGGAGGCGAGATAGAGGGCTCGCTTCTGATCGTAAATTAAGTTGAGATAATCCTCTTTTTGAAAGCATGCTGCGGGCATTTCCAGCGCCACGTCCACTATAATTTTTGGACCCAATAGTGTACCAGTTGCTGCTGCTCCAATGAGCTTAGGAGGGGATGATGGAGTTATGAACTGGAAGTTGAATTGTTTCTTGTGCAGGTACAGTGGAACCTCCAACTGGCATGCGTCCAGTAATCCGTCGGTCAACTCCTCCATTGTAGCTGTAAATGTCTCCAGCCAGTTACTAATGAAGTTTGTGTATTTCGCCTTCATTTGAACTTCCTCGAGCATTTCCTTAACTTGCAGTTTGAATAGATTTGAGTGAAATAAATTTCGAGTATCACGCAGCTCCTTAATTTCCTCTAATGTTGGAGGTTTTACGCTCTCGTGTTTACTCTTTTTTTTCTTCGTTTCACTCTTTGTTTCGGGCATTTTACGTTTTTGCCCTGCGCTTTGACTGGGCTCCTCGAATCCATCGTCGCTGCTACTGGCAGCGGCAGCAGAATTTTCGTTGTCACTGTTCTCCTCGCTAGGTGAATCCAGCATCGAATCGTCTGTGGAATTCCGTGTGGCTGTTGGGAGCTTTATGACAACATTACTCACTGAACTGCTTATTTATTTGTAATGGATACTTACCGGCATTTGTTTAATTGCTTTGATTTTACCCATTTCGAACGTTTAATTGAAAAATAGAATTAAACACTTTGCCAAACATACGCACGTGTTGCCTGGTTTCTAAATCAGTTGCTTTCAATATTTTGGTAGAAATTGGCGCTTTTTTGTATGCCATTGGACTATCGATAAGTTTCTGTTTTGTTGGGTTTTGTGAATGGTCACTCTAATTTTTTACACCGCAGACTTATCGTAGGTACACAATCCTTGTAATCAGCTGTCAAAATGGTTTGAAAACCAGCTGATTTTAAATCGATCAATCGAACCTTCAACGTAAACCAACAAATTAAAAATAACACATAAGATTAATGATAACATTAAGACGGTTTCGTCTGTTATAATACGAACTTTACGAAAGAGTAGAGCAATACAAAAAAAAATTAATCGAATAAAGGTATTTGGACTGTCGATGTCAACAATTTTGACACGATATTCCTTAGTAGTCATAATAGGTGCCATCTCTAGCAACGACACCTTAAAAAGATACCGAAAACTGTCACACTGGTAAAAATAAGTGAATTTTAATGTATTAAAGATTAGAAAACCCTTTTTTGCTGGAAAGTGAACATTTCATAGCAGTAAACACTGAATATCACATATACTGATAGTGCAAGTGCATAATTTCTGTTGTGACATATAACTAAGTTACCCTATGTTTATTGTTCTCTTGGAGTTCATACATATGTATACAAGTACTGCTGTAGCAGAGCCATAATTGTGTTAAAGAAGAAGTTTCAATTCGCATTACAACAAAACAAAGTGTTTTGATTTGTTTTATGAAATGTAATATATTTTATATATTTTTTCATGTTCAAAACAAGTTGCCGGCTAATTAGTCCAGGTATCTTTCAGTATTCAGTATTAACTGAAAATGTACTTTGCACTGCAAAGTGGATTTATCGCAAACAGAACGCCTCTGTTTTGGTATTCTTTAAATATTTGAGTACAGCAACACTACGTCTGAGTGTTCAATGTGCGTGTGTGTGTGTGAAAGGCAGGGGAAAAAGTCGCTCCATTTTTCTCGTGCTCTCCTGCGTACGTTTGGCTTTGCAAAACAATTTCATGGCAAAACGCCTAAATATTGCAATAGTGTTGACTTAAGTTTTAAATAAAAGCAAACACGGAGAAGCAGCAACGGCACGCATTAAAATGTATTAGTGCATAATCGCAGGCAAAAACTCTCCAATTGCAGAAATCGGCCTGGCGTTAGTGTGTGTGTGTGTAACTGTGTATGTGCGCGCGTGTGTAAGTGAGCAATGAAAAATGAGGCGTAGGTGAGGAATATGTGTGCAAAATTGTCGAAAAGGTACAAAATCCCTAAATATCTTATAGTGACTTAATTTGAATTCCTAATTATACATACAAGAAACGGCATAATATATCTGACGCGTTGGCAATGAAAAAAAATATGGCCAAATTCAGGCAGTTGCACCCTGTTGTCTTGTAGTCACCGAAAATAAGCTTTTTTTTCGTGCCGAAAGCATCAAAAAAGAAAATGAAATAAAAAATCACGTACTTTTGAAAGTGTGTATTTTGAGTGGCCTTCTTGTTTTACAAAAACCAATATGAGTAATTTTTGCGATTTTCATACAAAACCTACAATGTACGTGCATTATAGGTATACGCACTAATTGGCCTAATTTTAAAGAACTTCCTCCACATTGTTGCTATTGCAGCTACTGCGGTTTCTGTGTCGCTACTCAATTAAGTGTGAACAAGTTTTGTCAAGGGTCAAGGCTTTGTATAATTGCTAAAATAGTTTAAATTTTTTGCAAACTACATTTGCAACAATTATGTGCAAAACATAAGCACATTGAAAATCAATGGGCAAATGTATGCGACAGGCTCTCTCAGCTTTAGTGTGACCGTTCTCTCTACCAAGCAAACATACCGCAAAATACTGTTGTAGTTTCAGTCAATGCAGTCAACGGTATTCTTAGACAGCTAAAAAATAAATAGAAAATGACTGTAGACAGTTGAATAAGAAAATAATAAATATAAGTTAATATAAATAAAACTCTGTTAGTTAAAAAAATATTAATGTTTGTTTTCTTAATTTGCAGCCCGCGTAAATGAGATGAAAAGAAACGCAGTCTCTACGAAAAAGTGCAAATTTAACATCGCAGCAACACAAGAAAAAGTAAAATTAAATAATTTTCAACGTGCACGCGCCAAATACGTTCGAAATTGTTTGACTACGCGATTTAAATAATTGTAATTATAAAATAAAATATTATTGAGCTTTTGTTGTCGTTGGCGTGTGTAACATTTGCAAAATACGTCAACGATTACTTTATAAATTTTTTGTGGGGAAAAATGTGCAAAAGTGTGTTTGTTAAATTGTTAGCCAAAATTATTTGTTTACCTAATACTACATAGAACGTAACTGCCTTTCTTTATCTAACAAAACAACAACAATTCGACGCACGAGACAAGAAAGTAAGCACACACAAGTAAAAGACAAACACTAAAACCCAACAAAACTGTTTAGATCCAACAACAACAACAAAAACAGCAGCAGCAATAATATCAGTCAACAGTTTTACCGTTTACAAAGGAAATGCTCAAATTTAACAATTAAATGTCAAGCAGAAGCAACAGCAGCAGCATCAGCAACAGCATCAGCAACAGCATCAGCACTGAGACCACAGCAAATACTATTAAAACAACAGCAAAATCTGTAAGCTAACACAACCACAAGAAGAAGAAGCAGAAAAAAAGAAAAACTATAGAACAGTAAGGCAGTTGCGTCAGGTTAACTTTTTTTGAGGGGGCTGTGGGGAGGAGGAGAAGAAGAAGAAGAGCGACTGTGGACAGTGGGACCAGCTATCCGTATGCATTGGACGCATGCGCGACATGCGAGGACGTTAAGTGAGTTTGAGTGTATGTGTGAGTGTGTGTCTGTCTGCCTCGCTCTGTGAGCGCGCGTGTGTGTGTGTATGTGCAGCAGTGCATGTGTATGCACGTGCACAACAGCAACAGGAACAACAACAAACACAAGAATTATAATCAACACATTCAACAGTTAAAAACAAAAAGATAGAAAGAAAAAAACAACAAACTTTAAGCAGCAAATTCGCATTTCAACTACGATTTTTCTTATTTTTATTTATTTTTTTTTTGTTTTTGGATCAATCTTATCAAGAATCAATAGCCGTTGCTATTAGTTTCATTTATTATCTTTCAAAATTTTGTGGAAAGTGATTGCGTTTTTCAAACTAAATTAAAGGGAACGTGCCGAATATAACCCCGCTACCGTCACTATCAGTATCAGCAAGAACAGAACAACAACAAAACACAACACCAACAGAAACAGCAACAACAACAACAGCAGCAGCAGCAGCAGCAGCAGCAGAAAGTAAACAACAATAACGACCACGACGACATCATGCAGCGAAGGGAGCGGCAAACGAGGTGAGTGTTGAAAAACCCCATAAATCTGTCTGGTATAAACACTGTACAACACTGGTTGTCAGGACACTCCGTTAGTGAGTTGCCAAAATATCATTTTCTATCATTTTCCTACACTACTTAAACTATTAGGAGTTCTTTGATTATAAACAATTAAATTTTTATAAAATAGATAACTTTTCTACTCCTAGCATTATCAGATAAAGTGATAATACAAAGCCAACTTAAATTAACTGTAGATTTAGTTTGCAATCTTCTCTCAATAATTTTGACAACAAATATTAACGAATTTTGACAAAAAAAAATAGTGTTGAACACCGACTTAAGAAGAGTTCGAAACTAATGCTTTCTCCTATCTTTAAAGTTTGATAACAACGGGAAATCGGTTAATTATAGTGATGTAGGCTTTCTTATCAGACTGCTGCTAAAACATAAATAAATTTGGCCCAAAAATATTCAAAGATTAGATTATAACAGAAGAATTGATACGTCAATGCACCAATGATTAAATGTTTCAGATAAATTAAGTACAGGATTAATGTTTGTTTAAAATAAAACAGATTAATGTAACAATTTTAAGTTTCAAGAAGCATTTTTAGTGTTGGCTGGGCTATATACAGTGAAAGCTCTACTAGCGGACAGCTCCCCCAGCCGGTAAGTTTCCTTAGCCGGACAAAGAGCAAGATTTTCATACACAATCCGTTCCCTTGGGTGGTCAAAAACACTCGAACCGTGGCTGTCCGGTCAAGGGAGCTTTCACTGTATCTATATAGTTTTTATGAAAGTATCGCATTAATCAAAAATTTGCTTTATTATCAAACTTGTTTCTAAATTTTTCTTTATCTTAAATTTTATTTTAATGTCGTAATCCGAAAGTTCTGTCAGCAACGTCATTTTAATAACATTTTAATGGGTTTTTACACCAATTGGGTACTGGGATTCCTGTTGGAAATTAATCCTAAACGATGTCAGTAGTAGTATTATCCCAGAGTTTTCTAAAATTGATATGGAACATTTAATTAAGGAGTTACTTTTTGAACGAATATTTAAATTTTAAACAGTATATATAATTTGTACTTCAATGAAATACTTTAGATTAAATATTTCGGTGCTGGGTGATATCCATTTGAGCATTTGTAGTAATCTAAGAAATTTGCCCTGATTTTGTACTTAAAAAATCAGATTTTTAAATAAAATATGTGTAGAATGTATTTTTTTTTTTTTGCCCCCGTCCTCTAAAAAAAGAAGGGGGGGTTATTAATTTTTTTTGAAAAGAAAAATAAAGAAAAAGGGGGAGGGGGGGGGGCCCACCCCACAAAAATATTTTTTTTTTTTATAAAAAAAAAACAACCGATGAAAAAATAGACCTTTCCCCCTTCCCCCCTTTTTAAAAAAAAACATTTTTTTTTTTAAAAAAAAAAAAGCAAAAAACAAAAATTAAAAATAAATTTCCTCGCGGGGCGATTAAGTTTTTTTAAATTTTTTGCCACGCCCCCTACCCCCCCCGCAAATTTTAAATAAATGGTCACCTCGGAAAAACTTACCTTTTGCGATTTTTGGTATATTGCTGCCATATCTATAGTTTTTGAAATCAGTTGTTGATAATATCGATATTTGATTTGATGTGATATTTTAATTAATATCGATATCGGTTTCTTGGGATTGACCTATTGCAAACTGATGGTTTTGTTTCAAAGTGTTTTTTGCAAATACTATGAGTACGGGGCTTTTACAGTCGGCTAGCTCGAACTTAACCCCTTCTTTCTTTTTTTTTTTTTTTTTTTTAAAAAAAAAAAAAAAAAAAAACTTTCCTTTCAATTAAAAGCAATTTTTGTCCATTTGACCAAAATCTTGAAACTCTGGCAACCCTATTGCAGTCATCGTCATAGTATCAATATTTCATGTCAAATAATAATAAAAGAAACGGATGACGTTCCAGTCTCTTAGTTACTACTGTATGTACACACACATGCATGGTGTTAGTGTTTGTGTGTGTGTGTTTTGTATTTGTATTTGTATATATGTATTAGTTGTAGCTCACATGTGCCCCATATTCAATGCCAAATGTATTTGGCCCTAGGAGGAAATAGAAGGCCATTGAGAAAACGTTGCTGATGCCACCTGTATGCTCGGAAAATTCTACATCCTACACATGTGTGTGTGTGTAAAGAAAAACCAATCGATTCTCTCTCTCTCTCTCTCTCTCTCTTTGAGTATTTACTCTGCTGCGTGGCTTTCCTCATTACCCTCAAAAAACAAAAAAAAAACCAGAAACGAGTTGAGAAAAAAAATTATTTTTTTTTTGTTTTGATTTTGTTGAAATCTCTTTATATATTTTTTCTTCTTGTCGATTTTGTTAATAATCTATTTATAGCTTAAATCATTTCTATTTCAACTTGCGTATATTTTCTTTGATTATTTTCGCCACTATTTGGGACTTTTCCGACACTTATTTTGTAATGCGATTTCTAGTCACGAGGGGTTGTATAAATTGGGGGTTTCAAATCTATAATAGATGTCGAGGTCCGTCGTCTCAGGAAGCAGAAAGTCAAATACATTTTTAAATAAGTTATGTATAGTTAGATATAGATTTTCTTTTATAGATATCGGCCTCTTGTGTCAGACTTACGGAAATCCGAGTGTGTGTCTGTGTGTGTGTAAAGTTGTTATTGTAACTTTTGTTACCTTTCATGGGGTCTATTGACATTTCTGGGTTAATTTAGTTTTCTTCATTCTTATTCCACCAAAGTTTATAAAATATTTAATTTTCTGCCTTTTTTTTATGGATTTCCCTTTCGTCATCTTTATAGAAATATATTTTTCCGTATTTAGTAATGTTTACATATTTTGTTTTTTTGGCTCCCCTGTGGGAACGATTAGTTTTGGGAAATATATAGCGCCTTGGAGAATCGTAATTCGGTCTGTTTTACGACTTTAGGCGATGCAATTAAGAATTTCCTGTCGGAAAATATTGCGTATTAGGTGGAAATAGTTTTACATGAAATATTTCGACAGACAAAGGAAAACTTGAAACTTTTCGTAACATATTTTTGATCAATTTTAGTTATCGTTATCGTTATAATTATCGTGAACTGATCATGCTTAGCAATTATGCCATTTCGTGTAAACATTTCATCTGCGAATATCGTGATGTTCATAATTAAATGTTTAAACATTTGACTAATAATCAGTTTCATTTAACCTTCAATGGAAGTTTTTTTTTTTCTTTCTGTTGTAAAATTGCAATTATCGGACAAACCCTGAGAGTATCGGGAGCGTGACTTGGACTTGAGATTGGGGGTTATTGAGCTCTGTTTCTGATATGCAGCATATTTGACCTCATTTCTGCTTCTTTTTAAAGACAGGGACTTCAATGTTGCAATTATTTAATTGAAATATAATTAATGTTTTTTTTTTAACAAAATTTTTTTGGTTTCCATCACAAAGGGAAATCCTAAAACAAACTTTTCCCTTTAAATAAATCATAATTAAATTTATAAAAAAATGAAAATTTTGTTCATTTTTCTTGCTCACAAAAAAACTCAACTTTGACTTTTCGTGGTGTGGAAAACTGTGCACGGAAAAACTTGACCAACTTGTAGGGCTTCTAATAAGACAACGTGGCCGGGAAAAAAAAAATGCCAGACGATGATAGAGATGACGAGGCAGACGAAGACAAATAGAGCAAAGGGCGTTCAGGAGCAGTGGCGGCGGGAGAAAAGTGGATGGGGGGCGAGGGGCCTTAAAAAACTTTTTAAAAATACTTTGCGTTTGCTTTGCACTTGAAATCTTCAGAGCGAACGAAAGAGAATTGCGGCAAAAGTGCAAAGCAATTTTTGAGCAAGGATTTCTCATCATAATGAGAGTTTCAATTGGAAGTGACGAGTGTCAGAAAAAATAGTTGGAAAATCAGAGTTAACAATTGTATCACTCAAGTCCAACAGTATTTTAAAGTGAAGAACAGTCCATAAATATACCAAAATTATCTTAAAGAAAAACGTAAAGTCAAAGCTAAGATAAATTAATAATAGTAATTTGATTATCTTGTTTGCTTATTTAGGTTACAAAAATATTAGCACAGTTAATCAACACTGGTTAGGTCTGCCGGTCGCTCTCTCGTACTCTCTGTCACTGCCTTTCTAACTGTCATCGCCTTAAGGCAGCTGTCAGTAATGAACAGAATGAACAGCTTATACATATATAGCTGTCAGTCACTTGACACTGCCATTCAGAGTGAAGTGACTTCTGTTAAACTGCTTATCTCAATGTAAAGGACTCTTCTGGATTTGTGGCTTTAACAGCGAGCAACGATGTCATGCATGGACATCATGTCAGAGCTTAGTTTTAGTTTAAGCCACAGAGTTTACTACTAAAATAAATCAACTTTTAATGTTTAACTTTGAACAAGTTTTAGATTTTAAAGGAGTTTGCTTACTTTGTGAATCTACTTTCTTTAAGCGCTTGTTAAGTCATCCCATGACTCATACTTAGAAACGCATTATTGAACCTTGCTCTCCTTTCTCTGTCTAAGCTTTCTTAGCTATTCACATATGCAAGCATGTGTGTGTGCGTTTGTGTATAAGAGTGTATTAGTGTGCTACTGTTTGCAGTCGTTCGTTAAATCTCATCGATTTGTTTGACAGGCTTTTACTTTGCACCTTGTTCATCGTCTTCATCTCTACCTCATCTCTTCGCTCGCCCCTTTCTTCGCCTGTCCTTCTCTCTACTGTTGTGGGCTTGCTAAGCTTTTGGCTTCAAGCATGACTGGCATTTAATTTAATTAGATGAAATTTTCACACTATTGGCTTTCGTCTACTGACGTTGGTAATTGATGCCAGTCTGTCTGTATATTTTTATTTTTGTCTCCTCCCTATAATAAATAAATTCTTCAGCGGAACAATCTAGTATATCAGAGGTGCAAAACTTTTAGTTTAAGGTACCACATCCCTTGGTTGGTGTGAAATTTGTTTTCGCGAATAAAACTTTTCAGTGACTTTTTTCCAATTCAATTTCAATTTCTCCCATTAGGTTCTCTTTTGTGTGACCTTTTTTCAACTCAAGTTTTTTTTTTTTTAAACTAAAAAGAAACTTTGTTTCCTATGTGTATAAATATACAATTGTATGTAAGTAATCATTGCTTACTTATCAACAATTGATTTCTGTTTTTATGCACACTTTATTTAATTGCCTGCGATTGCCACAGAAACTCACACACACACACACACATACAGAAGCACGCGCTCACACTAATATGTTTACGCCCACACAGAGAAATGCTCGTTTCTATTTGGTGACCACTGCACTCATTCTTAATTTGTTCCTTTTGCTCTCTTTTCGTCTCATTTACAATACTTCGACACATGCAAGAGGCGTACATGCTTTAACGTAAAGAGTGTTCGCATCATCTCTTCATTTAGTTGTTGTTGCTGTTGTTGGTGGTATTGCTGTTAATCGTCGACATCTTAGCTTTGCTTGTTGTTATGTGCACCCACACATAATTATACACACTTGAAGAGAAAGAGAGAAACAACAAGAGAGCAATGTGTTACGTTCACGGCATTGACAGTCGTCAACAGCTTAATGACGTCATTGGCGCATAATGTTTGATGGGTCACTTGGTCCGTTTGTCGTTTCATCGTTTCATTTCATTCCTCCACTTGTCTGCTCTAAAAGTCATATGCTTTGCTTTTCTTTATTTTTTCTTTTTGTGTGTGTATTCGCTTTTTACATTCACATTCTTTTTGCTAAATCCGCAATTTGTCCTTGTTTTTATGTGCCACAGCTGCTGTTCACTGTGTTGGCCTAGTCTTTTCGTTTACGTCTTCACCTTCTCCTTATCCACGCCACCTTCCCTGTCTGTCCTCCTTTTGACTGTTAGTTCGACCGGGGCTTTCGTCAAGTTTTCATCAACATTTGAGTGTGATTATTGAAGCTACTTTTCTGCTGTCGCTACACGCAACTTTTGCCGCTTACTGCGGTCTTTGGGAATGGTGGCAATCCTGCCATGGCCTAGCCTACATCATGTTATAGTTACTATTCTACTATTACTTCTTGGTTGTGGCTTTGCTTTTAATTTTTCTGCTGGGATAGCGAAAATTGAGGTTATTCCAACCCCAGAAATAATAAAAATTCTCTCACCACACAAAGTTGTGTTTTATGTTGTTGTGTTCGTTGGTTGGCAACAATGTGTGACACACCGACCTCATTGTTTTTGTATTCTGAAGTCACTATTGTTTGTATGTGTGTATAGTTTTTGCAGAAAATAACCTTTTCTTTTTCAGGATTTAATTCAAGGGCAATGACAATTAAAAACTGTATCTTTTCTTTTTAAACGTCGTTTAACGTAATTCCCTTTGTATTATTGTTAACAATTAACTTATCTGATTAATTATTGTTTTCCTAGTTGAGAACGCAAAAAAAGTAATTAATTGTGAATTTTTAATGTAGCCGGAAGCAGGAGAAGTTTGATGAACATGTGCAATAAAAAACAGCTGCATTCGTTAAAAATTACAACAAATATCTCACGCAAATGGATAAACAACAGTTTATCGCCCATTAACAAAATGTCATTGACCTTAGTGGTGGACTGATTTGAAAACCACATTTCACAAAGACATGACCTGCAATAAAACAGATACTTATTGGTAATACACTAACAAACTTAGCTCTTAAACTTCCAATTGGTCTATTTGTATGTAAATTCACTGATTGTTAAAATCGCGGCTAAAGTTAACAGCAAACAGCTGCTTTTGTATCACAGTCATGTGTGTGTGTCTGTGTGGTTTGTATGTTTGTATTGTAGGAGGCCAAAGCACCTGCGCATGACTCATTCAACTTCAGTTGGCAGCTACAGAAACTCTGGTCACATTCAATCGCTGCACAGATCTTTTCTGCCACCGGCATTGCTGTGTTTATTACTACATAGAAACATTTCAATATATGTATGTATGTATGTGTATATGCATTTATTTGTGTGTGTTTTTGACAGGTGCTTTTTGTTTGTGTAACGAGTTTGTACTGTAGTTTTTGCTCTGACGCATGTGCACATACACATACAAATGCACATGGAAACACATATTTTGTATGAACTACTCTTCGCACACTGACAACTATTTATCATTATCAATATGTCGCTCGTTCTCTCGCACATTGAATGCCCTCAAGTGTTGTTGCCGTTGCCTGCCTGTATGTCTCTCCCCTACGGCGCGTCGACAGTAATAGCAAGAGCAACAGCAACGGCAGCAGCAGCAGCTACAACAACGATAATTACATACTAATACAAAATGCTCATTTGCCGCATTTTAATTTTCACACGCTCACACAAGCACAAGTGTTTTGTATCTGTATCCGGGAGAGGGAGCGCTGTCTCTCTCTCTCGTTATGGTCTCTCGCAATCATTACTTGCTCTCGTTGGTGTGTTGATTCAGTTTGGCGCTCGATCGTTCTCAGTTCGTTTTCGATCGTGCGCCGTAGCAGTTGTCATTTCCTTGCCGCCATTATCGTCGCTGTTGGCTTACTAAAAAAAAAGAAAGAAATAAAGAAAAAACACAAAGTTGTTTTTGCAACGCTCGGTCGCGCGGAGCGCTGCGGGTGTGTGCATACATACAACAATAAAAAATAGCAGCAACAACTCAAACCACACACATACACATAGAAAGAAGCACACGCATGGAGGAAATTCTGTTTGCCGTTGCATGCGTGGCTAAGTGAGTGTATGTGTGGGTGTACACACATACATGTGTATGTGTGGTCACTAATCACTCAGTAGTTGTGACGTTCTGTTAATTTGTGTTTGCTCCAGTGTTTTTATCACAGTTTTAAAGTTCCTTTATGCACCAATATAATATTAAAAATTGCACGTTATTTCTTTAACGCACCTGAGCTCTGTTGCTCTGTATCTGTCAAACTGTAAAAACTTATTATCTATAGTCTGTCGTTTGTCTCTGTCTTTTACTATTAAAGTCTATTAAAGAGTCGTTGTCTCTCGCACACTTACTCACGCACTCACTCACTCGTTCACATATACATACATGAACACACATATGCACTCCAGCATACATTAGTGTGTGTTCGTATCTATTTTGTGATTTGAGTCAGCTGTCTGCTTTTTTGCTGCCCCTGTGCTTTATTTCTTCCTTCTGCACAACTTTAACGAGTTTTAAGTGTTATTCTTTACTTCACCTTCTCACTCACTCAAACATCATCAGCAATGGAGAACAACAACAACGAAACCAACAGCGGCAGCAGCAGCAGTAACGCAGCACTTCTTGCACATTTGCTTATTGTTGTTGTTGTTTTCGTTGCTGCTGTTGCTGTTGATGTTTTTGTTGCTGCCTGGTTTGTACACCGGCAACACAAACTGGTTTTTCGAGTTATTTATGACTTTTTCTACAATTTATTTTTTTGCCTGCCTTTTCGGTATCTGTATCTCTTCTTTGTACGTTTACGTACATACATAAACGTGTGTTTTATGCCTGTATGTGTGCATAAAGTCTTCAGACTTTTGACCTGCAAAAAAAAACTGTAAAATGGTAGCAGTTGGGGGCGCTGCTTCTTAAATTTCATAATGTGGCGAAAGTTGTGTCTCAGATTGCAGCATACATAAATCGTATGCATATTACCAGAGCCGAAAAGTTCCTACTATTTTCTCTCACACACACATATGTACAAACAATCGTTCACACAAAAGCAGAGACAAAGGCAAAGCGCAACGGATATGATAAATTAAAAAATATTTACATGTTTCACTCAAACTCCAAGAGCACTCAACAACTTAACTGAGCCTTTGTAGTTGAGCTTTAATTGTAGACAGATAGACAGCCGCAAACACAACTCAACACAACAAAACAAAGAAAACAAAACAAAAGCAAACGAAACTAAAGCAGTGGTGATGGCGACTGTAGCCATTGTTGTTGTTGTTTTTGTTGATTAGTGTGTATTGTGTAAAAAAGAAAGCGCGTTGGCGTTAAATAATCACACCGAGAAAAGTTTTTGGCAAATTGTGAAGTGTAAAATAATCGAAAATCTCTCAGAAAATGCCAAAGCTACAAAATAAATGCATTTGTTTATCATATTTAAAGGAAGTGCCTGCTAAAGTGATCAATGTAAATCAAGTGATTGTGCATTAAAAATTGAAACAACATTCAAAAAACAATTATCAAAACAAGTTTCAATTACAACAACAAAAAAACAAGCAACAACAAGGGAAGCAGCAGAAGCAACCAATCAGCGCGCGAGTGAACGGCCGCAGCAGCAGTAGGAAGAGCAGAAGAAACAGCTGTGCTTACAGTTTGCAAGCAAAGTGAACGCTGGTCTTGTGTACTGCTTGCTCCCCCGCATCGCCGACTACGCCAATGCATGAGACCACAGCGGCGTGTGAGTGAGAGGGAGAGCGCGTGAGAGCAAAGCAGAATTAAAAGCGCCGTTTGACGGAGTTTGCCGGGTTAGTTTGAGTTTTGTAGTACAGTATAACAAACGAACGTATGTTCATCATAAACACACTTGTGTGTGTGTCATTGTGTGTGGATACTCAACATGTGTGGAACAAAGCCCGCATACCCAACTAGTGTGACCAGCTCTCGTTTCTCTTGCCTTCAAACCTGAACAAAATAAAAAGCGCTAATGCTTAAAATGCACTGCGCGACTTTGACCTCCACACAACAAGATGAGACATGCACACATCCTCAGTGCATGTGTATTTGCATGCTTATTGACTAGCGCAAGTATTGTGGCTGCCAAAGCACGTGAAGAGTTCAGATGGGGTGGGGGTCAGTTAGAGGAATGCGTCCTCCGTCAAGCGGAAGGAAGAAACCGAGTGAGAATGCAAATGCAAAAGGAGGGGGTGGAAGGAGGGTGAAGGGCAGATGTTTGCAATGCTAACGAGCGAAAAATGTTGTCTATGCAGGAAGAAGACACTAGAAAGCAAATTACAGACAATTTATATGTATGTACAGCTGTGTTCAAATTAATAGCAGCGCTCTTTTTGCTGACAAATATGACTGAATTTAACGGATGTTCATTCTTAAAAATCAAACAAAAGTGAATATTTTTATTAGAATAGAGTGTAAGGAAGAGGAAAATTAAAAAATCCCGTTGGAATTGCTTTGTTTTACCGTTTTTTTGATAATTTTGCGTAAAAATACAGAAATTTTGCTGTTCAAAATAATAGCAGCGCTTCATTTCAATGTTAGAAAATATTCAAGTTAAAGTTGTTGATTTGTTGAAATTAAGTTGAATTAGTGAGTTTACTATTATTTACATGGAAATACATAATAATAGTGAAAAAATTTTTACTATAGTGGGTAGAAGCAGTTATTGCTCAAAGGAAAAGCGCGAATAGATATTAATCCTTAGAAAACAAGGAAAAGCATACAGGGAAATCGGAAGATTGGTTGGATGTTCTGCTAAAATGGTCTCTTATGCCATTAACTATCGCCACAAATGCGTAACCCGCGGCAGGAAAAGAAATATCACACAAATTGATGACGGACGCATTGGGCGCTCCAGCAAGGATAATCCATTCGCGTCTGCAGAATCATTAAAAGCAGACCTAAACTTGTCAATGAGTAGTGTAACTATTCGGCGAAGATTTCTGGAGCACAAATTCAATGCCCGAAGTCCATGAAATCCCTATCTACTTACTTCTAAACACATAGAAGCTCGAATACACTTTGCTGAAGTGCACCTGAAATGGCCCTTGATAAAGTGGGGCCAAGGTTCTCTGGACTGGCGAGATTAAAATTGTGTTTTTTGGTGGAACTGGATCTAGACAATATGTCCGTCGTCTGCCAAACACTGAATATCCGCCTAACCACACTCTAAAGTCAGTTTAACATGGTGGATTAAAAAATCTTAATATGGGCATGCTTTTCATATAGCGGCGTAGGCCTACTCCATATGATTAATGTGATCATGGATCAAAATGTATGCGTGGAAATGCTAAAAAATGTGATGCTACTATTATCCTCTTGGAAAATGCCAATAAAATGGACATTTCAACAGGACAATGATCCTAAGCATAACCGCAAACTTGCCAAACAATGGTTTGTAACGGAAAAGATCGACGTAATGCCATCTCCAGCTCAGTCCCCAGATCTGAACCCAATTGAAAACTTATGGGGGGATGTCAAACGAAGTGTGTCGAAGGTAAAACCGTCAACTAGAGCACTTCTTTGGCCAGTTGTTCAGGATGTATGGGCTCAGAATCCCCTGAAGCGTTGCCAGGACCTAATTGACTCCATGCCGTGGAGATGTGAAGCTGTTTTAGGTTAAAAGGGGTTCAGAACTAAATATTAGTTCATTAGTAACATAGTTAATTCAGTATATGAAGATATAAACTAAATTTTGTTAACATAATTAAAATTTTTGATTTTTGCTGCTATTATTTTGAACAGGAAAATTTCTCCATTACTAACATTTTTAAAATAAATTTAAAAATTGAAGAAGTTTTTTGATGAAGAAACACGCTTAAATTGTTTGAAATGAAATATATATACTAAATAAAATAAAAAATTATTGATCTGTGGTCATTATGACATTATTTATCAATCTTAAAATCAGAGCTTATATGCGCTGCTATTATTTTGAACACAACTGTATGTACACATATACACTCACACGCACATAAATATGTACGTTTCTATGTAAATATAATTGACTGGGTGGGCGTTTTTGCTGCATTCTGCTGATAAAGTTTGACCTCTAAAACTCATTTGCATAGATTTTAGTCGTTGCCTTTGCACGTGGGGAAATAGAATACAGGCTAAACTAATTAAAGCGCTTTCGTTGCTGCCCTCCAATGCACCAATACTAGCGGACTTACAAACATGCATACGAACTTAGTAGATACATAGACATATTCAGTGTTAATCTAACATGCAAAGGTCAATCGGCCATTGAAGCGACGTTCTCATACACACACGTTTACACACAAATACAATCGAGTAGAGGCGTTGTGACGTCCAAGTACCTAACCCCAAAAGCCACCCAACTGCAGCCGTTGTCGTAGTCGCCGTCACCGTCGCTGTTGCAGTCGACAGCTGCTGAGGCTGCGGCTCCGGCTAGCTGCTGCACACTTTGTTGGTGTTCTTTTTACCGGCACTCTCTTAAACGATTCGCATCGCTCTCGTTCTCGCGTTCGTTTCAGACTTGCTATTGTCTGCCCCTAATCAACGCGCCCTTATCTAGGCAACTTGTTTAGCATGCATGTGTGCGTGTTTGTGTGTGTGCTCAAGTGTCTCGTACTGCAGCGTTGTCAATGTTTGCTATGTGTATTGTATGTAGTATGTGTGTGTGTGTATGTATGTGTAAGCACACATGTGTTCGTGTGCGTTCTTTGCTTATCATTTCGTTTTGCTTGTTGTCTCTTCTAAACGTGTGTTGCTTTGCGCACGGTGTCGAGAGGGAGGGGGACAACCGGCTGTTCATTTGTGTTATGTGAAAATAAAAACAACAACATTGTTGTTGCTATGATGCTCGCATTTGTTACGCCTTTCATTCGCTGCTGTCAACTTTTTTTTATTATTTGTTTTTGTATTTTTTAAATCATTTTTGTAGACATCAAATGCCATTGAAAATGGATATTGGCATGTTGTGTGCGACAATTCGATTACAGAAACAAAAAAATACAACAATAATATAATTCATAAGTAATAAAGGCAACAATAATGCGAATTGTTGGCATTTTGTCAATGGAATTGAATTATGAATATATTTTTTACTTTTCGTTTTACATTTTTTTGTTTTCTAAATATATAAATGGTCGCGACATATTAGCATTTCAAATGCTTCAACATTTTTAAGATTTATGTTCTACAAAAAATGTATTGTGTATCGAGTTTACTGTACTTTTCTTCTGCCTTTTGACATAATGACTTCACAAAAAGTTCAAAAAATTCAACAAAAAATTTAAGCCAATTATGAATTAGTAGTATAATAATAAGTTAGTTTTAATCGTAGGGTTTGACAAGTCAACCACATTATAATTCGATTTATCAGTTTCTTAACGATTATAAATTCAACTCATGACTGACTATAATAATGAAATCGATTTCGGTCTTAAAATAGCTAAAGCGCAAAAGTAATTTTTGCATTTGAAATGAATTTATTTTGTTATTTAAAACAAGTAGAGTTTGTAAGACTGTAAATGACCCTGTACTACAATAAAACCTATTTGCGTCTAAATATGTATTTTTAAAACAAAGCGAAACGAGTGTTGAACACCCTGTACTACAATTAAACCGTTTTGGGTCTTAAAATAGAGTAATTTCTATTATTTCCTTTAAACGAACTCATTTTTAAAAGATGTAAAAGAGCCTAAAACAAAGCGAGTCGAGTGTAAAAGACCCTGTACATATTTCATTGTTCTGTTCTTCCATTAAAACCAAATTGAATATAGAACCCTATACCAAAGACCCTTGATGCTGATAAGAAATGTATATAATTTATGGGTTCTTCAGCCCGTTATGCCCATTACAAGAGTAAACCCTGTCTGCCCTTCATATACAGGGTTTGAAAACAGCGGCAACTGTGAAACGCATCACAGGTCAAGTCCCAGATTGCTGGAGAATAGAGAGAGCGTAGAAAGCAGAGAGTGGCTTAGCTCACTGTGTGGCTGATAACGATAACGATAACGGCACTGCTACGCAAGCCGCTTATCGACTTGACTCATTTATCAGTGGTTGCGTGTGTATATGTGTGTGTGTGTAATAAGAACAGTTTTTTTTTTGGTAATTTTCTTGTTTACTTTTTTTTAAAGCACTATGTGTTTATCTTCGCCCCTCCCCTCCCCCGCCTCTTATATAATTGGTGTGTTGTTATTTTTAAGGTTTCTGTCGTATTTTTGTTGTTTTTTTTTGTTTGTTTAATCTCTGCTTAATTTAATTGAAAAATTAGTCACATTTGCTGTACATTTGGTTGTAAACAGAATTTACTTGCAGTGTAATTCCAACTGTCTCACAGTCGCAATCAAATGAATATTTTTAGATTATAACATTAATAAAATGCCTGAAGTTTTACCTTGTTGTGTTGTGTTTAAATTGTGTGTAGTGTAGTGTAGTGTAGTGCTGCGGTGTGTGTTGCCAGGCAATGACAAATTCTAATTGGGATTTTCCGCTTATGACGATTTTTTTCAAAACATATTTCGGCCCCACCCTTTAATGTGCCTTTCGCTCTCCCACTCCTCTCTCTGTCTCTCACCCACTCTCTCTTTAGCCTCTACCTCTACCTTTCTCATTTACTCTAGTTCCAAATTCTGTGTTCAATTTGTGCTTGATTTATTCATGAGAGAGCGAGCTTCGAGTGTGAGTGAGAGTGTGTGTATGTGTGTATGTGTGTGTTTGTTTTAGTTGTATGTGTGTGTTAAACCACCTTTTGCATGTAAAGTTTTATTTTTAGCCAATGGCTTATTTTTAATTATCGATTTTCCCTTCCACCCTCCTCCTCCTTCGCTGCTTTTCCTCTACATTTCTTGAGCGAAAACTTTTGCTAAAGTGTAATTTATTTTCTTTTGAAAAAAGTTTGTTGTTATTAACATTGTTAATACAAAAGTGTAAAAAGCAAATTGTTTTTGTTATTTCTTTAGCGCGATAAGTGTTGAAAAAAAAAAAAACAAAACAAGTGATAAACAACGCACATAAAAAGTTTCTGTACTTAAATGTTTTTAGTTAGCTACAAACATTAAATTAAAAATGGAATTTAACAATTGTTATGCTTATAAACAATTTGTTATTACTTAAATTATGACTTTTTTTTAACTATTCAGTGCTCTAGAAAATTGTCTCTAAGAACAGATGTGATTTGTTTTGAGCACAGTTACATGTGTGTCTGTGTGTGTGTGAGTGTCTGCGTGTGTGTGTGTGTCTCTCTCTTTCTCTGTGTGCATTGTGGGAGGAGTTATTCTCTCTTAAATTCGAGAAACCGGTCAATGATATTATGGCCAGCTGTGTGATTATCCCGATTCCCCCATGCTCTTAGCCTTTTTCTCACATTTAATTCATAAAAAAAATCGCTTGCAATTTAAAACAAAGACCAGAATTAAGAGAAGCAAATAAATGAAGAAAGAGAGTGTGAGGGAGACAGGTAGATAGAGAGAGAGACAGCACGAACTCGTTTGTCAACAAAACAAAAAGTAAAGCGAACGACCCGAAAGCTGAAACTGAAGCTTAACTGAATCGAACTGTGAAGCTGTTGTTGGCCTGGCCAAGACGATCGATCGATTGCTGGGATTGAACCAGTTTTAGCCGCAGGATATTAAGCCATAAAAACAGGCAAAATTCAGAAGGAGGAGAAGAAAGAGGAGCAGCAGACGAAGGAGTATAAGAAGAGAGAACTCGTTTTTTCTTGCTTTGTGTTACCATTCGATTTAATGCGTTACTCTTTTCACTTCCTTTTCCTCTCTCTCTCGCTCTCTCTCTGCCTTTCTTCCCCTTCCTCTGCCTTTTCAGCGTATTTGCAATTTGGCAGTTACTTATTCTGCAAAAAGTTTGTTGTTTTTGCCTTGGCATTAATTGTTATCGCCTGGTTTATACTCTTTTTCCTTTACAGCAACACTTAACGGTACAATTATCGAAGGCAGTTGGTGTGTGTGAGTTGTGTGTGTGTGTGTAGTTGTGTGTTTTACTAGCAGATAACTCGTGAACAGATAGATATGTATAATTATGTATGACTAATGTCTTTGATTCACTGTAAAAACTTCTCAAATCTAAGAAAGTTTCCAATTACAATTTCCATCAATATCAATTTACTAAAGGAAAAACTGATTCACAACAGTATATAAGTATATATTCCTGATACCTTGGGGGAAAGGTCAGGGTAATGCGAAACAAAGTACGCTAGTACAAAGAAAACTGAAAATCAGATTAAGAATGGGACAGAGACTGGAACAGAGAATGAGAAAGAGACACAGACTGAGAAAGAGACTGAGATAGAGACAGAGACAGAGACTTAGACCTTTGTGAAGTACACTGCGTTTTCCTTGAATTTCCTATTGCCTTGCATTCAGGCATGACTCTAAAGGGGTAGGGTAGCGGTAGGTGCTGAGCGGAGGGTGGCAATTGTTTCAATGATTTGAATGATTGACCTGACATTGAACCAGATTTGCAAACAGCGAAGAAGATTTTTCACGCCACTCCCAAAGCGTAGGAAAATATGAAGATGAAGAAGAAAAATAACAAACCTTTTGTCTCTAAATCGAATAGACTCGTAGTACTCATATTTCTCCGTTTTCAGCATTTTGAATGAGTCAGACACAACCGGTAGCGTCAGTCACTCAGTCAGTCAGTCACTCATTCATTCAGTCAGTCAGTCAGTCAGTCAGTCAGTCAGTCACTCACTCAGTCAGTCAGCGTTACGCCTGGTTGAGTAGAGCCTCCGAAGTCGAAGCTGGCCTAAACAGACAGCTGTACAATTGGTTGTGGCTTAAATATATGTGTGTGTGCGTGTGCGTGTGTATGTGTATGTGTGGGATTGTCTCTTTGCTGTGGCTATTAAAATATACAAGCTTTTCTTTCCAACCAATTTTATCTCTCAACTTGTCCTTAAAGCCTGAATCGTTAATAGAGAATATTAAACAAAATCTTCTAAAACTCAAGATTTTCGTTTTTAAAACTAATTTCATTCAATTGTTCGAATATAATAATATTAAAGGAATAAAAATTCCTACGAGAAGAACTTTAGGTCCTTCAGATTAAAGTTCTTTCTCCGTAAAGTTGAAAAATTAATCCAAAATTTGAGATCAAAATTTTAAAGGTGCATGTTCTGATTACCAAAGTTCGTAGACGACTTTTTTAAAAGTATATACAAGAAAAAAAATATTATCTTCGACTTGCCGAGGATTAAATACCCTTACATCAATGCATATTGCGTTAACTTTGTTTCAATTACCTACTGTTCCTATAAAAGCTTTATGATATAGTTGGCTGATTTGGAGGAAATTTGGTCAGCATATAGGGAATGATAACTAATGTGTATTGAGTGAATTTGGTTGAAATCGCTCAATAGACATTGTAAATTTTCCTACTAAGCCTTTTCAGCACTTTAAACCGATTGTTCTTATGGGAGTTATATGATTTAGTAGTCCGATCTGGTCGATTTAACCATAAAACTGAGAGACTAGTTCGTTTACCAACAAACGGACAGAAGGACAGACAGACGGACATGACTATCTCGACTCGGCTGATAATGCTGATCAAGAATTTATATACTATATGAGAGAATATATATACTTTATGTTAGCAAAACTGTTGAACTTAAAATTTCTTCATTTAACTTTAAATATTTGTAATTAAATTTTAGTTTTTATTCTTTACAACACATAACAGTAGTTAATCAGTAGTCGATCTCAATGAATTAGTACAGTTTTTACATGTGTGCGTGTGTGTGTTTGTGTGTTTTTTTTGGAATAACCAGTTTAGATTTTTCCAAAAAAAAATAAGTTGCTTTGCTTTTGTAGTCTCTCAAAATTGAATGTATCGTAAGACTATAAAAAACGAGTACGTACATTACAAATATAAAACACAAGAAAATTTACAAAAAATAAGAAAAACAACAACAAATTCTGCAGCTGAGAGAGAGAGAGAGAAACTACCAAAAACAAATAATTATATATATTAATTATATTTAAAATACGGAAAAATCGCGATTGTGTTTTTTGATTTCTCAAACGTTTTCTTAAAGTTAAAGTTTTTTTTTTTTAGACAATTTTAGTTTTTTTTCGTTGAATTTGTTTTTTAATTTGTTTTCATTAGATTTCGTGAAATTCGTTCGTAATAATGGCGCCCAAGTTAATTGAGAAATTTAAGACCTATCTCAGGTTGTTGCAACACTACAATTAATCAATTTCCTCATTCCATTCCATACATCAATTTCCATTTTCACAACACACACACACACACGCGCACACACACACACATACTCGTCTAATCAATCTTTGTAACACATTCGAAACCAATTGAAAATTGTTATTAATCAATAATTTAATCTTTGTATTTACTTTCTAATTTTTTTCTTCTTTTTTTTTACAGTGGCGGTGGTCCACAGACGACAACTGCCGGTCCATCCGGTGGTAATGTGGCTAACAATACCATCGTCGGTGGCAAGAGCGCAAGCAATAACATGTATTCCACCCGCCAATCTGTAAGCACCACAACTGGTGTCCTCATGGTCGGACCAAATTTTCGTGTTGGCAAAAAAATTGGCTGTGGTAATTTTGGCGAATTGCGTTTAGGTAAGTTCTACATAAAAATGTATATATCTATTTGAGTATTACCAGAAACTATGATTAGCGTTGGATTCCAGATCTATCTAAATATTTTCTTTATGTAAATCAGCTATCAATCAACATTCTAAGTCAGCTACTAGAACGAATTTTCAATTGAGTCACATTTCGCCTCATTAAACAGTGCAATAAACTGTAAATTATGAAACTTTCAGCGTTTTGTAACTGTAAATAAGTTGTAAACTATGTTTATGACTCGTACAAAGTTCAGGACTTTTCTCTTTTCCACTCTTGGTATTTGTAACTAACTTTCTCGCTCGCACACATTAGCCTAGCGCTCTTTCTCTATCCTCTCTTTTTGCTTGGCAGGCTTGACGACGACGCTTTGTTGTTGTTGTTGTTGCTGGCATCAAGCATTATTTGGGTAGACATTTTTGTTTGTTACTTCCTTTACATGTGCATTCCTTTTCATAGCTGCCAACAAAAGTAAAGGAGACAACAACAACGACAAGGAGAACAGTGATGGAAAGACAAAGAGAGAAACCACAACGAGAACCTTTTCACAATACTAAATAAAATGCCATTCCATTCTCTGCCATCTGTTTTGTCGTCGTCGTCGTCGTTGTCGCCGTCGTCACTTTTGCTTTGTTTTTGCTAAATGCGCTTTTTTATAAAATTGTTTTTTTTCTTGTTGCTTCTTCGGGGTTTTTTTTGTTGTCGTGGGGCTTGCCACATTTATATGCATTTTGCATACTGTTGCACTTGCCAACAGGTAGTCAAATAAACACTCCGTGTCCAATGCTGCCAAAACTGCCAAGCAGGCGTTTTTTCTATGTTTCATCTTAAATTTGTTGTTGGAAAAGTAAATTTATGCCCATTAATACCTATGGACTCTTATAGAGCAGAGTACTTCTTTAAGAGAGCGAGTAATTACCTTGTGAAAACTTCTTCACTTGCTTACAGGGTATCTGGCAGTCGATTGTACTTGAACTTATCCTAAAATATTCTTGGCTTTTGGCGCCAGGTTTTTTCTCTGCTTAATCAAAAGGGGCGTGAGTCACGCATTTATTTGTCTTTAAGCTTCAGAAATACATACAGAAAATGCATGCGTATTTGCACAATTATTCAAATATGGAAAGACAGCGAGCGAAAGAGACAAAGGAAGAGAGAGAATGGGTGAGAGGTGTGAGTTGTAGCAAACAAAAGCCGTGTTTAATGAGCACATAAAGCAAATAACAAATATTTTGCTTAAGTGATTAGCTATCAGAACTATAAATTTACATATATGCAACTTACTTGATTAACATCAAGTATCTCTTAAGTTAGGTTAAGAAAAGTCTTCTCTCTAAATAACTGCAGAAATAATAGTAGATTACAGTTCGAAAGCCATTGTCTTAAGTTAAGTTGCACTGCGGCATGAGTTAACAGTGCGCTGTTAAACCCCTGTTAAATTTAACTTATCCGCCAATTTGTGTTATTTTATGTGATATCATTCTATAATTTGGTATTTTACAGTTTATATGTCTTTAAGAATATCTATCTTTATGTAAATTAAAATAAATAGATCAATTGTGTAAGCAGTTGTTTGGTGTCAAGCTGCAAGTTTTAAATAATATAATAATATTGTTTTTATTATGCCTCTTATAATCGTAACTCGAAAATGACATAATTTTCTTTGTTTTCGCTGCTTTTCTAAATATATTTTTATAAATAGAAGCATATATTTTAGGCATTGTTATACCTTGAGTAAAGTTTATATTCGACTGCGTGGGAATTTTCCATATAATCCGATAGAATATATAGTCTTTTATTTTATTGACGTTGGTAAATCTTGGTTTATTTTTTGTAGACGCTTCAAGTATACATATTTCCTTGTGTATTCATGCCGATATGACGCAGTCAGATATTATATACTGTCTATATATAACATATGTAGACGTATTCATATTGTGTTAGGTCATGAAAGTTTTGGATACGCTTGAATTACGCTCTACACGGTTATTAGACGAGTTAGGGCACTACACTTTGAGAGTTACTGTATTGTCATTACGCGGCTATTAGACGAGTGAGGAAACTACAGTTTGGAAGTCACTACGTTATATGCTGCTATTAGATGAGTGAGGGAGATACAGTTTGGCAGTGAGTGCAATTGTCAATTACATCAGATATCTCAATTATTATTAAGTGTTTAAATTTGGTTTGACAGGCGATTGATGAAAATTTCAATAGAACACAAATTGTTTAGATACGAATATAGAGAATTAATTGAAAAATAAAATATGTATAAATGTTAATATTTATTTAAACAATTTGCACTTATTTGGAAAGGTTTCCATGAATTTATGATATAGTTATTATTATTAAGTTTTGCTTGTTTAAGCAATATATAAAGTGCGTAATAGAGAAAAGTCGGAGATAGTCAAAGCTGAAAAGATTTTTTTCTTACTTGTTTACTTTTTGTATTTTCATATTTATGGCAAAATCCAATAAGAGAAGAGTTTTTTCTTCTTTTTGAAGGTCGTATGGGATGTGTGGTATTAAATAAATAATGAATATAAACAATAACAATTGAGTTGCAAAGCCTGGCAATGGGCGTGGCAAGGCGTGATAGCACAACGCCCCAGATACAAATTGTGCTTTGTTGTAATCAAAGTCATGCGCCCTTTCACACACGAGTGAGTGTGAGTGGGTGTATGTGTGTGTGTGTGTGTGTGTGAGTGTGTGTGGGTGTGTGTTTGTTTGTGTGTGACTGTGAGTTATTTCCCATGTTATGTTCTTGATAAACAGATAAGAAATTCAACTTTGGGGTTTCTTCAATTCATGACATAATTTCACACCTGAGAACACCTGAGAGATCGCTCAACTAATTGTATTTGATTTGCTTTTTAAACATTGCACAACTAATTAGACTTTCAAATGCTAACGATTAGCATAAATAATATCAACTAACCGGTTACCGGTTTGAATTACCGAATTCCAAATATTTATTTATTAAAATTAAGTCTTAAAGAAATGTCAGGTGTATTTAGACGCAATGAACTTTAACTTTATTCATTATTGTGTGTACAATTTGTGGAAGGAATTTTATGAATCTTAGAAGTATGATAAAATTAATACTACTCAAGACTGATAAGCGAAGAAAACCAATATGTAACTCCATAAGAACGATCAGACTAAACCATAAGATGAATCCCGCACTCTTAAATAGAGTAGAGGGGTCTATTGAGTTTGTCAGTAGCGAAATGTGCACAACAGGCAGAAGGAGGCGTGGCCGACCCTATTAAGTATATAAGTTCTTGATCAGCATCAACAGCCGAGACAATATAGCGATGTTCGACTGTCCGTCCGTCTGTATGAACAGTGATCTCAGAGACTATTTGAGCTAAAGACACCAAATTTTAAATGAAAGTACGTCTACTTTGCGAGCAGATCAAGTTGGTTTTTAATCGGTGCCACACCCACTACGGCCCCCGCAAATTGTAGAAAACTCTTTTCACATCTTCATAACTTGGAAACTATTAAAGCTATCGTGTACAAATTTAGACATGAAGTGTACGGTACCATTATAACAAACCTCACCAAGTTTGATCCAGATCGGACAACTATAGCCTATAGCTCCTAGAGGACAAATCGGTCAAAAATTGATGATTCAAATGGAAAAACGCGCACTAGAATGAGTACGGGGTCTTTTACAGTCGGCTCGCTCGACTGTAGCCTTTCCTAACGGGAGTAGTACCCATTTTTTTTCTCACTTTGGGGAAAACCTAACCGCAAAGATACAAATCAGCTTAAATTATAAAGAAACTTATCAATTTTTTGTTTTTTAACTGGTCAGGTCGTCGTTTGTGTTGCTTTGGAGGCGCTCCACTTGGTGGGCGTGGCGGTGATAAAGCTACAGGTAAAATGCATGATGGTTAGTTGGTTCTGGACGGTTTTGCCCGTGAGCATGTGCATTATCTGTATGTATTTCTGTGGCAGTCTCTGAGTTTAGGCATGGATTGTGGGGTTATATACAATTTTAAATACCAATTCTGTCACTCAATTAATTATTTTAATTATATTTATCTGTTTTTCTAATTGCAGGCAAAAATCTTTACAACAATGAACATGTAGCAATAAAAATGGAGCCTATGAAGTCAAAGGCTCCACAACTACACTTAGAGTATAGGTTTTATAAGCTATTAGGATCACATGGTATGTTGAAAAGTTCTCTCTCTCTCTCTATATATATATATACAATATATTTAATAACCCAAATACTCCTTACACTACTAACAAACAGTTAAAAATAACTAACAAAATCAAACAAAACAATAGTTTATTTTTTATCCATGCCCGATTATCGAAAATAACTAATTTACTAACCGATAAACCTAACCTTACTACTCCAATAATCCAAAAAAAAAAAAAAAAAACTATGTTTTGCACCGTTACCACCTTCGTTAGTTTGAAAAACAAACTCAAAACAAATCTATACGAGTATAACACTTAGTATTATGAGTGCTATAAGAATTTTGATATATATATATATTATACATAAGAAGACATGAATAGATTTTCTCAAGCATATTTTGGAGGTCGGTGCGTGATTTAAATTGAAAAAAAAAAAACATAAAACAAAACAGAAAATATATGAATTATACTATTATTTGTAGAACAGCTACTATGTATGGCAGCTGTGCTACTGTTATATTGTTCTGATGTTATACCCACCAACTTACTATATGCTGATTTCTCAACTCAACTCAACCTGTTTATAATCTTATTTTCCGTTGTTTAAAAAAAACCAATATATATATAAATATTTCTATATATATTTTGACCTGATCCTTCATACAACCATCAACAAATATCGATACTGAAAAACCCCCGATACCAAATCTTAATCATCGTGTGCGACAACCAATCGAATCAATCAATCAATCAACCACCACCACAAAATCAACAACAATCAACTGAATTATATGCATAACACATTATGATGGCATGGCACATACCCTGTAAAAACCAAACCGATGATACCCACAGCCGATAACGCCCCAGAAGGCATACCACGCATTTATCACCTGGGCACTTGTGGTGGCCGTTACAATGCCATGGTTTTAGAGTTATTGGGATTATCATTAGAAGATCTCTTCAATATTTGCTCCCGTAAATTTTCACTTAAGACTGTATTGATGATAGCGAAACAACTTGTAAGTTTATGCATAACAACCACAACAAAAAAAAACAAACAAAATTAAAAAAAAAAAAGAAAATGGCCAACATTTTTTCTTTTCGACCACTTTGTTTAAGCCAAATTGTCGTAAACACTCGCTCACATGGTGCAAATGGCATCGGTTGTATAACAGTTAAATGGCAAATTGGCTTAAACAGAGTTTCACACACACACACACACACACACAACTATTATTATTATTATTATTTCAATTGTAAATTACATTTTAACGCAAAGTGTCTCAACGGCTAAAGCCTGTTTTCAAGTTAAGCAAGCAATACCCATTTTTGTTACCAATTTTAAACTTTCATAATTTGAACCCTTAGAAGAACACGCAACACACAATGAACGTTAGTGCCAAATATATTTTAGTTACTGTAGTGGAACAAAAGTATTGAAAATATATATTAATAACAAAATACTTAACTTTTTTTTTTTTTGTTGTAGTTCTGATGATTTTTTTTTTAACTGTTCTTTGGGTTGTAGCTTATTTGATACCAAAAAGATTGAACTTGTAATTGCAATTTAACCACCAAAATAAACCAAACTTAAAAGCATGTATACTAAGCGTCGTAAATAGGCAAATTATAAAAATAAATTACTTACAATGTTTCTATGTAAATAAATTAGTTAAGAACAAATTACGTTTATCAAAAAGCAAAATGCATTTTTAACAACAGTTAATGTTAGTTGCCTAAATTAATGAATTTTCCCTCCTATTTGTTTTCTATTCAGTTTGTTTATTCTTCCTGTATGTGCTCCTATATACTATATGTATGATTATACTTATTTTAACCAACTACCAACTACTAACAACAACACAGCTCCAAAGATCAAGATATTTTGCTAAAATAGTGGTGAAAAACTATAGCAACAAAAAACATAACTGTTATACACAACTGTTATACACAGCTGTTATACACAACTGTTATACACATACACAACTCGTACACCTAAGTTAAGCTTAAGTCGATGTACCGATAGGAGAATGCCAATTAAATATTACTAGCTTTAAGGTGTTATACAGCCAATCTGTTATACATATTAACATTTAGTTCTTGCTTTAAAGACTGCAGAAATCTTTTTTTTTTGTTTTCTCCGATGTATGGCATAAAGTTGTACTACTACAGGGTCGTTAAAGAACAGGCTTCCTCGTTATATGCTTCGAGAATCTCTATTTTTGTTGTTCTTGTTGTTTTTAGCACAGTTTCAGTTTCGCTGTTGACTCAAAGAAATGAAGATGCAGACAAGAAATAAAGGTGGTAATAAACGTAAGACGCGCTAAACTAACCTTAAAAAAAGAAGAGCTATATAATATCTATCGTTTGTTCGCTCTCTTTCTCTCTCCATCCCTCTCTCTCTCTCTATCGCTCCCACTTTCTTCGTCTTTAACTTGTTATACCCGGTGCTCCCCCTACAAAATATAGCTGCAAATAATACAAAAAATAATATCTAAAATATTTTTTTTGTCTCTCTTACCTCAATCTTTCTCTTCTCTTCTTTCTATCTCTCTCTCGTTTTTTGCATAAAACAACAACAACAACAACAACAAACGAAAATCGACAACGTATTCCAAAATAAATCAAACTACGTTACTTTTGTGCGCTGCTCAACACTAAAACAAACAAACACGACAACAACAACAACAATCCAAAAAAAATTCAATTATTAAATTGCTTGTCATATTTTATTTAAACAAAAAAAAAATACCACACGCATATTTTTTTTTTTTTGTTTTTTTTTGTTTTATTTGGAATATTTTCCGCAATTTGTTGACCTGTAGCAGAGGGTGTACCAGAAGTATATTACTTCGGCCCATGCGGCAAGTACAATGCTCTTGTTATGGAATTGCTTGGTCCATCACTCGAAGATTTGTTCGATATTTGCGGCAGACGTTTCACTTTGAAGAGCGTACTACTGATAGCTATACAATTAGTAAGTACAACCCAACCAAAAAAATACAAAAACAAATTCAACTGCAATTAGTAATTTAAAAAAAAAAAAAAAAAAAAAAAAAAAATTAGTAACGTTTATTTTTGATTATTAAATGAGCACGCGCATTTCTCTCAGTGCATAATCACATTACACAACACTGGTAGCAGTTAAGGCAATTAACCAACACTGGCCGAACCCCCTCAGCGCAATATATATCACACATTATACCCCACCACCACGCCCCTCAACCAAACCAACCATAATTTTTTAATTATTATTTTGTGTGAGTGTGTGTGAGAGAGTGTGTGTCTGTGTGTGTGAGTGTGTGTAGGGCTGCTTGGGTGTGTTTTTTTTTTATATTGTTTGGTTGTTTTTTAAGTTAATTAAAAAACATGTTTCTTTTGCTAACTAACAAAAAGAAAGAGGAAGACGCTGAAGTTTCTTTTAAACAATTATTTTTTTTTTAGTTGCTCTCTCGCTCACTCATGTTATTATCCGGTTAAGGTTGAATTAATAATTTTAAGTTGTTTTTTAACCTTTTTTTAGTTTAGCATTATCATATGAAGCATTCGATAAAGTCATTAATAAATTTATATGCCGCTTTTTTAACTAGTCGATTAATGCAAAAGTATTTGACTGACATTTAGTTATTAACAGCCAACGTTCATTGTACAAAATCGTAAAAATTTAGCAACAATTATCTATAACTTAATAATATTTAAATTATAAATTGCATGTACATTAATTACAGTAGTTGAATTGATAAATACTTTTTAGTTTGCGTTTACGTTTAATTATGATTTCAAATCAATTTTTTAAGTAAAACTTAAATCGTTGCCATCAAAAAATCAACAAACAACAACAAAAACAACAACATTCACAATTTTAAGCTAGTTGAGACACTACAAAAAAAAAATTTAATTTATATGAAAAAATAAAAAATAAATATATATTTTATTGAAAAACCACAACAAAGTCTATCAATGAGTAGCAAATTTAATAAATTATTTAAAATTAAAATTATTATAAACTCTACTCCTTGATAGACTTACGTGTGTGTGTTGTAAAACGACAAAAACTAATTAATTTTAAAAAAAAAACTTTTGGATACTATAGCTCCACCGGATCGAATATGTTCATAGTCGGCACTTAATATATAGGGATGTGAAACCAGAGAACTTTCTCATTGGCAGAACATCAACAAAACGTGAAAAAATTATACACATTATTGGTAATGTATTAAATGGCTTAAATCGCTCTTAACTCAGTTAATTAATCAATCAATTTCTTTTACAGATTTCGGTTTGGCCAAAGAATACATTGATCTAGATACAAATAGACATATACCATATCGGGAGCATAAATCGTTAACCGGTACAGCTCGCTATATGTCAATCAATACGCATATGGGACGCGAGCAGTCGAGGCGTGACGATCTGGAGGCCCTGGGTCATATGTTTATGTACTTCTTAAGAGGTTCACTGCCGTGGCAAGGCCTTAAGGCTGATACACTCAAAGAGAGATATCAAAAAATCGGTGATACAAAACGTGCAACACCCATTGAGGTGAGAGATTCCATAAACAATCAAAACTTAGACATTCGCTAGTGTAGTCAAGTCTCTTTGCTTAAGAATTAGTAACTTCTGTTAAGTAATGTTTACAACTAGGCATAAAACTAGCATGTTAGTGATAGAAAGACAGTGTTAGACATGACAGTGATTTTAAATTAAGTGTTTCTAACACTTTTTATGATAATTAAGGCAAAGTTTGCTTTATGTATAGTATAAGTATATATAGTATAAGCATTATGTATAGAAAACTCTATGAAGAAAAGTGTTTCCTTGTCAAAAGAGGCATTAAATTTGTCATATGTTAAATAGACAATAGTTATGTACAGATTAAAGACTCTGTACATGTATGAAATACTTGATATCTAAGCAACTTATTGTATTCTTTAAGAAATATTGATTCTTTATTTATGATAGAAGAATTGTAACAAGTAGTTTGACTAGCTAAAACAGGCATTTCTGTTGTCCTTATGAACTTATGTGACGTTTCTTCTTCTTTAATGTTAAAAGAAAACTCTAGAAATTATATTCTATCTGAATATGTGCATTAATTTATTATAAATTTAATAGACAAGACTATTGTAAAGATATAATCATTCTATATATAGAATACTTTAATGTTGGTTACTGATTTAAGTTATAAATTCTTATTTGTAACAAGTTAGGTGTAGCTAGATGTCATTTCTTCTAGACATTACTTATGTATAGGTTTAATCATTATTTCCATATGTGTTCAATTCAAGATTGTTCATAATTTAGTCGACTTTAGCACATATACCAATAGAATAATTCCTCGTTTATGACTATAGATTTGTTTGTGACATGTAGAGCTTTGCTAGATATAAGTCTTCTGACATTATGGACAACATTTATGGTTAGGTTTATTGATTTTTGATATATAGTAAATGTATTTAGTACAATACTTAGTCGACTTTACTAAAGTTACAGGAATTCAGACTCTTCTGTTAAGATTAAAGAGTAGAGGAATCTATTAGGTTTGTCACGTCCGTTTGGTTCGGATCAGACAACTTTAGCCTATAGCTCCCGTAGGACAAATCGGTCTAAGACTGGTGATTTGTATGGAGAAAAAATTTAGTTTAGCTGGATGGATTTTAGACAAAGATAATGTTCAGGTTCTATAATTAACTTATGTATTGATAAGATTGTTAATAACTTAGATGAATACAAAGTATAGATCTTAAATAATGATAATATCATGGTGATAGTTAAGCTTTTGACTAGATATAAATCGAATACTTTTTTATCAGTTATTATATATTCTTAAAACAATCGACTTATTCTATAATGTATTACAGGTTCTTTGTGACGGCCACCCCGAAGAGTTTGCAACATATTTGCGTTATGTGCGGCGGTTGGATTTTTTCGAAACTCCCGACTATGATTTTCTGCGAAGACTGTTTCAAGACTTATTCGAACGTAAGGGCTACACCGATGAGGGCGAATTCGATTGGACAGGGAAGACAATGGTAGGTTACAATAACTTCGATCAGAACAATAATAATCGTTCAGACATTAAATACTGATAACTTAGAGAAGATATATATATTCTCATAACATACTATACACACAGACATATTTAACAAACATGCATCTATGCCGAATTCTAAAAAACATATTTAATTTCTAGGAAAGTTAAGAATATCAAGAATTTTCCATGAAACTAACTACTTAACACTTGAGTAATGCGCCTCCTCATGTAACTCTCTCAAAAAAAGAAAGAACCAAAAAAACAAATGCACTTTTGAAAAAAATGGGTAAACAAGCATGTTCTCAAGACCTTCTCCATCCCGCCCCCCTCTCATGTCCATCCAATATCCAGCCATATACCTCTGGTAAAGTTAAGAGAGTTCAAGACATTTTAGAAGCATGCAAGACAAAGAGATAGTGAGCAGCTTTTACAGCAGATGATAATGATAATGATGATGATGATCGTGATAATTATAATGATGATTATGATGGTGATGATGGGCCCCAGATTGTTAAAATTCTATTTCGATTCTTGTTGCAGCGCACAATGTTATTTCTTTCCGTTTATACATATATTTTTATAAAGCGCCAATTAGAAAATTAAATTATAGAGAGACCACTCAACAAAGCACAGAAGAAAAGATACAAAAAAAATAATGAAAAAACCAAACTAACACCACAAACCAAAAAAAAAAAAAAAAAAAAAAAAAAAGAAAAAGATAAAGAAAATATGAAAAAACAATATTTATTTATTTTGTTGTTTAATTTAAATTGTTAATTATTTTGCTTGCGAATTAAGATTTTTTAACTTTTTGTGTATTGTTTTGCACTCGATGAACGATGATAAATGTGCGATTGTGTGTGTTTGTGTGTGTGTGTGTGCGTGCTATATAGACCAAGGACCAGCTGGATCAAATGAAGGTCATTAAGAATGCGCCGCCTTCGTATTTGGCCAAGAATAAATCCGATAAGGTATCAAATTTACAAAAAACATTAATTATTGCCAGAAAGTGTGCTGATAATATGCTTGTTCAGTGTTGGTAAATGCTTGTTGAATAGTTGTTAAGCGCTAGTGTTAAGGCCAATGAAACTAACTGTATTTGAAGACATTCTAACAGCACTCTCTTCTTTCTCTCTCTCTCTCTCTCTTTCTCTTCTGTCTACAACTACAACGATACAAATTGAAATGCATCAATTATTAATTAATCGTGTATTTGTGTGTCTTAAAAATCGAATATATATATATAACTTAAAATCGATCAACTAAATCGACTGCATCCATATCTATATATATATAAATCACCAAAAAAAATACCAAACACGCTCTCACACAGTCAACGCCCGTCGGATCTCTACAAACTGGCCATGAAGTCATCATTTCACCAAATAAAGATCGTCATAATGTTACGGCTAAGGTAATGTATTCCAATTTATCACTCTTAAATAATCTCAGATACTTTGTTTATGGTTAATTTAATTTACTTTTTTTAAATTTGTTCTTTTGTTGATAAACGATAACTAATTTTATTTATTACTACCAGTTTTACTAAGCTTTAACAAAAAATAATTTTTTTTTAAATATTTATAACTCCTTTTAACTCAACTACTTACAATATTTTTTAACTCTGCTTTAAAATTTTACCACTTTTTACCTCGAACAAAAAATGGTTTATTTTTACTGAATTTAAAAAAAAAAAAAACTTATTTGAATTTAGGACGTCTCGTATTTTGATTTTGATGATGTTGATAATGAGAATGAAGAATATATAATACTTGAGGTTAGAAATTGTTGATTTCTACTGGTTAGTTAAGATCAAGAAATGCTGTATTCCGCAACGATTCAAAAATTTATTCAAATTATGCTAAAAAGTATTGTTGTATTGTCGTTCCAAGTGAGCTAGAGAGAAGGATTTTGGTATATCCCATACTTGTTCTTAAGTAATTGCTATAACTGTATATACTTAACTGAATGTGATTAGTTGCTGATTATTTATTATTATTTTTGTAGTCTTTTTTTTGTTTTAGAATAGAGCTTTAGATGCTACTGCGCCGCAGTTTTCGAATGGGTTTTGAACAATTTTTAGAGCTAGTTCAGAAAAAAGTTATTGAAAAATCTTAAGATTATTTTGGTGAACGGTTCTAACTACGGTATAAACATAACTACAGTGAAAGCTCTACTCGCGGACAGCTCCCTTAGCCGGAGGAAGAGCGTACAAAAATACTGGTACCGTGGCTGTCCGGCCAAGGGAGCTTTCACTGTATTTAACATATGCTGCTGCACACTGTACACCTACATACACACACACAACTCACACTCACACACCCACACACACATACTCCCAAACAATTGAAAACTGATGATCTTTAATTTTGGCTTTAAATGTTATATTTAAATCTTGGTTTAAATTGCTATAATAACTTTAGTTCTATCGATTCGCACATTCGTCTTGAACTGCTTTAGTTTTTTTTTTTAATACGCTCTTCTGTTGTTTAGACATCAAAATTTTGTAGAGTCTAGTCAAAATGAAATATATATAAATCAAAAAAATACAAATCGATTAACTGACAAATTAATAATTGATAAATTTATGCATTGATTGCTCGCTTTTATAAACCAACCCATTATACAACCCGATATCGATACTCCAACTGAACCGAATTCGAACTCCGTTCTCCGCTCTCCGCTCTTCGATCCCCCAACCACAATATAGACCAATGCCAAAGGAGGCGTGGCTGCGTGGCCGGACGTGCCCAAACCGGGTGCGACCCTTGGCAATCTAACACCCGCCGATCGGCATGGCTCAGTCCAGGTAAGTTTCGAGTCCAACACGAAGCTCAAGAAGCTAAAGCTACCAGACCAGGCAAAAATCAAATATAATAAAATTCAGAAAATTAATTTAATAATTAGAAACAATTGAAAAAGAGAAAATTTCGAAAATTTCGTCTTTTTTTTTAAAGATCTTTTCGTTTTCAGTGTTTTTGTTCAGTTTTCTGTAAATAATATCCATGTTTTATCCTCGAGGAGATTGCTCGTTACACCCCCCTCCAAAATTCTAGGTTCCACATACCAAATATATATATCTATCTATCTATATAGCATAAAAGTTCTTTCTGTTCTATTCTCTTCGTTCCCTGCTCGTAAAATGCCTGATATCAATGTGTACATACATAAATACATACATACAAAACATACATATCAATATATATATATATATATATATATATATATATATATATATATATATATACATAACATTAGATTATTTATAAATAAAAATATACTTGATTGCTGATGATCTATCTATAATATATTCATTGAATAATTACTCGCAGACTGTTATATTTTTGGCCTTTTCAATTCTAATGTTTTCACTTGATTTACTCTACATTAGCTCAACAAGGTACTGAAACCCAATAAAATAATATATATACATATATATCTACTATATATTTCAAGTGTAACTTCTATCGTTCGGTTTGTTTGTTCTCTCGTTGCTCCCGTTTCAACTAGTTCATTTTTGTTCTCGGACTCTCTTTTTTGAATATATCTTGTTCCGATTATAAAATGTTATGTGCATAGCTTGGATTTTAGTATTTACATAAAAAAAACCAAAAAAACGTATGCATGTGAATGACAAATATCTATAGAAAAGGATATATATTTCGATATAGTTCTGTAGCCCTGCATGACGTTAACCAACACTGAAGTATAAGCATGTATCTAGAGTGGATTTAGCACTGCATGTACACACACACACACACACAAGCACACTCTCACATACACACACCACACTCAAACACAAACACACTGTGTTAGCGTGAATTCGGCAACTTGAAAGATTCATTATCTCGTCATGTTCTACAAGAAATCGTATTCATTCGACATTGCCCAAAAATTAATGCAGAGTCAGCTATTGTGAAGCAATACTTATTACAGAGATTGCCCGAAGATTCAAGCTCAGACGATGATAGCCCATTTGATGCTTATGAGACAAGCGACTGCGAGGACGAAGCTAAGAAATAAGACCAGGCCAGGCCAAGACAAGACAAGACACACCCAATTCTACCTACCACTATCTACTGTCTACTTTATTCAACCCACTATCTAGTACTACTACTACTACTACTATTTCTACTACTATTCTACTTCAAATCCTATTAAATTTTGTTTATCCAAAACAATAAGCCTTAAAGTTTTATTTACTTACTATAACTCTATTCTATATACTACTCTAGGCTCAACAAAGATCATGAGGTATTTCTAAAATCTATAGTGGCCTGTCCTCCAGTTTCAGTTTCTATGTCTGATTGTTTCAATGGATGTCTGCATGCAAGTGTGTGTATGTGTGTGTGTGTGTGTGTGTGTGTGTGTGTGTGTGTGTGTGTCTTTTTGTCTTTATTGGAATAATTTGACATTATCTTGCTGCAAACGAGCTGAATATAGTAGGGCAATCTCTGTAGTAATCGAATAGGATACTTAGGAAACTTAGTTTAAGATTTACAGATTTGAAACACTGTTTAAAATTATATAAGTATATATGTTAACAAAAGTATACTTAATAATTTAAAAAAAAATATTTTAAAAACAAGAAAAAAAACATTTTTAAATTTTTTCTAATCCATTTATTGATTGTATAAGAAGGAAATTATTATTTACGCATTTTTAGCTTTTCATAATACAACAAGTATTTAATTTTTTTTGTTGAATTTTTAAAAAGATTTCATAACTATCTTAAGTTATTACAACAGTAGACTGCGCTGGCGCCATCTACCGTTTGGTAGGAGAAAACATAACTCAAGGCTCGTTTGCAGACACTTTAAAGAAATCAGAAGCAAGATCTTAAAAAAAAAAATCAACTGCTTTAAAAACTTCTCCACGTACTCACTTTAACTAATCACTTGCTAGTTAGTAGCACACCAGTAGCAAAAATTAATTAAATTTCAAAACTAGGCCAATATTTTTGTTAATTTTTCTCTGGCAGTAAGAAGTTATTAATATGTTTTTGACTAGCGTTATGAAAAACTAAAATTGAATAACAAAATGAAAAAACAAATCAAGTGTGTTAATTACGTCCAAAATGTATAATCACGAAATACTTAATAAGAATGCAGACAAAATATGTATAATTTGTATGTTTAGTGTAAGTGCTGGAATTGACCGAATTAAACTAATGCGAATTCAAATTGTGCAATTTTTTGCCAATTTTCTTATTGGTTCTATTTTTACAGGTTGTGAGTTCGACAAATGGCGAACTGAATGCGGACGATCCGACAGCAGGACACTCGAACACGCCCATCACACAGCAGCCCGAAGTAGAACTTGTCGATGAAACAAAGTATGTATTGATAACGATTTAAATGAGATGAAGATGAGCACTTTATTGATATATACGCATATGACTTTATCGATACTTATATCGATAGTGTATCGTTCATCTCAATTAATTGTGTGTTTGGTGATTTTTGCTTTATCGTTTTAATGCGCATCTCTCTTTTTTTTTTCTTCTTTGGTTTCTCTCTTGTAACTGTTTTTAGTGGTTCCTTATATTCCAGATGTTGTTGTTTCTTTAAACGAAAGAAGAAGAAATCGACGCGCCAAAAATGACTAGACGGTGTACAATGTAGTCCAGAACGCGAAGCAGTCACCCTACTGCGCGCAACTTCACATTCAAACTCACGGGATAGCGTATTGAATAATCCAAGTCAGGATTATATACAACAAGCAACGTCGCAGCACACGTTGCGTTATCCTCCATCCGCGTCGATGTTGACGCCAACACCAACTACAAATACACCGACACTTCCGTTGTAATTTATATAAATACTGAAATACACACACACACTACAGATTACACACCTTACAGAATACACAATAATAGCAAGCAAAAATATAAAAAAAAAAAAAATACCACAAAAAAAATTGAACCTAAACATTTAAACATAAAAACAGTAAAAAAAAAAACAGTAAAAATTGCAACAACAAAAAAATACAAAACAAAAAAAAAAAACAATTTTATTATTATTTTTATTATTTACCAATTTTGCGTTTATGTTAATTATATAAATTATTATAATTATTAATTATATTATTAATAAAAAAAAAAAACAAAAAGAAGAAACAAACAAAACAAAAATGCAAATAATATACATACAAAATTATTGAAACATAAAAAAATACCAAACTGTCATAATAATTTCATAAAAAGAAAAATACTAAAAATAAAAAAAACCAATTGCTCTTAACCGAATGAGAACTTAAAACAGAATGACACGGACACACACACACACATACACACAGCACACACGGACACTCACCACTTAACACATATTTATATGCATATATACAGATATAAACTTATTTAAATACTAGTGCAGCATCATTTAATGAAAAACTACAAAAGCATTACATGCATTAATATTTATAGAATCAAACAACAAATTGTACATTAATTTAACGCGTATAACAGATATTTAATTCATTCGAACAACTATGGAAGCAAGTTATTCGTATATGTACGTATGTATGTTTGTGTATATTCGCATACACCCAATACATGTACACTTCAATCACTGACTCACTCACTCATACACATGTCCTTGTCCGCTCCCTTCCACACACAACGCGTAGCTTAACTCTCTTCCATTCTCCCTCTCTCACTCTCGCGTTTAGCGTAGGCAGCTTTTGTTTAGCTCTGCTTTTGGATGCACTTTTTACACACACATACTTATATACCGCGTGTTTGTACATATGTGTGTATGTATGTACGTACGCGCTATTGTACATAATTTTTATAACTAATGCCGTAATGAACGAACTTGAAATGCGATTAATATTTTAGTAGTTGAATTCATTTTGTACAAGATTAGTGCATTTATTTGATTAGTGTGTGATTTTTTAGGTCAATTTTATTTACGAAAATTTAGCAAAAAAGTGAAAGCATTTTGGAATTCCACACACATAAAGCCTTAACCAAAAAACAAAAAAACAAAAAAGTGAATAGAAATTGTAGAACACAAAATCCTTCTAGGCGGCACTATGTTTCCCCAAATAGCAATAGCTAAATGAAAATTGTAGAGAAGAAAGGAAATGAAAAATGGTAGGAAACTACTCAATATCAATCACTTTATAGTTAATAATAAAAGATAAAAAAAGAGAAAAACAAAAAAATAAAGAGTAAATACAAAAAAAAAAAAAACAAAGTACTGAGCTATTTATTTTGATATTACGTGATACTAAACTTACATACTTACTACACTGAAAAAGCTGCCTGCAGCTACGTCTCCCGAACCCAACATACTTACATACATACAAAGCATACAAAATATAATAACTGCAAATCAAATTCAAATAATAATACTAAAAAAAAATACTTTAATATTGCTTTCTTCAAAAAACCCCATCTGAAAGAATTTGTTTTCCCTCCCATTTAAAAAGAAAGCGTAAAAACAACAGCAAATCTATAATATTTACATACATATATAAATATATATATATATATATATATATATAAATATATTTTAAACAAATTTTTTATACTTATTAAAATATACATACTACAACAAGAACAACAAATATATAAACAAACAAAAAGTATAGTGTTAACTTTACAAAAAAAAAAAAGAAAGAAAAGAAAAGAAAAATTGAAACGAAACTTAAACTTAAATGTGTTTTTGCGATTTTCTTGAAGCATGGGAAAAAAAAAAAAAAAAAAATCAAATTTCAAACATTACTCGATTAACATACCTACCATATAATAATAATAACGGTATATTGCAAACAAAAACAAATATTAAAATTACATATGAAATTTACCAAATTTCTTGTATAGTTAAAAAATGAAAATCATTTGTATTATATATGAAATCTAAAGCGTAAAAAATCACACAAAAAAACAGAAACATGAAGAATAAGTCAAGTATAACAGATTATACTACATACATACATAATGTACTTTAATGTTGATAAACAGAGAAGAAAGCAAAACACAATTAAGCGCATGCATTAATAACAAAGAAATTTATCAAATTTAAATTAAAAAAACAAAAATTAAAAAAGGCATTCAGAACAGAGAACACAACTGAAGGATCAGCAGGAGCAGGAGGTGAAGAAGCAGGAAGAGAAATTGAAGTGTAAGGGAGTGGAAAGTATAACAGTTTTGGCAAGCAGTGCACGCATAGCCTTTCGCTAATTGCAGGTAAAGCAGTTAACATTGTTAACTCTGGCAAGCAGTTTTAAACAAATTTAACATTTAAATTTATTGCATATACGCGAGCGAGAAAAACAAAAACAAATACAAGAAAACAAAACAAAACAAAAGAAAAAAACCACATGAAATATTTAAGTCATTTACAGCTGAAATGTTTAAGCGCCATTTCAGTTGAAAAAAAACTGAAAATAAAAACAAAAACAAAAGTATGTAAAAGATAAATATTGTATAAAAATGATTTATTATTAACTATAAGTAACAAAAACATACAAGATTTAAGCAAAAGAAAGAAAGACCCCGAAAACTCCCGAGAAACAAAGCAAAACAAAACAAAAAACAAAAAAACAAGCTAAAAATGAAAACAAAATAAAAGAAAATTATTTAAAAAAATGTGTGTATTTTATATAAAACCAAAACAAAAGTAAAGTAAATGAGGTAATCGAACAGTTAAAGGGTATATTTGTTTAGAAGATGCTCAACAGTTTTAATAACAGTTAGACGTCATTTGGTTAAGGAATCGTGAGTTTTATGTGATTTACTTGAATTGTATTTATAAATTCTTAGTCAACATTGTCTAATCGAGAATACAATGAGTGTCATCGGACTTTTTATTTATTATTGTTTAATTGTGCATGATTTTCGTCAGATTGTCATTTCCCAGAAATTGTGCATTGTGTGGGTTTTTGAAGTACACTGAAAAAAATAATTGTTTAACTGTTTATAGAGGAAAACTCGATTTGTTAAAATTTAATGTTTAAACCAGTTTGAGTGTTATTCTAGTTTTATATGAAATAATTCAAATATTTATTCCATAAACTGAGCAATTAATGTTATTACAAGCAGAAAGAAAGAGATGGAGAGAGATAGAGAGAGAGAGAGAGAGCAGCTATAAATACTCGGTTAATTGAAGGCAGCAATAATCGAGTATGCAAATGAGTGAATGATTCATAAACCCACTTAAACTAATTACACAAGTCTGGGTCTAAAGTGGAGACAGCTTTACCGTTAATTCGGTAGTGGAGAGTATTGACAGAGAGAAAACTCATTGGAAGCGAGAGAAAGCCACAGATTTTAAGACTTATCTACACTATTTGGTTTATATAGCCCATTTTCAATATCATAATTTCTACATTTCAATTAAAACAGCATAAAGTTTAAACTTTAGCGATCATTTTACATGAGTAAACTTCCAATCGCTAACTACTTAACCCACGACATGAATATATTCAGTTAGCGGTGACAAGAACCGCAAGCTTTTTGGTTTCATGCTCAAAAGCTTTCGCTTTCGCATTAACTAGTAATGCAAACAAACTTGAGATGTTTATTGTTCAGCTGCTTTGACGCATTGAATTAGTCACATTAAAGCAGTTTGATCCTAATACATGCAAAGCTAAAGGTCAGATACCTCTATGTCTATCCCGCTCATGCCCTCGCTCTGCCCCTTTAGTTAGCGGAGCGAAAAGTGAAGGGATGCAATCGGAGATTTGCCAAGCAGTTGTTAATTCCGTTGGCCTTTGCGCAGCATTGTACAACCTACTATGCTAGCGTATGTGTGTAAATGAGAGAGGGAGAGCGCACGCGTGCATGTGTGCGAGTGTGAGTTACCTTATGCTTGGCACAACAAGACAAGAAACTAGTGTTTGCTCAACAGCAGGTGAACGTTCGCGTCGAGAGCTGAAGAGAGACAATAAAGCAGTGTGAACAAAAATAAAAGAGAATTTTTTGCGCTTTTATTTAATTTGCTGCTCACGTCGCGACTTGTCGCCGACGCGTCGCGAGAGTAAGCTCGTGAATGTTGCAGGCGTGTGTGAAGCGAAATAACTGCATGATAGAAAACTCAAAACTAACTTCCAGCAAGCGGCAGCGAAAACTTCGACGTTGGCAGCGACGGCAACGGTGACAGTGACTGCGACTGCGACTGCAAAAGCAGTTAAGAGCTATATACCAAGCAGACTTGGTTTTAGCCAACGCCAATCAGTCTGTGTGATCGCTTCGAGCCTTTAAGACTTGCGCAGCGGCAAAACCAAAAAACAGAAAAAAAAAAACTTGAAATTTTTAAACACAGCAAAAAAGAAAAGAAAAGGTTGCAAGTTAAAAAATAAAAACAAACAAAATAAAAAGACGAATCCCGTTTTTTGTTGTTTGTTTAAAGAAACTTTTAAAGTGTGGATCAGATCGGATCAGAACGGAGCAAAGCGGATTGAAAGTGAAAAATTCGTTAAGATTCAAAGCAGAGAAGTTCAATTCCAATGCAGCTGCTGTCGATGCAATAACAATAACATTTTGGCGATTATAGGCCAAAGAGACAAAGAGAGTTTGAAGAGCACGAGAAGCAGAAAGAGCAAAAGAGTGTGTAAGAGAGCGAGAAGGAGTAAGAAACAAACATAAAATACAGCTTAACAATGAATCAAACACAAGTGAATAATTTCTTAAAATGCTTCCTGCAAATTGATGAGCCCGTTAGCCACTTAACAGCACATCACGATCACGTTCATGAACGCGAACACGATCACGATCATGAGCACGATCACGACACGATCACGATCACGATCATGAAGACTCCGGTTCTCTGCTTACCGCCAAGGTAACCGCAATGGTAGTGCTCTGCTGTGCCAGTGCTCTCTGCGGTTCGATTCCATTTCTGCTGAACCGATTCTATCACTGGACAGAGAATCAGACCAATGCTCGATCGGCCACCGTGGTCAAGTGTCTGCTGTACTTTGGCGGTGGTGTACTGTTGGCTACCACATTTCTCCATCTGTTGCCGGAGGTGCAAGAGGTGGTGGAGCAGCTGCAAGAGTGTGAGATCATTGGTAAATTGACCTTTCCTCTGGCCGAACTGCTCATGTGCTGTGGCTTCTTCCTGATGTACTTCATTGAGGAGGCCATGCACGCCTATATGCACAGACACCACAGGGATGATGCAGGCGCTGCCTTTGAGCGGGGACACAGTGTGCGTCACAGTCATCTCATGAAGAATCCATCCGCTCTCGGCTGCAAGTACCGCCGAGTTGACGGCTCCGGGTGCAAATGGTTCGTTGTCTGTGCAGGATCTTATGCAGAACGATCTGGAGCAGCAGAAGTATGGTGCAGTGCATCATCATCAGCATAGTCACACTCATAGTCACAGTCATAATCACAGTCACAATCACGGACACAGTCACGTCCATGGTCACAGCCACAATCATCTGACTGACAGTTCTGGTGACATGTTGACCTCCTCGCTGCGAGGACTCTTCATCGTTTTGGCCCTGTCGCTGCATGAACTCTTCGAGGGCATGGCCATTGGCCTGGAGTCATCTGCCAGCGCTGTTTGGTTCATGTTCGGAGCTGTTTCTGCCCACAAGCTGGTGTTGGCCTTCTGCGTTGGCGTCGAACTGATCGTGGCTCGTACTCGCCTAAGTCTCTCGGTGCTCTACGTGCTGACCTTTGCCGTGGTCAGTCCCCTGGGCATTGGTCTGGGCATACTGATAAGTCATGGCCAAAGCGGCAGTGGTCCCAATCTGGTGTCGGCCATATTACAGGGCTTTGCCTGCGGTACGCTCATTTATGTCGTTTTCTTCGAGATACTATCGAAGAATCGCTCCGGTCTACGGGCTTATCTGGCGCTCTTTGTTGGATTTCTGATTATGTTCGGATTGCAACAGTTGGGTAAGTTTCTAAAGATAATCAACAACAAAGTTGGGTGTGTATGAGTGTGTGTGTGTGTGTGTATGGGTGTATGGGTGTGCGTGTGTTTGTGAGGGCTTAGGCAAGAGATTGCGACATGTCTGCTTCTTCAACCGGAATCAATTCGAGCGAATTAAGAACTGGTTCTTTACATATGACTCGTTCTCATCACAGATCAACGAAAATTCTGTTTATATTTTTTTTTTTTATCATTTATTTAGATTTGAGTATAGACTTTTCGCCTTGTTGGCCTTGTAATAGACCTTGTCTGACAGTTTTGCCGGTGATGTTGTTGTTTACTCTGTAAACTGGTTGGGTTTTTACCCCATAGTGAAATCATTCCCAGCCACCTGGAGATACCCGGGGATACCCAATGTGTCAAAAAGAACCGTCTGTAGACCCCAGCGAAAAACAATTATGAATATCAGTCTGTGACTGTAGTGAAGTACACTCGCAGAAAAAAATGGTCTTTTTCCGAGAAATTCAAAGTGGGCAATAAAAAATATATAAAAATTTAAATTAAAATTCATTTACTGTGAAATTAAATTTTTTTATAATTTAAAATTAAATTGACTCAACTTTTTCGCTCAGTGTAGTTTAATTGCTTAACGCCTTCGCAGACTAATTACATTCACGACTTTTACATTTGCATTTCCATTAACTCACACAACTTGTTCAATAATTAATTTTATTATGTTTTCTTTTCTCTTGCCCTACCTGTACAGGTGCCAGTGGTGGACATGGACACAGCCATGGCAGTTGCTCCGCCGTCGATGATGATCACGAGCATCATGAGCATACGGAGACCGAGTCAAGTGGAGATCATCATCATCATGAGGACGAGTCGCTGGCGGCTGCCCAAAAATACCAGGAGAAACTACAGGTCCTACGTCAAGTTACCCAGAAACTATTAGAGGCGCATCCAAAACATTAAATAATTTAAGAATTTTCATTTTTCTCTGCCAAGCAGAGTTTGTACATAAACTATTGTAAAAAAAAAAAACTATTTATCTACTAGGTAGCAATAAAGTTAAAAGTCATAAAACAGAAAACTAAATATAAAATACTAAAATACTAAAATTGTACTTATTTTTTTTGGTAACTGTTATTAAATGTTATCTGCACTAAAGTTGAAATATTTGAAACTTTTGTTGAACTACAGTGAACACCAATAGTTAAGTAACAGTTAATTAGTTATGTAAATTAACAACTGTATTTTCTTTGTATTACAATAATTATTACTTAAGACTAAAAAAAAAAAAAAAAATAATTTTTGAAATTAATACCGTTAATTTTTGACAGCTTTTTTTGGGGCAATGGAAATTTTTCTTAATCAGCGCGTGGCTTTAATTAATTGAGTTAATTAAACAAGTTGAAAATCAAGAACGAAGAAGAACGAAGAAGAAGAAGTTGGATCAAAATTAAGTTTTTTTTACAAAGGTATTCAAACAAGTGATTAATATTCATAAATGCATTAGCAAATTTGCTAATTGTTAATACATAAAAAAATTAAAAAAAATATTTAATTTTTATGACGTATAGTTTCTGCTGTGGCGTGATCAGGCAATGAGCGAATGATCACGTGGGGACAAAGAGTTTTATATATGCGTATAAGCATTTTTCTGGAACTTGATGTATTTTTTTAAGTTAATTAGGAATAAAATTTTTTTTTTTTTTTTTTTTTTTTTTTTTTGAGAAAAACATTTATTAAAAAAGTATGATTTTCTCCAACAAACATATCTTTGATGTGAAAATACCTTTTAAACCTTTTATTTAACATGCAGAAATTTTCGGAGTGAAATTATTTTTTCCAAATTAGTTGGTTTTTATGAAAATTTTGTTGCTTGTAATAATAGCTATCGATTTAAGCTATATTTGTCACTTTTAGCGTAAGGTTTGTCGTAATTTCCTAGAGTATTTGCCGGCCGGGAGTTACCTCATAGATCGGTACAGATTTTGAAAAGTTTCACCAGAGTCGAAAAAGTTTATGGCCATCGTTAAAATGAAAATGCAAATAAATTGTTATGTGAAATTTTCTCAATTTTTGCATAAGAACAATATTGAAGCGTGTATTGGTTTATTGGAGTATAAACAACAGATTGTCATAAATATTTACCCATTTAGGAATCCCACTTGTGTGTTGATTATTATTTTATTTAATGCTAATTGCTTGATAATAACGAATTATTACCGCTATTCTAATTTAATTATTAAGCAAGCGAAACGATAAACAAATTCGGAAAAACATTGATCCTTCTGATCGTACGATAAACATGAAGATTTCTTGTAAAATAAAAGTTTAAATTAATTTAATTAAATTTGGTAATAGTTTTGGGTTCGTTTCTACTTCTTTGGGGGGTGAGTTCATCGTTCTTTTTGGCTATATAATTTAAGTTTTATGATAGTTTAGTTTTTTCGGAGTGCGTACGTGTTCGGAAGATTGAGTCCCTCTAGTAGTAGTACATATAGTAAGTACTGTGAGGCCCCGTTTCGACGACTTTGTAGTTCAGAAATTGTGAAATTTCAGCACGATATCTCGATTGTTAGTCCGCATCGTAAAGCAGCAAGTAGTAAATAAAAATAGCTCGTTGCTATATCAAAGTGTAGACGCATAGCAGTCAACCTCGATTACTCTTGGCTCTTGGCAATCAGACATTAGACGTTTCACTGTACCTGACAGGGTTTTTTGCTGCTATTTTTTTTGTATTTTTGTATTTGGTTTTTGTTGCTCATTATGAACAATAAATATGTACTTAATTTGATGTTGATAACTTCATTGCTTGCGCAAAATTTTAACACGATATCTTCAGCTGAGCGAACGCTCCCGAAACGGTTGTCAAGCTCTCTGTGCACGCGTTTACTTTACTTACTCTCTCTCTCTCTTCCGTTCCGTACCGTTCCGTTGTCTCGCTGTCTCACTCTCTCTTTGTTTTGATCGAAATAAGTTTTTGGGGTGGGGGCCCCCCCCTCGAGAGACCGTAGCTGCAATGGAAATTAGCGCTTCAAGTGTCAAGTGTGAATTGCCAAGTGGGTAACAATATTTGACAGCTCATGAAAACATCTCGGCAAGTTAATTAGCGCATACATACATATACACATATGTATATATATATATGTATGTATATTGGTCTTATTTGCATCTGAGACTGGTTCTCTTTCTTCTGGAAGTGTCTTCTGCTCTCCATTATCTGTTGTTGGGAAATTTTCATTTCATTTATAATTGTATCTCGGAGAAAAACACGCCCTATGTCAAGTCTGTTTGATCAACTGTTCACTGCTCTTCGTTATCTATTTTATCACTTATCAGTAAGAAATTGTCTTGCATACGGGTATAAAATACTTTCTCAAACATTTACTCAATTGATCGGTGGCAATTCCTTCATCTGACCAACCAATATCGGTCAATATTTAATCTTTATAATTTCAACCTGATAGCAACAATCTAATTAAGCAATTTAAGAATGCCCACCGTATTTATGGGTGACCTGGTTAGTACTGGTAAGGCTAAAAGAAAAGAAAAAAAAAAATAAAGGCAAGGCCAGGTAAGGCTATGGAATACCTTACAATGGAAATGCATTCATAATCAGTTTTATAGATTAAACCGAAAGTCTACTCGACCTTAGCACATTTTTCTACATTGTATCAAAAACTGGATTACAAAGAATAAACATTGTAATGATGAACATTTTTATACTCTAGATTGTGTTTACCAACTGCATTTATCATAAAACTTAGCCAGAGCTAACAAAAAACTTGGCAAATTCGTTGCTCTTGTCATAAAGACTTTAATCAAACAATGCAATTTAATCTCTTTTCAGTCTGTACCCGCATCGATTTTCCCTTTCAAAGTTCTTGATATTCCAAAAGACAAAAGTCGCATTCTTCAGATGATTGTAGTGAAATTTATCGGACTCATTTCGGATTACGAAACTATTAACTGGCCTTCTAAACGTGATTTACTCATTGTTTGTTTTCTGCATACGCATAAAAGTATGCTTCAAAAATTTTAATGCTTTTCATGTTTTTGTCTTACCAGTTAAAATATAGGCTGCATACTTTAAGGGGACGTCGGACGAACGGACAGACGGACGTCGCTATATTAACATGACTGTTGATGCTGATAAAAAATATAAATACTTTATGGGGTCGACCATGCCCGTTTTCGCTAAATATCATCCATTTTTTATAATTTTATGCCCACATTTGGTAATGGGATTTTGAAAAAAAAAAAAAAAAAATTCCTAGCAAAATTTTCCATCCAAAAATCACTTGGAATTTTGCCAAAAACACAAAATCCTTGATAATTCAAAAACTATCAGGACGATCGGAATATCCTTTGGCCCATCGATGGTCCTTGTCAAAAGCAACAGTTTGGTGTGTGTCACGGCAGGATCCTTCAAAGGACCTTCGAGTTATCGATAAATTTATGTTTTCTAAATTTACATTATATTTTGGCTCCTGTAAGGACTTTCGTCCTTTTTCTTACATCAACGTGCATGGTTTGACTAGGACTATCTACGTACCAAAGGACATTCGTCTAGTCCTTGAAATGGCTGAGTTAAGGTGCCATTTTGGTATTTTGGCCATTTTTTGCAGGCCTCCCCCTATAAAAATTTTTCGAAAATTTTTTTACAGAAATCGATAAATCTTAGGATGCCAATCGATAGAACTGCTTTCTGGGAGAACAAAAAGACGTGTCCTTTTCCAAGGATACAGTTGGAAGGACGAAAAAAGCGAAAAACAAAATGAAAATTATTAGGACTGCACCTTAAAGTAGGCAATAGTTGTTTGCTGGTAAGAGACGTGCAGTAGCAGGTCATTTAAATTGAACAGCCGTAAAGTATGCACCACATTTAATAAAGGAATGGCTTGCAGTGGCAACAATACTTATGTATTATACGTATTAATTATTATACTCTCTGCAAGAGAGAGTATATTGTGTTTGTGAAAAGTATGTAACAGGCAGAAGGAGGCGTGGCCGACCCCATAAAGTATATATATTCTTGATCAGCATCACAAGCCGAGTCGATATAGCCATGTCCGTCTGTCCGTCTGTCTGTCCGTCTGTCCGTCTGTCCGTCTGTCTGTCCGTCTGTCCGTATGAACAAACAGATTTCAGAGATGGTAAGAGCTACAAGTTTGAATTTGGTCTCTATCGACTCGATATTAAGTCAGTCAATACAAGAATCTTTTTTTTCCGATGCCACGCCCCGCTCGCCCACAATGAGCAAAAAACTAGAAACACCTCGTAAAAAATTGATGTTTTAGGCGAATATCTCAGTAAATATGGCACTTAGGAACACCCATTTTGGTATGTAGGTTCCTAGAGACGGTATAATTGTATTGTCATCAAAAATTTTGGACTGCCACGCCCCCTTTTCTCCAGAAATAAGATAATTTGCAAACTTCATGCCGATTTTAAGGCATATGTTCTTATCGTACGTATTGTTATTTCACATTCGTTTAAAGACAAAATATATTAAACTATCCTGAAGTTGCATCTTAATCGGACTAATAAAGGCTGACATGTAAGAAGTTGATAATTGAACGCAATGCCAATGTGTGTGCGAGCGAGATAGAAACATCAAACATGTGGCGAACGTTTTCGCTGCTTGCGTAGCTTGCGGGCGCGCATGCTGGCTGTGCATTGTGTATGTTTACATATACCCTACAATGTGCGTGCATACTTATGTCTGTTTGTTTGTGTTCTCAACGTGTTTTGTTTCACGTGTTTTGTTGCAAGTATATTGATATACCCGGCTACCATTTTAATAAATGATCGAAAAAAATGCAGTATTCTCGGTCGGGGTGTCCTGTCTTTTTTTTTAATTGTTTTAGCTCATTAAACAAACAGACAAAATTGTTCATTAGGCATATTGTTTTATTTTGACATACATATAATGTATTACATAAGTATTTAATATGTTAGAATAAGTTTGTGTGTTAAATGTACGATATTAACTTTGCTATAGCAGATACAATATTTAATCGAAGGATTACAAATTTTCTGCTAAGACTTAAAAATTACAGCACATTGGCATTTAATAACTTTTGTATTAGTTGTTCATGGGAAAGAACAACAAAGGTAACAGATTGTTATTAGCGTAGCGTTTTTAGCAATTTCCAATAAATATAATTACTACAATTTATGTAAATATGTTCGACGTCTCTTGGCTAAATGTACTCAACTACTAATTAAAATATATAAATTTAATATAATTTAAATAAATTTGTAAACCAATTGTGCTAAATAATTTATGTACTATATGTGTGTGTGTGAGTTAGTAATACATATTTTGAATAATTGTTTAAAAATGTATGTACAAATTAAATGACTTAAACACTAAATTTACGATTAATTATATATTGCGTGTCAAGTTGAAAGAAGCAGAAAAAGTTCTTACAGTGATCAAAATAATAACTAAAATTAGGTTGAATAAAAAACACAGTCTTATTTACGTAGAAAAGATATCAGAACGCATAAATACATCACTATATGTACGTGTATGTATGTGTGTGTGTGTGTGTTGGTGTTAACCGGATCAGCGTGATGAATTAAGTGGCAAGCTGGACAAAGCTGTGGATATGTTCCTCACTGGTTACTCATTGGGTTTGTGCCACCCTTCAGGCCTCTGCTGTAGCCACTGGCTGCTGTGGCAAGTATCTATGAGTTTGCTGCTTCCACGGACGACGCTTCAGATGTGTGTGCTGCGAGTTGGTCCACCTGTGGTCAGAACACATGTTATTACTCTCGAGTGCACTCAAAATGTCAGCTACTCACCTGTGGTACTTGGACAACTTCCGTCGCTTCCCAGGTGGCACCGCATCCACATCCAATCGACTGCTCACAAAGCCAAAGTTGCCCACGCTGCCCGACAACGGCACTGAAAGAAGCAATACAAATTAGAGTATGTCTATTTGGACCCAGTAGTCGGCAAGGGTGAAGGGTGTATGAGTTTTGTCAGCGGAAAAATGTGGGTGACAGGCAGTAGGAGGCGTAGCTGGCTCTATGAATTATATATTCTCATGATCAGTCTGAGAAGACGATCCTATCAGTCAAAGACACTATACACACTATATGTTAAGTATTATTTCCTGTTTCCTGACTAAAATGGGTCACAATTGGTCAACTATAAGTTTAAGGTATATAGGTACAGGGTCTTCTGCAGTCAGCCTTTAACAATAACTCGATTGTAGTAGTGGTATTAACATTTTTACCATGCTTGCGTTTGTTGTTCCGCTGCACATGATTGACAGCGGTGGGCTGGAGAGCAGTTCCCAATCCCGTGGTCATGCCTGTGCCCATGCCCATGCCCATTCCCAACTGAGGCACTTGTCTGCGAATGCTGCAGCTGCGTCCGCGACAGCTCTTGAGGTGCTCCAGCTTGTCGTGCATATAGGCTCTCTCAGCGGCTGTCAAGCTCGAAGCCCGATTCTGGGTTTCAAATCGATCTAGGAGGATTAAAGATTTGTTTAGAGATTTGTTCAATCAATAGATTTAGTAACTCTCACCTGTGGTTAGATTGTAGAAGGTGATCAAGCCCGTTGTGAACTCGCAGTAGAGATAATCATGGGTGGCATTAATTGTCCTCAGGCAGGAGTAAGTGTTGTTATTGGCATTCATGCAGAAGCAGAAGGGACTATCGTTCCAGAACGGAGCTGTTCTCCAGTGCTGATTGTCATGGGAGAAACAGTTCATCTTCTCTGAGAGACATTCCTTCTCCAGACGTGCCTTCTTAATGCGTTTGCGTTCCTTCTTGCGTTGCCGCTCCTCCTTCAGCTTGCGTCGTGCCTCGCGTGCCATCTCCTTGGAGTCCGCGTAGCTAGTAGGAAGCAAATGAAAAGATACATTAACTGGTGTATCTAATTCAACCTTTTTCCTTACCTTTCGCCCACATCCGGCTCGCAGTAACATTCGGCACGCGATGCGTAGTGTGGTCTGTGTGAATCCTCCAGCGAATCCACGCCTCGCAGCACTTCCTTTTGCCCACCACTGGACACATTTGGCAGCAGCTGAGGACGTGGCGTAAAGTAACTCATATTAAACTCCGGACCTGCTGCCTCGTTCAACGATGTGGGCTCAGTGCGTCGACGTGCCTCACCACGCCTACCCGCAGCCACCGCCTGCTGTTTGCTCTCCCTCATTTGCTTCTTCATGTCCTTCAGTGTGCTGATCTTGTCCTTGAGTAGCTTAATCAACATATCGATTTGGTTGCGGGAAGTGCGCCAGGTCTTCTCGTCATCATAGATGACATCCGAGCAGTTGACCTTGTCTGTGGACTCCTCCACGAAGCAGCGTGTGCCGCCCTTGAGAAATTTATTGCCACGCCCCAGGGCGTTGCTGCTGCTGCGATTGTGAAGCTCCTGCTCATTGAACTTGTGCTCCAGTGTCTCCAGAGTGCTTTGGATTTGCTGTATGACCACAGTGATGGCATCGCTGGAACTGGAGTTGTTTGGGATGCCATTGGGTGCATTTGATCCATTGGTCGTCTGCCGTTTGCTTCTGTGCCTATGCTCGCCGAGCAATTCAAGAGACTTGTGCAGATCCAACAGCTCCTCCATTTCGTAGGGTAACTCGGTGTGATAAATTTCCTCTCCTCGATTCTGATCCACCTGTCGCTTGTGCCGACGCTTGCCAAGCTGCTGGTAGTGGTGCTGCAGGTGGGTGCGTTTGTGGAGACGCTGGGAGTGCAGCGTTGTAGTTGGTGCTCGTATCTTGGTATAGACCAAACCATCGGAGGTGAAACAGGCGCAGTTCCTCTGGTATTGCTTGCGCGGCATCGTTGCCAACTGATGCTCCAGTTGCAGCTGCAAATTGAAGAACACACAGTTAGATAAAACAACTACAGGGTCAAAACCACTCTGGCATACTCACATGGAACTTGCACTTGTGCTTGCGCCAACGACCGTCCTCATTAACGCACTTCCATTTCTGGCCCGGCAGACAGTTTTTGAGCAGCGCCGGATCGGAGCACTCCGAGTTTAGTCGCATCATTTTAGTGACGTAAGGAGGCAGGGGCAGAGTGTTGTCGTGCTCCCTGATCCTGCTCCTCGAGCTCATAGTCCTCCTCATCCTCAGCAGCCGCATCCTCTAGTTCCTCATCATCCAGTGCTGCTGCTGAGCTGTCCATGGCACCATCAGTATCCGCATCAATATCATCATCCTCAGTGTCGGTGTCCACATCCTCCTCCTGCTCCTCTTGCGCTGTCGTTGCTGTCCTGGCGCTGAGCAGCGTGGCAGCTGTGCTACTGGCTGCCGTTCCCAGGAGATCCTCCAACAAGGTGCTATTGGCCAGCTTCATGTTATGACGCTCCGCTAGCAGGCGTGCACGGGATTCGGCAATCTGCTCAGCCGTCTCCCGACGACCTGAACTCTCGATGAGGAAGCTGTCTGGCCAACTATCTCTAACGAGCCGATTACGACTGAGGAGCAGGGGCAAGATGCTTCTGCCGTCCATATGCAAAGGTGTTGGTACTCCGCCCATGTCCAGGAATGTGGGCGCCAGATCCACATTCAAGACGATCTCATTAACCCTAAGAAAGGAGGATTATTTTTTTTGACCAGTCGAAGGTATTGCTAGGTACTTACACCTTGGAGGCCTGTATGCCAGGACCACGTATGAGGAAAGGAACCCGCACATCGAACTCGAAGGGGAAACTCTTGCCTTTGATCAGGCCAAACTGTCCCAAATGGTAACCATGATCGGAGGTGTACACAATGTATGTATTGTCCAATTCCCCCAAGGACTTGAGCTCATTGTAGACCCGTTCCACAGCCACATCGACGCTTTGGAGCGTTTGGAGTCGCTTTGTCATGAGGATGTTGGTGAAACGCTTGTGAACCGGCTGCATGGGCTCTGTGACCCTTAGGATCCATTGCTTATCGGGATTGGGTGCATGATCATAGCTAGGAGTACTACAAAGGGGAGAAGGAGAGAAAGGGTAAATTAAAGTTTATCCCACTCCGACTTAACTGGTCTCTCCACTTACTGATGCGTGGTCACGTTGAAGAAGAGATGACTGTATTGTGGCGCCGAGTCCTCGGGTCCGTGAGGTGCCGGAAAACTCATGGTGAGCAGCACGGGTTTCCTTTGGTTCTGCTGCTTCGAGGAGCGTAGAAAAGCAATCGAATCGTTGGCTATCAGATCGGGATAATAGTCCTTGGCATAGTCGAAGCCATGCTTGATCTTCTGACCATTTAGATTGATGCTATAGTTGTAGTACTTGGAGTTCATGATCAATCCACCCCATTCACGCCATCCCGGCGGTATGTAGGATCCATTATACTTGTTCAGATACTTGCCAAAGTAACCCGTGCGATACCCTGCATTCGATAGATACGTGGCATAGGAACGCGTCTCGTGGGTCGCCTGCCACTGGGGACTGGAGCAGTTGTCGTTGTTGGTGAACACCATGTGGTTGTGCACATACATTCCCGTCAGCAGTGACGACCTTGCCGGACAACACATCGGTGTCGTGGTGTACGCATGTCGGAACTCCGCTCCTCCATCCCGCAGCAGCCGCAGGGTGCGGGGCATAAAGTTAAGTGAACCCAGTTCCACATCCTGATCATCGGTCAGAATGAATACGATATTGGGACGCCTCTCACGAGCCGCATTCGAGTCTCGGGAGTACCGCTTCGAACCGGATCCACTACGATGCTGCTGCTTGTGCTGATGCTGGTGATGTCCCTGCTCCTGACCAACTGCGGGCTGTTCCCGACCCTCAGCTGTGCTAAGGAGCAGGTTTAGGCCAAAAACGATTAGCGTCAGGCAGGTGATTACCTGATGTCTTCTGATTCCCTGCATTCTTAAACATCGACTGAGAACGCAACTGAGCTGGGATTTATTTATTGGCAGCGGATTGGCTTTAAGTCGTCAGCCACATCATGAAACGACTGCAGAAATCGCCAGGGAAACGCGTGCAAAACGCGCCAAATAAATTTATTCTGCAATGAGAAAAGATGTGATAACTTTGGTGAGAAAATATGTTTAGAAATTTAAATGTAGATTAAATATTTAAATTATTTATTAAAGGCAAAAATGTTTTAGACCCCGTACTCTAAAAAAAAGTGGATGGGTCTATTAAATTTGTCTGAAGCAAAATGTGCGTAACAGGCAGAAGGAGGTTTTTCCGACCCCATAAAGTATATATATTCTTGATCAGCATCAACAGCCGAAACGATATAGTGATGTCCGTCTGTCTAGCTGTCTGTCTGTCCTTCCGTATTAACACCTGGATCTTCTAATCTACAAGAGCTAGTACTACCAAATTTGGAATGAAAGTCCGTCTACATGTCAGGCAGATCAAGTTTATTTCAAATTGTTGCCACGCCCCCGGAAATTGTAAAAAACTATTTTCACATCACCATAACTTGAAAACGACTGGAGCTAGAGAGACCAAATTCACACATTATGTGTATGGTACCATTATAACTATCCTCACCAAGTTTGGTCCGGATCGGACAACTATAGCCTATAGCTACCAAAGGACAAATCGCTCGAGGATTGGTGACTTGTATGGAAAAACGCGCACTAGAAGGAGTACGGGGTCTTTTACAGTCGGCTCGCTCGACTGTAGTCTTTCTTACTTGTTTTTATTGCTCAAGATTTGCTTAGCTTAATTGGGTTAAGTTTGTTGAGCCCCAAATCATCTTTCTGCTTTTCAAGGAATCTTCAAAGTGTATGCTCTGTTTGACAAGGAACTTTCACTCAAAAGTCCTTGGGCACAAATATTTACAGGGGACAGGAGACGGGGGACAATTGAAACCCTACGAAATCAGAAATCAGCAAATTCCTTTGCTGTCATCTTTTGACTTTTCTTATATTTTGTTGGCTTTAAGTGCGCGAATGTCCTTGGTTAAATTTATGTGCCACTTGCTGGTTAAGTGAAAACTGCAATAGCGATTTCTACCCCATTTCCCCAAACTCTTGCTAGCTGCTAGTCAATGATTTTCACTTGGATTTCCACCTGCATTTGGCATTGGGAAAATGCGAAAAGGTGCAAACCCGAGAGTTTTTCTTATGGTTTTTCTTAAGCTGTGATTTCTGCTCTAAAGTGCTTTAGCCATTTGTAATTGCAGTTAAGGAACTTGGCTTAAACTACAACTATTATTTATTGCACACGTGTAGAGTTCTTAACAATTTTAGTGCCAAATAAATTGGTTAATTCTTTGCTCAGCTCAGTTTCGGTTTAGTGAACTTTTAGTTTTTTTGGCCTTGACAGATTTAAGCCAAAAGTTTTTATTCTTTTTTTGAACTCAACAATTGCCCTTCACTTGGCCAAGAGAACACAATTCGCTCTTAACTTGTCTTTCTCTTAAACTTTAACTCTTTACGGAGCTTGACTCTTTGTCTGCTCTGTAAATGTTTTTGCTTAAAGAGTATATTATTTCATACTTGAACTAAAGAGTTGGAATATATAGTGCATATATCTTTAATGGAATCGTTTGAGTGCAATTGAACTGCATTTGCTTGAAGAGGCAAAATATTCAAATTGCTTTTGTTTCTGCCTCATTTATGTGAAATGCGAAAAACAAACAACATTTGCCACTAAAATAGCTGGGGCAACTGCTCAGATCGAAGGCGCCTCAATGGGCCACTTGAAGGGGCATCAAAAAAAAGTATATATATATAGGTACGACTATAGTACAAGTATTCCGTCTGTCTCTCTGACTTTTTATATATTTATGCTCAATTATGCTGCATTTGCCGATCGACTACAAAATTGCAATACTTTTGTGGCCCAAAAGAAAGCTAAAACAGCTGAAGTGGATTGCTTTTTGCCCTGTATGTGTGTTTTCGAAAGCAGCTGGAAATGGTCGACGTCTTCCCCTCTCCCCATTTTGTGTACAATCTCAGCACTGACTTCCTTATTCCCCAAGGTTGTTTAAAATGCAGCAAACGACTGTGAACAAGAACGAGTTTTTTTTTTTTTTTTTTGTTTGTGCCCAGCATGACCCAAGACTTTGGCCCTAAAAAGGAAACATGTTTCTGGTCGAACTCCAAAAAGGAGCTGAAAAAAAGAAGAATCGCAAAAAAGTTGTTCTTTTTTACGTTTGTGCTTCTTTCAGTAACTTCCTTTGCTGCTAAATCGAGTCACGCATGCGCAGACGCAGACGCTACTTCAGCCTGGAACCTGAATCCGGACCTGAGTTTGGTTGGGTCTCTGTCTGGATGCTAAGAGCCTCTGACATCTCTGGCTTCTCTGGGGCTCTGGCTAGCAACAGCAGCTCAAGTTATTTACACGATTTTCAAATTCTGATTCTGATTCTGATTCTGTTACTGATTCTGATTCATTCATGAATTTCACGTTATTTATTTTTGTGTCCTTTAGTTTGATTTTCTTGTTTTCTCTTTTTTTTTGTTAGCCACTTCTTTCGTTCTTGGCCAGTTTTGTAGCCATTGTTAGTTTGTTAGCCTGTCTTCTTGTTCGGTTTACTTGATGGAACTCTAGAATTGGTCCATTCTTTCGAGTCGTGCCTGTTGCTAAGCGATCGTAAAATTTTATTACAACATTTTAAGAGTTGTAGCTTTTGTACTCGGATTTCTAAAGCTATTTTTAAAGGGTTCTCTTTACATTTTTTGTTGTCTGTACAGGTATTTCCATTGGCGGCATACCTTTAAGAATAGCACATGAAATTTTATTTTCAAGATAGACATCAGTTACATATAGCTATAGCTATAGCTATATAGCCTTTGTATAGCCTAGATTAACATTTGATACCACACTCTTTTATATAGTATTCTTCTTGAATTTTACGGCTGTTTCTCATAGCTTCAGTTTTATAGTTTATACTTTATTTATATGTCTTTCCTCCTCGTCCTCCATGTTTAGTTTAAAGTATTTATATTTCAACGTTTATCAGTTTTCGTCTATTCAGCAATTCTTTGCGCTAAAATACATTTTTTGTCCACCGTCCATGAACGTGACGAGTTCAACAAATGCATATCAGATTATGATACTCTATTAAGTGATTACACAGCAAAAAGTACAAGTTGTGGTGAAAGGAGTGGGCACAGTGGGACGAGAGCGTCTTGACAGATGTGAATTCAATTAAATGTTAATATATATTTCAATTAGCTCAGAGATTCCAGAGCAATTGTATCTCTGACCCGGTAGTTAAAGTGTTGCTGATTTCTTAATGTTGTTAATCCGACAACCAAACGACAGTTTGTTCATCCACTGATAAATCTTGCTTATCAGCTCCATTGGAGTAGACTGCATAACTGGAGGATGATGAGCTGGAATCATGGCTCATTAGCGGACATTTCAACGACACACAGTAGTTATCCAAGTGTGGGCAACTCTCCTCTCATCTGACTGACTCCTGGACATGGATGTGGACATGTGGACTTGGACTGGGATTGGAACTGTTTTGTACTTTGAACTGTAACTAGCAATGTCTGTGAATTTGGAGCGAATTGCGTGGGTTTCATGCTCCTCCTTAACGCTTAATTAGACAATTAACAGGGCTGGCTAGTTTAAGCACTAGTTCTTCGAGTGCCAAGTACTAAGTACTTAGTACAAAGTACCAAGTGCCAAGTCAATTTAACGCTCAACTAACTAACTACTTAAAAACTAAATCATGCACTGCAAATGCCAAGCAATGCAAGTGCATTATGGAATAAGGCAAGTGTTGGTACACTGAACAAAAAAAGGAGGTAGAATGAAAATTATTGAAACTAAACTAAACTTGTCTTAAAGTAGCAAACATTATGCTCAATTATGATGAAATTTATAGTTTACTAAAGTTTTTAAAAAATTAAAGTCGGTTTAAAGTAAGAGGAAATACTTATTACAGTGAAAGCTCCCTTGGCCGTACAGCCACGGTTTCAGCCCAAGGGAAATATCCGCCCAAGGGAACGGATTTTGTATGAAAATGCTTTTGGGACTATAAAATTCGTCCGGCTAAGGGAGCCTAAGGGAGCTGTCCGCCTGAGCGAGCTATCCACGAGTACAGTTTTCACTGTATTTAGGTCTAAAAATACGATATTTTCAAAACAAAAATGTGTTTAAATTTACCCTTTTTTCTAAAAAAAATTCTTCATATTTTTAGAAAAATATGCTACATTGATGCAAAATAAGAACTGTAAAAAAGCTGAACATATGTATGTAGCACAACTGCAAATAAATTGCATATAATTTAAAAAAATCCTAAAATTCTTATATATAATTGGAATAATTAAATTTTTTAAGTAAGGTACGTTTCATATTTATAACGCCACCCATTTTTGTATTTTATTGCTGTAACTATACGTATTACGCGACACGATGTACTAATAAAATATCTGTTTGGATGCAACAACTATGCACCGAGTTTGGACTTCCTTCGATAACGGTACTTGTGTTTTTGGAAATCTTTTTTACCCTGTTTATTATAACGCCACTTGCTTTAAATTATTTTTTGAGTGCAATTGGTTCTTTATTATTTGGTTGATGTTTTAGACAAATATAAGAATAAATAAGCTATGCCACGTGGAAAATGTTTTATAGAACTCGAAAGGGGAAAATAATCGCTTACAAAGAAGAAGGATGCAGTGGAAGGGTTAGGGTAAGTGGGCGGAGCCCGGTTATCCAAATTTTTAGGGATCCTGAATCTTATGGAACCCCAAGCGCAGAGGTGGCCTTAATTCTTCCGCCGAGATAAGTGGAAATTATTAATATTCAACACGGGTTTGGTGACCTAAGGGTGTTATTGGCAAAAATGTTTGTCCCCGACCGTTTGGAGGCATTAAAATGTTTCAAATTATTAAAAATGATATTGAGTGTGTTCCGGATTAAAGCTGAACACAACTGACCCGTATAGGTTCGGGCGCGAAACTGAACGCTAATTGGTCAAATGTGCCAATGAAGTTGGCGCGATTTGTTTTATTATTAACATAAAATTTTAGTAATTTTTCGGATGAGATGAGTGGAACTTAGATGGTCCTGACGGTTTTCTCAATATTGACACGATTTAAAGAGGGTACCTTTTCAAACGGAGCTTCGGAGGAGGAAACTTGATGATGTGGGGAGCATGACGCTTAAAGATGCGTTTGTTCCTCCGGATGAAGAGCGACTTTGTCCGTGTTTTGGGAACCGACTCATGCCATTTTGGAAGATAATGGTGACGAGACGGATTTTTCAACAAGATAATGCCGCAATCCATGGTGTTCTCCAAGAGTCTCTTTGGACTGGCAAGAAGATCACCGGATCTAAATCCGATGGAGCATATGGGGGATCTTAGTTCGTAAGGTGTATAGAAATAATCGCCAGTTTGACATGTGGCAGAGTAAACGCGATGGGGCGGCTGGGGAAGTTGGCCGATACAATTAAATACTTAATTTGTGCCGAATCGAATTTTTGCTTATTTCTAATCATGGAAATCAATTTAGTAAATTCATTTAGTAAAATTAATAATTACTTAAAATTAACAGAAAAAATAATTTAAAGCAAGTGGCGTTATAATTGTGAAACGGGTAAAATGATTTCTCAAAAAAAGTACTTTCGGGAAGTCCAAACTTCGTGTGTTTTTGCTCCAAACATATTTTTTAGTATATCGTGTCGCAATATGTATAGTTACAGCAATAAAATACAAAAATGGGTGGCGTTATAAATATGAAACGTACCTTATTATTAAAAAAATAAACGAATCATCAGCACTAAAATTTCTTAAGACTTAAAAAAAGAAGTTCAAAATCGTCAAGTTTAATTGGATTGTTGTGAGTTTTAAGCTAGCTTAAAAAAAGTGTGCCACAGCACTATATTCAACACTAATACAACTAAATTTTAATTTACTACCAGTAAACTATTTTCTGAATTTTAGTTTGGTTTATTTAAATTAAATTTTTAAATTGTTAACTTCTTAAGAAAGTAAATTTTTAATCCAAGACAAGTAAGAAAGATTTAAAGAACTGAAATTCTGTACTTTTAGTAACTGCTCATTGTTTTTCTTGCAGTGTAGCTGGTGTGGGCTTTGTTATGAGACGCCTCCACACTCACTCACTTGACTAACGTCGTCTTCCTCTTCCAACTTCGATTTATGCCAACCCACAACATTCATGAGAACAAGACGTAAACTACTTGTGCGTACATGTGGTAAATGTCACTTAGCTGTAGTTTTTAGCCATGATTATGCCAGGAGTGGTAACAAGCTTTTAGGCCAAAGGGGAAATAGGGAGTTAGTAAACGATTCTACAACAAACTTTGGACACGCATGGGAGCCAAAAAGGTGTATTAAGCTAAGCTAAGCGGCTTTTGGCTATTAATATTTGAGTCGACTTGAGTTAAGTTCAGTTCAGTTCAGTTTAGTTCAGTTTAGTTCAGTTCACTTTAGTTCAGTTTGTGGTTACAAAAGTTTCATTTGAAATTCTGAGTGAAGTAACTACAAACTTTTTTGCTGAAGGATTTTCATATTTACAAATACGAATAAGTGATTAGATATTTATTACGCTAACTAAAATATAAATCAACTAAACTGTACTTAGTAGTTTTTTATTGTGACGACAGTCGAAGGCAATCATAATTATTAATAGGATTTGCCCTAATGTATATATATCTAAATTTAGTCAATTTTATATGTTACAATTTTTTTTTAAAAAATCATATTAAAAATTAAATTTGTAAGCCTCTTAATAAACTTTAAAGTTTTAAATCATATTAATAATGAGAAATTTAGTAAATTTTATGTGAATGTATAATTGAAAATGTATTAATTTTTTTTGGCAAAATGTCTTTATAAAAATTTAATTTATTTTAGAACTTCCCAAAATAAATTCTAAAATTTTTATATCATATTAATTTGTATATAAATTTATTGAATTTTTTTGTACATATGAAATTTTTAGTTAAAATACACCATTAAACAAATATTGTATTTATTTTAGAATTATTCAAATTAATTTAAAAAAAATGTTATATCATATTCATTTTTTTAAATTAAGTGTCTGTATGGTTACTTCGAAATTTCAATATATTTGTTTTTATATATTTAAAGGATAATTAATTTTAAATAATTGGTTTAAAAAAATATTGTCTGAGAACTCTTAAATCATATTCAAATTATTTTAAATAAATTTTTAATATATTATTTTAATAAATAAATTGTCAAAAATGTTCAATTAATTATCTGAAACGTTAAGTAGACATTGAAGAATGGGCCTTAATCAGTCATCGGTCTACGCAAGATTTGCACACCTTTATGCTGCGATAAATATGAAAATAAAAATTTATTTAAATTCGTTGGTAATTCGGAAAGCACAAGTGCAAAGCTACAAAAAAATAAATTAAAAGTAAAAGCAAAAAATAAAAATATGAAATGAGTGCAGAAATCTGAAGGAGAAACACAAAACCTGCTCAATGTGAATGACTTTGGCGCACGTTCGAATTGGCAGACAAGTGTCAGACGAATAAAGTGAATACAAACAAGTAAGAAAGGCTACAGTTGAGCAAGACGACTGCAAAAGACCCCGTACTCACCCTAGTGCACGTATTTCCATACAAATCACTAATCTTCAACCGATTTGTCCTATGGAAGCTATATGCTATAGTTTTGTGATCCCGAATCAAACTTGGTAAGGATAGTTATAATGGTACCATAGACGTAATGAATGCGTTTGGTTGCGATCGCTTCAATCGATTTGTCCTTTGGGAGCTATAGGCTATAGTTGTCCGATCCGGACCAAACTTGGTGAGGATAGTTATCAATGGTGTCATACACATAATGTGTAAATTTGGTCTCTCTAGCTTTGGTCGTTTTCAAGTTATAGTGATACCTGACAAATAGGCGGACTTTCATTCCAAATCTGGTAGATCTAGCTCTTATAGTTTGGACTATACCGATTCGGCTGTTAGTTGATCAAGAATATATATACTTTTTGGAGTCGGCGACGCCTTCTTCTGCCTGTTACGCACATTTCGCTTCTGACAAACCTAATAGACCCTTCTACTCTTTTTTAGAGTACGGGGTCTAAAAACAAATGTCAAATGCGCCTCCGACTTTATACTTTATACAATTCTGAATGCGAATAGAATGAGTGTTTTTTGGTTTTTGTTTTTTAGAGGAAAAGACGGCAGCTTAATTAATGTTGTTAAATGAAAAGAAAACTGAAAAAAATAAATTTGCATTCAATGTATTTGATTTAAATTTGAATACATACAAAGAGCGGCAAATTCTAGCACAATAATAAATTTCAGTAGCAACAAATTTGTCTGGAATGTGCACAAATAAATCTTTTTCTTTGCAAAACAACAATTAAATAAATGCTAAAGGGTAGGACGAACTATAAACAAAGTATTTGAAAAATATTTAAAAAATTTGTCGACTCAAAATCGGTTGGTTAAAATACAATAAAAATAATTTATAAAATGTTAGATACAAATTTAGTTTTATATACTTCTTCCTACTTAAGTACAGGGTATACCTGATTTTTTTATGATATAAAAAATGTCGAACAATCAGCGTAGCAGAAGTGCAAATATGTTTTCATTTATATTGAATTGACATAAAAAATAGACATATTTTTTTAAAATTTTCATTTATTTTGTTTAACGAATTCCATAATTTGCTTAAATACACGTTTTGGAATTTTTACAGAATTTCGATTTGTTTTTTTTTTACCGTTGACATTTTCGTAAAGTTGTAATCGACAGAAGTTAATAATAATTGCTAGTTAATGGTCAATTTAAACACGATAATATTTTGCAATTTTATAATTTATTTAAAAATTCAACAAATGTCAAATGGTAAATGGCAACAGCTGCAGTTATTATGGCCATAAATGCTACCAACTTTGGCCCTGTCAATGCAATTTAAGAGCTATCCATATCTGCATATGGCCTAATGAATTGGCCAATTAAATGCCAACAACATTTAGACATGAATAATAATCCAACTCATGACTAGGACAAACCCTGTACGAATTGTTACTGTGGTGACATAAACAAATCAAATCAAATTGTGACCCACTTAAAGGCTTTTGACAATTTTCTGCTACAGTTAACTGGCAAAAAACACACTGACAGCAAAAAGTCTTGTTACATGCCATGAAAATCCGAAAGTAGAGAAAAATAAACTAACGAAACATTTGCCAAAAAAAAAAGCTACAAATTTCGAAACAGGAAACTTATTTCAACTGCCGCTCATTTTTTGTATTTTTCATTTTTTTTATTTATTTTTTGTTGCTGTGTCAATTTGCATGCGAAAGAAACTTGGTTGGCAAAGGACATTCGGTAAGTAAGTTGACTGGCATTTACATAAACCAAAGTTGACAATATTTTAAGTTGAATATGTGGCAAATATGCTTTGAATGCGACAAAGGAGGAATTTACTGAAAGTTTATGCTGTTTTTTATGATTTTTTTAGAGGGAAATTCTTACCACTACTACGGGTGGCTAAGGCAAAAGAGTAAAAAAAATAGTTGATTTAATGATTTATAAATTCAAAAGTAATTTTTTTATTAAAATATATATTTTTTTTTAATTTATAGAAATTTTAAATTATTTTTAGTATAAAATATTTAGAAACGAACAAATTTTGAAGCTATCAAACTATTGCCTATCACTGCACTAAATCGTTGAAGGCCTTAGTTGTGCCCCCAGTGTACGACTCTTTAATCAGGATACCAACACAGTCAATATCATCATCAAATCCAAATATACTTGTACTCCACTTCTAAACACATAAAATCTAATTGCGAATAAAGTGGAACAACTTTAAACAAAAGCAAACCGCGAAAGCAATTTGCACTTGTTTGGGAACGCCTCAAGGTCTGGCCGACAAAAAACAGTGTATACAATTACGATTACGAGGTCCAAGCCAAATCCAAATACAAATTTAAATTAAAACACAGAGTTTGTGTGCCTGAGAGTTTATAGCAGGAGTTGTAGAAGGAGGCGGAGAGGGAGAGTAGGAGGAGTCGTAGTTTAAAAATAGAATAGAAATTCTAGTGCAAATGTTAAAAATTCTCGTGACATATCAGAAGAATGTTGTCGTTGTCTCTATTGTTGTTGTTGTTAGTTTGGTATGGCAAACAGTTCAGGGCAGGAAGGAGTATACAACGAGGTAGTGCCGTACCTGACCAGGCCATGAAAATTGTGCTGATGGTACCGAAAAGCCAAAAAAGAGAAGTTCGACGACTATTAAAAAGTTGCTTACCTTGGACTAAATGCTTTGGTTAACAACTGAGTAGAGTTTTGCCGGCAATCGTTTGCTTTGTGGGCAGGCTATAAATCATATCTGGCTGGTGGGCGTGGTGTTTGTGTGGTTTTCTAAAGAATTTCGACTGCTACTGCGATCGCCTTTCAAGAATGTGAATCACTGGTAAAAGGTGAAGCTGTCCCTCGACAACAACAACAACATCTACATTAAAAACAACCACAGCAACACTATGTTTGTCGGGTCTCAGCTTTCAGCATAGGGCGTCAAACGGAAGCCGCATTTATTGCAAAAAAAAGAGAGAGAGGGAGACAGAGCGAAACAAAAGACTAAGCCGAAAAGTGATCATATCAAAAAAACGTATCAGGTTCTTCAAACACTTGTAGAAACGCGAGCCACCAACACCAAGTATATAAAACTCAGATAATGCCTTGTGTAAATTTCCTTCTAAAATTTACAAACTTTTATTTATTTTGATTATAAATTATGTTTCTAAATTTGTGCGTGTTTTTTTCCCAGCTGAATGTGCCGAAAGTTCAAAGTTTGTTTTGCCAGTATTACCTATTTATAAATGCCTTGTGAACAATTAGTCTTCCAACAGAGCAAAATTTTGAAATTTTGCCAAAACGAAACGTTCACTTTCCCATATACCCATATACACAGAGAGATATGCTTCACTGCTAGCGTTGAGAACCATTAAAAGAGCTATATAATTTTTTTTATTTTTGCACACAAGCATCATTAAATTTACAATTCAATGTAATAAATGTGTTTAATGTTTTCATTTCTCAAGTTTGCCTCACTACACTATATTGTTTGTCCTATACAAATCATTATAATTATTAGTTTATTTTTGCTCTGACAGTTTTCAGTTTGAAAAGTTTTGTTTGATGTGCAGAAAAGCATCTGTTGTATTAAAAATTTAAGACAGGAAAGATGCATCGGACTAAGTAACATTTGGGGGGTTGGGGGAAAGGGAAAATTTGTCGGGTTTCATAAGTTTGCAGCTGCAAAAAGTTTTGCAACTGCACCAAATTTATAAAGACATGCAACTGTCAACGCTATTTTCATGGCTGTCTGTCAAACAAAAAAGTTGCACCAAAAGTTATACACATAAATAAAACACAAGCCTATGTGGAACTGGGGAAAGCGTCATTCTATTTATAGAATCATGCACAATAGCAGATATATGCTGTAGTAATTGCTACAAGCTTACCTATTGAGTTGGACAGCGCTGTATTAAAAGTATGAAATTTGTACGCTTGAATTTGTTATCTGCTTTTCATGCTCAAGTGCTTACGTTTTTGTTGCTTAGTTTGCCTTCACTTTCACAACTGCCGAAATAGCTCAGTTGGGAGAGCGTTAGACTGAAGATCTAAATGTCCCCGGTTCAATCCCGGGTTTCGGCAAGAACATCGAGTTTCGGTGAAACTCGTTTTTTATTTATTTTTTTAAATTTTAAATTTTTTTATGATCCTTACATTAAATTTCTACATAGTTTATTTCTAATTTATTCAATTTTGATTTTAAAAACGTTGCGCAAACAACGGGTTTCCGTGGTGTAGTGGTTATCACATCCGCCTAACACGCGGAAGGCCCCCGGTTCAATCCCGGGCGGAAACATATGTTTAATATCTTTTTAGCTATTTGAGGTGTTAAAATCTTACATTTTCATTTTTTTTTTATATATACTCGTTGACATAATTTGTTTTTTTTTTTTCGAAGCATAAGGAGATTTTCCCACTGCGTATTCAATTAAGGTCAATAGGTGTTTAACTGAAAAGGTATGTTTTCCGATAAGCTTGATAACTTTCAGTAAATATGTATATATCTTTCACAGTAGACAGAGTTCATTGGCTAAATCTGTCATTTGGTATAAATTTGATTTGAAGAAGATGCACTTGGCCAAGCACTCTGTCTGGATATATTGGATATCTTGGAAACTTGGCGAGGTCTACGCTTTATTTGGAAAATACGAAAATAAATAATGAGCAATGTTTTCCATCCGTCTGGCTGTCTGTCAAGCATTAAAAAAAAACGACAAACGTTTTAATATGCTTTTATTAGCCAAAGCGCTCCGAGGGATCCGCATCGGTCGTCGCCTGTCGCTCGGAGTAATTAGACTCCATTAGTGGCGGTGGCAGTGGCAGTGGTAGACTCTTCCTTATACCACTGTACATGCGTATGTACACAGAGCAAAATAAAATCAATAGCAAAATGAAGATAGAAGTTATCTTTAAACCGAGGATTATTTAACTACTTTTTAAATAAAAACTTGATTTTTAAAAATAATAATAATAAGTCTTAACAAATTTTTTCAGATTTAGTTTGCCATTTGAGCGTTGTCATTTAGTCGTTAGTTTCTTACTTTAAGAAATATATTGAACTCCGGCTCGAAAACACTAACTTACATTTAAAAATTTGGCAACTAATTTTTCTACCATTTTTTTTTCAGTGTAGAAATTGATGCAAAGTGCTCATCTTGTACTTTATATGTCTGTATCTTTAGCTGTTTCTATGTCTGTATCTGTATCTGTAAATGTATCTGTATCTGTAGCTAAATGTGAGTTATGGGCACCATGTGCCAATGCTCATGTGTGTGCTGGTGTGGCACTTGATGCGGCGCTCATAATTTTTGCGCCATTAGAGAACTTGGTGCATAAACTCATTCAAATGTACTTGAATGCCTCAAAATATGAGCCGAGTCGAGTCGAGTCGAGTCGAGCGGAGGCAAGGCAAAGTTAGAACCCATTTGGCCATTTGGCATAGCATTTGGATAATTTGTCGAGCAACGACAAATGACATGGTGTAGAGCTGGGCAGGGCAGAGTAGAGTAGAGTGGATCTTAGAGTTAATATACCCCACCATCTACCACATCCACAACCACAGAGTGTAACGCTTGGAGACATGTGTACAATTTGACAGTTTGATGCGCAACAAGATAGATTGGCTGCCACTGACGGATGGACTGGGACGGATAGAAGATGGCAACAAAGTTGAAGATGGAAATGGAGTTGGATATTAAGTTGAAGTTGGCGTTGCGTTGTGTTCATTGCAGACATTACGCAATTTGAGACAACTCAAGCAAACACTTGAGATTGCCGCCTCAGGGAGATTCTTCATACTGAGTGTCGACTGTTGCTGCAACATTAATGATGTTTGTTTAATGAAGATGTATCCATACAAGACACAAGACATAACACACTTGCCACCACCAAGTGGCATGTCAGCTAAGGCTAGGTCAAGGTGTGGCAATGTGATCTTTAATTAGTTGCACTCTAAAGTGACAGAAATGCACAGTAAATAAATGTTATAATAAATATATCAAAATATAAGCATAGTTTATTTGTAGAATGATAAAGAATTTATTTAAACCCAATAGGTTTATAGATAGCACGTGTAACTAGCAGATAGTTAGAGTAACTAAATTATATAGATATAATTTAGTAATACATCATCATTTCATTGGATGCATCACATTAATTAGCTCAGTTAATCGGTCTGAATCAGGTCGGGTGTTTCCTAAGGAATCCATTAGAACCCTAAGAGTCCGAATGAGTCATAGAATTTTGACACTACCGAAAATCGTGTGGAGCTTCACTCGGTAGCCCTTATCAGAGCTTAGTTCCATGTGGGGTATACGAGTATACGAGTCTAGGGACACATGAATCACACACACTTATCTATTGAATAATCAATGGAGTTACATTATCATAAAACTAAATAGATATGGTTATGACCATTGCAATGTTTGACAGTTATAAATGGACAAGAAATTGTTAACTTGAAGTCAGTGTCGGCATTGCCTTCGAACCGAATCAAATCAAACGAAGAAATTGAGAAATTGAGAAAATATGGCAAGAGGTGATTTTCCAAGTGAATCCACCATTGAGGTGATCAGTGATCCTCGAGCAGATAGTAAACTGAATGGTTGTTGTCTCAATCGACAGCGACTACATAACATTATAACAGGTGTGTTTACAGCCTCCCGAAGAAATCGAATATTATATTTCATATATCGGTTGTAATTCTTAGGAATGGTTATATTTTCGTACGGTGGCATGGATATGGCACAGGGTCTTGGTTGGAACTTATACACCCACATTGCCGATACTCAACAGTTTTACTTCAGTTGGTTCATTGGCGTTATTATTGGAGCTATACTGGGAGCTGTCAGTGTTGCACATCTGCCAAAGATAGCCTTTTATGTGAGTAGCTATAGCCAAAACTCTAAAAGTCTTCTTTGGATGCTTATGAAGTATCTTTCTCCATTTAGTGTGTGGCTATTGTATTGCAACTGATCGATGCGATCATCTGTGTGGCTGCGCCATATAATTATAATGCCATGTCGGCAGCCAGATATATCGGTGGCATTGGAATCGGTGTGATTACGATCGCATTTATCATTCACAACTCAGAGGTGGCACCCAAAAGTGAGCGTGGCAAGTGGTGTGCAGTGGAGCAATCTGGCCTGGGATTGGGTATAGCCGTACAGGTGATCATGGACTCGATGTGGAATCCAGCACTGCCCATTGGCAATAATCAAGTGCACGGCATTATTGGTATTGTATTCGCTATAGTTGCTATAGCTATATTAATCCTATCCGTGGAATCGCCCATCTACTATCTGCGACGGGATAATATCCAGAAGGCAAACACCTGCCAGTGGGAGTTGCTCACTAAAAAGGAGGATAAAGAGGATTGTCGTGTGGTATTCGGAGAAAATACTCTGTATGTGGAGGAGGGTGCATGTGAGCCATTGGGACATGAATTTACTGTCGCCATAGTTCCGTTCCTGAAGATGCTCGTCTGTCGTTGTCTCGTAGCATTCAGCTTTTCGCTGCCTCTCACCCATACAATCATCGAGAGCACTTCAATTTGGAAGGGCACCATGTACAGTTGGCCGATCATTGTGTGGAGACTCCTGCGTTGGATTGGCACACTCCTATCGCTTCTAACCATGGACAAGCTGGGCAAGAAGCTACCCTCAATGCTGGGACTCGTGTGTATGGGTGGCCTGATGCTCGGCTTGGCAGGAATGTATTCGGACGTAGAGAATATATTAAACCCTGAGAGTATGGGAAAAATCTGTCAGATTTCCATGGCATTTCAAATATTCGCCGGTATGTTTGTGTCATCTACTCCCTCCTATCTGGGTGAGGCCTTCCCAATGCGCATCAAACCATATCTTATTGCCTTCATTGTCTGCATGGAGCAGGTGATCCATATCATAGTGATTGTTACCTACAAGGAAACTGGCTACTTATACCATTACTATTTGGGTGTGGGCATTGTCATCATAATATGCTTTGTCCTGCTCATGATTACACTGCCAGAGACGAGGAACATGACATTACGGGAGGCAGGACATAGATTCCGTCACTTGCACGATTTACTTGCTCACTAGTTTGTCCTGAGACTGGACTTCGTACAAAGCAACAAAGCAACAAAGCCTCAACTCAATAAATGTTAATTCGTTTTAACTAATTTTAAGCTACATTTTGACTCAGAAATTCAGTAGATTAGATAATTATAAATAGTTTAATAGAAATTAAATAAATTATTTAAATAAAATAGAAATCTATGAAAACTATAAGCTGTCAACTTTTTTTTGAAAGAAAAATTATCGAAGTAATAATTCTTCATTATTTGTATATAATTTATTATTAGTATTTTATATATATTTAACAGAATTTATTGCTAAACTCATCTAAAAGATACGACACACGACATTTGCCGAAGGCCGTTCAAATACACATAACGACATAATTATATAAAACTTAGTAATATAAAAAATTAATAAAATTAGACCTCAAGACAGCCTAAATATGTATTAAATAAATATTAGAAAAATCGACAATCAACAAACAAAAATTTAAACTTATTTGTTATCAGGTTTGTTGTATGACTTGAAAGCAGTGCAAGCAGCGCACAAATGTATACAAACGACACACTGCTTGCTATGCCTGCGTGTGTAATTGAAAGCAGTGCATGTGAATTCTTATCAGAATAAACACTTGTATTGCGATTTGGACATAACAATATATCAAATGAGACAATAAAAATCAACAACCACAAATAAAACTTAAACAAGTAGATAAACGTTAAGAGAGGGGTAGATAAATAGAAAGAGAAGGAAAGAGATATAAATCGAGGAAGACAGGCAGAGATACGGATGTGTAGATGTTACTTTGGATTCGCCAAACAAATATAAGATTTCGTTATCTTTACTGATTAACAATTTATGTTAAAAATAAATTTAAAATACTTTATTTGGGAGCAGGTGTATTAAATTAACTTTATAAAATATTTATTTAATATTTTTATATAAATTATTTTGAGCAACTCAATACTAAGATAAATTTACAAATATGGTGAGCATAGTGTATCTGTAAGATAGATATATTAACACGACTATAAAGAAAAGTGATTTTAAAGCACTTAAAGTCAATAACCCATTGAAATTGTCTTTAACTAAACCTGATTGACAATCAGACTAAACAGTAACTACTTAGTAGCCTAGGTTATGGTACGATAGATAGTATATTTGATTAAAATTCTGGTGATTATAAAATTTAGATGGAGACAAACGAGCATGAATTTTGCTGATTCAGAGCCTATGAACTCAAAGGTGACAGTGAGTCAGAAAAATGATGCGCCCAGGGAATTTTAGCCAGCAACGGTATAAACGTGTTTCATATAATTTGGCAAATGTTGTTATCACACCTCATTTCTCATATGGGGAGTAGAAGAAAAGCCGCACCCATGAATCACAGCAGTATCAGAGCTGTCAACAGTAGCTGGCCCCTACAAAAAAATTCTACAAGTTGATTAAAATATACATAACTTTATCAGTAAATATATTTTTATTTTTTTTTTGGAGATATCGATAAATAAATACTACCATAATTCTCCAATTTTCGTTTAGTTACGAACGAACCTTTAACATTACCAGTTATTTCTATTAACGGTAGTTAAATAAAAGTATTAAAAAAATAATAATGACAACCTATATAACGACGGGTCAACCGGGTCAGACGACCGTTATAACCACAGGGCCACAGCCCACATACGTAGAGGTCATCGAAGATCCCAGAACACAAAGGAGTTACAATCGGATATCGAATTTGCATAATGCACACACTGCGACAGTCGGTGAGTTGAATAGAGATTAAAGATAATTTAATGTACTCTAAAGTAATCATAGTGTTAGCATCGGCTTAACCGATTTTATGAATAATTAAAATGAATTAACGATTACCAAAAGTAAATAACTCAATTCTAACTAGTTACGTAACTAGTTAAGTGCTTTTAAAATGGATTCGGTTCATTGTTGTCACTAACGTTGTCTGCCGTCCAGTCTGGCGGATATATGTATATAAATAGCTACCTCGAGGTCAATTTGTATTAGTTATTACTACTATTACTATTTTATTATAATTTTTTTTATATATACCTATATATATACATTTTTTGTTAACGATTTTATGGTTTTCAGGAATTTTGCTCTTTGCCTATGGCGGCATGGATATGGCACAGGGACTGGGCTGGAACATGTCCACAGGAATAGTCACGACAGCTGAATTTAGGTACAGTTGGTTCATTGGTGTAATCATTGGAGCAGTTGTTGCTGCTCTAACCATGACTCATCTACCAAAAAGATACCTATATGTAAGTTATAATAAATACTAAATTTATTATATGCTATTACTAATAATTACTTAATTTCCTTAGATCTTGGGTGGACTAATGCAGCTGATCGATGCTATCATCTGTGTGAGTGCCCCCCAGGAGTACACCTCAATGTTGGCTGGACGATATGTGGGCGGTATAGGTTTTGGGCTTATCACAATGGCCTTTATAGTACAGAACTCGGAGGTTACACTAAGTACTTCCCGGGGCATGTGGTGCGGCATGGAGCAGTACGGCTTGGCACTGGGTCTGATGACACAGGTGTTGATGGACTCACAGTGGGGCAACTACAATAGCATTGGCATCAATGAGGCACATGGCATTATTGGCATTATCTGCACCGTTATTGCAACCGGTACAGTGGCCATGTCCGTGGAGTCCCCGATCTTCTATCTGCGCCAGAACAAAGAGAATGCAGCACGTAATAGCCAAACCTCATTGTTGGGCTCAAATGCACCCACTGAGATCTACAATGCAATCTTCGATGAGGCCAAGCGTTATGTGGCCGAAGGTAACAGTCAGAGCATTGGAGCGGAACTCTCCTCCTCCTTGATGCCCTTCATCAAGATGATCTTCTGTCGCTGCCTTGTGGCCTTCACCTTCTCGGTACCCCTCAGTTCATCGATGCTTATAAGCACTGTATTTTGGAAGAACACCATCTACTGCTGGCCCATGATCTTGTGGAGCATCTTGCGCTTCATTGGTGTCTTTGTGGCCATTGCCATTGTGGACAAACTTGGACGTAAATTCATCGCTCTGCTGTCCCTGGTCTGCATGGCAGGTCTAATGTTGGCCATGGCTGGAATATACTCGGACAACAGCTATTTGATAAGCAACTATTATATGTCGGAGATATCGAAGGTTTCTATGGCCTTTCAGTTCTTTGCTGGCATGTTTGTTGTGCCCACGCCCACCTATCTGGCGGAGGCGTTTCCCATGCGGGTCAAACCCTTTCTGATTGCCCTGACTGTTTGCCTCGAGCAGGTGATCCACATCATTGTGATTGTCACATTTGGCAACACCTCCGACAGTCTTTATCAGTACTTCATTGGAGTGGGTATTATCTTGGTCATAAGTCTGCTCATCTTTGCAGCAGTTATGCCCGAAACCCGAGGATTAACCCTACGGGAGGCGGGAAATCGCTTCCGTAGGGTTCATGATGTCATGTCTTATTAAAAAATCACTTAAGACGTAATTTAAGTAATTACTTGTAATAAAAGTTGTTGATTTTATAGTTGCCGTGACTATTAATGACTAATTTAAAAGATAAAACAAATTGCAAATGTGCAAAATTATGAAAGATATGTGTAAAAAACCTTTTGAAGTGAAAATACCACTTACAGTTCTAAATTTAACAAATTTCTTGAAAAGAGTTTTCGATAACAAAAAAAAATATATATAATAGATATAGCCGAAGACCTGCTACCCTTTCAAATCTTTGTAGATGTGGTAAAAGTTGTAAATTAAAAAAAAATACTAAAAAAATACTAAAAATATACTAAAAAAATTCTAAAAATATACTAAAAAAATATTAAAAATATACTTAAAAATATACTAAATAATTTACTCATAATAATATTAATTAGACTTTGCACATGAAATATTTACCGAGTGTTACTAAGCCAAAAAAATCCTTTGTCATATACCAGATCAAAGTCGGGACTCCTAGCCAAATGAGTCAAAGGAAAAGTCCATAGCTGGTCAAATGAAGAATACCCGTATTTTATATATCACATGATAATTACAATGAACACTATCTACAAGAACAAACCGATATCGCCGCCATTATATCCCTACCTATAAATACACCCAAATGAGTCCATTTCAAATCAGTAGCAACGTAGAACTTATATCGAACGAATCAAACCGACTGATAAACATATATAGTATATACATTTATAAATTATACAAAAATGATCAGCCCTTATGGAAACTCGGAGGGATTTCCTCAGAATCAGACAGTGTACGAGAGACAGGAGAAAGTACCACCGATGCCATATGGAAATCAGAATCCGACAGTTTATATGGCCACAGCACCACCAAATCCACCGCAAACCACATATATTCAGGTGGTCAACTCCTCAATGCCCCAGAGAGTTGGTTGGCAAAATAGAAGAAGTAACACTGTAGTCTCAGGTAAAAACATGATCGAGTTTACTGCTTGGGGAGCTTAAATTATAAACTATTTAAGTATATAGTTTATGCTTAGCAGAGTTTATTTTTAACGCACTGATTTCTTCAAAGGTTTTTTCTTTAATTTCTTGCATTTTTAAACAATTTGTGATAACTTTTGTCTGTTATCATTAAATCCCAACTTTTTTGCTTGCAAAGCTTAAATTGCTCGATATTCTCATATCGTGTCCACTTTGTAGAATCGTGTACATTATTTCATTATTGTTAGTTTTATTTGTATCGACAAATTCTCAATAACAAAGAAACACTACACGCGTCACAGAGATAAGCAATTAAAGATTAATTACAATTTTCAAATTGGAAATTTTTAACTTGAAATTCAAACGAAATAGCAAATTTAAAATTTTATTTTTGTTAAAAAATTCATGTTTCATTTCGTGGAATTATCCAATTAAGATGGAATTGCGAAAATTGGGAATAATTCATAAAACATAAATAGATTCTTGATAAAAATAGTGACAGTGAATCACAATTAAAAACTGTTTGAACTGAGTAATGAATGGAATAAACCATTTAGAGGTATTAAAAGATTTAAAGAACTAAATTTAATATTAAATTGTTAACATTAAATTAAGGAACTAAACTTAAACACAAGCGGTTAAATGAAACAAGGAAAAATGCTATAGTCGCCTAGCGACTTTAGGATACCCGTTACTCAGATTTTTTATGTTATTAACAATGGGATATGATAATAAATGCAATCGTTTAGGCGATGGACCCTAGTGAGACTGATTAAGACAACTTGGTAAACACAGAAAATGTTCATACAAATTCATAGTTAGAGCATTTTGTAGACCGATCATCCCTATGGGAGCTATACGACATAGTATATAGTAAAAACTTGGTCAGTTTGATTATATGTATTATTGGAGAATATATTCTATGTGAGTTTAATTAATATGGCTTCGTCAACGCATAAGTTGTCAATATTAATTAATATTTGAAGCGTATTTTTGACCGATCGTCCCTATTGGAGCTATACAATATAACAGTCCGATTTGGGTCAAACTTGGTCAGTATATGTACTCCCTAGATGCGTACTCCCTGTGTAAATTTGGTTCAGATACAATAGATAACATACTTAAACATGCAAGGTTTTTACCTTCTTTAACCTTTACATAACCTTTATAAGAAACACTCTATTTTAGCCATGTTTCTGTTCATGTACGGTGGAATGGAATTGGCCCAGGGTCTTGGCTGGAACTTTAGCTCAGAGGTGCTAACCACAAATGAATTGCGGTACAGTTGGTTCGTTGGAGTCATGATTGGAGCTGTGCTTTCGGCAGTGGCTGTCACACACGTGCCCAAAATGTATCTGTATGTGAGTAATGAACAATTAATTAAATTTTTAATTTGTTCAAATTTGATTCTTTCAGTGTATAGCTGGACTCTTGGAACTAATCGATGGCATTATCTTTGTGAGTGCACAGTACAATCTTGATGCAATTGTGGCAGCTCGTTATATCGGTGGCATTGGAATCGGTATTACCACAGTGGTCTATCTTATTCATAACTCGGAGGTTGCTACTATCAATCATCGTGGAGTGTTTTGTGGCATGGAACAGTATGCATTGGCACTGGGTATTTCACTGCAGGTGATTCTAGTCCAAGAGTGGGGTGATTTGGCCACAGGACTCAATTTGACACACGGCATTTGTGGCATTGTACTATCCATTTTAGCCATGGCTTTTGTTTTCTTTTCCGTCGAATCACCAATTTTCTATTTACGCCGGAATGACGAGACAATGGCGAGAAATTGCCAATTGCGTCATGTAAACATAACGGCATCTACCAATAAATTCAATCAGATCTTCGAGGAGGCCAAGAGATATGTAGCCGAATCTTCCAGTCAGAGCATTGGAGCTGACATCGTCTCCTCCATGATGCCCTTCATCAAGATGCTCTTCTGTCGCTGCCTTGTGGCCTTCACCTTCTCCCTGCCCCTCAGCTCGACAATGATACTCAGCACATATGTATCGGCGGGGTATCTAGACTGGACAGGCATTGTCTGGTGTATTCTACGCTGGATTGGAGCCATCGTTACCTTAGCATTGATGGACAAATTGGGACGTAAGTTCATTTCGCTGCTGGGACTATTGTGCATGGCAGTCTTGATGCTCGTCATGGCTGGCTTGTATCCCACAGCCTTCGATCCGTCTGAGTTGTATGACATGAATCAGATCAGTCGTTTGTCCGTTGCATTCCAGTTCTTTGCAGGTATTTATATACCTTGCACATCGGTCTATTTGGCCGAAGCCTTTCCCATGCGTGTTAAGCCCTATTTTATTGCTCTGATTGTTTGTCTAGAGCAAATGATTCATATTGTTGTCATTTTTAATGCCATCCTTTACAATTATTTATTGGTCGTGGGCATTATTCTTCTCATTAGTTTGTTCATCTTTGCCGTACTTATTCCGGAAACTCGTGGTCTGACGCTACGACAGGCGGAACAAAGTTTCCGTCTGGTACATAATGTCAAGTCCTACTAAACTGTCGTTTATGTCAATTTCTTGTTCTTATTGTAACTGATAAAAACAGTGAAATATATCTATAGAAATAAAATATACCAAAATTAAACTCCAGAACATAAAACTATAAAATTAAGTATTTGGTTTTTTAAGTTTTTAGTCGAAAAACCATAAAATATTTACACACAAGAGAATAATTGTTTCAATACAAAATGCTTCATTTTAGCTTGCTTTTTGAAATTTAAGTTTAAGTCTAGCTTTTTAACTAAGAAATTGACAATAACTCTGTTATTGGAAAACCAATAAATAATATATAATATCTACACAGAAAAAATAATTGTACTAAATTCAATATCTAAAGTGAAGTCTTTTTTCCTCGGCAAAGTAAAGCTGATAATACAGTAAAATGTATCTGCACAACAAATATAAATAATGATACTAAATAAAATATATAGTATTCTTAAGTTTAGCTTGGTTTTAAAAAATTTGTAAACTAAATTAAATACTAAACTAAACCCTTCCAAATAAACCTTTATTTTTTGACTTAAGTACTAGAGTAAAATTTAATCCATGAATTCAATTGAAAAGAAAAGTAATTAAATCAGGTAATCGGTTTAAAAATATTTGAAATTAACCTATTCCAACTTTGATTACAATTAATCCCGAATTTTTTTCTGTGTACAAAATTTGCCGCTGTTTACCTCGATCAAAACTTCTAAGCTTCAGGCGCATTGCTCATACGCCTCGTTGGCCTCCGCAAAATACGAAAACCATAAACAACTCTAGAAAGCACATTTAAGCTACACTGGCAAAAAAGAAGTGTGGCTCACCTCGTTAAAATAGTAAAATAGTTAAAATAGCTAAATTCAAGACAATTATGCAAATTTATTAAAATAGTTACAGCGAATGAAAAAAACGCATTCAATTAAAAAAGTAGAGTATATTTTAGTCGAATTAATGTCAGAATTCTTTTTTTTTCATACTTGCAGCTGTTTCATTTTTTTTTTATATTTTTTTTTTTTTGAGTTATATTGAAATTTATGTGTTCTCGAATGTTTAATGCTGTTAATTTTCACACAACGCAGCGAATGAAGACTATTTTTATAAGTCTTGCGATTGCGGTCGTTGTAGTTTTTTCAACTTCTCAGTTTTTTTAACTTTATTGTGATCTAATTTATGTCTCCGCTGGATGTGCGAGGGGATAAACTTCCTTGGTTGCTGTGAATTATGTGGCATTATTTTATTTTTTTTTGTAAACTAGCTTTATAGTTTATTTAGATTCAAGTGATCGGGTCGTGGAGCAGTTTTGACACATTGCTGGCGCTTTTAGGAAGTTTCTTTGAAGGTAAAAATGTTTTTTCGTTTTTATTTAATTTACTGTCAACATTTTATATCGTGTCTTTATTACACTTTTATGGCTCAGATACATTTTATGCATAGTTTAATATTATTTCCAGCTGGCAACAGCTGCTACTTCGGATAGAAGTAGCTGGAAATATTAATTAGATTTAAGTAGATAAATATGGTGAGTGAGAATTATTAAAGACTGTTTAAGTAGTGCTCATGGAACACGATATGTTCCCAGTGTGCAGATAGAACCAACAAAGTAAAGTAGAGTGGAGTTGACACGACTGAAGTGTACCCTGCTACACTGTTACACACATGCTTTTAACAAACTATTTATACTCCCCTTACTGGGTACCATAGAATGCATTACATGAATCACAATTTAAATTATCGTGGAGCAAGAAAGCAGCCCATTGCAATGCACATAAAAATTGCATTAAAATGTCTCAAGATACAAAAAGCTAGTGAAGGAATGGCAATAAAGGACAATTGCATCAGTAAACAGGCGTCCAGTGATAACTTGGGGGAAAAAAAAAGTTGCCAATGCCCTTAAATAGCACAACTGCACGGCTGCTGGCCAACAACGACAGGGGCAATCTGTTGGCCAATTGAATTCAATCGACAACCTGCAAAAGACTGAAATGCGTGCAAAAATGTCGTCTGTCTGTCTGTCGGTCGGTCGGTTGGTCTGTCTCTCTATCTCTTTGTTGTTGTTTTTCCAGCTTTCTCAGCAGATTTCCCAGACCAACTACAAAGTGAATTAAATGCATGTTCATGATTTTGCACTTCAATTAATCGTGTCGCCATTCAGGAGGTCACAGGTCAATTCATCCCCTTTAGGTAGTGATTTCATTGTGTATTCCTCATTCCATTTCCTGTATTCCCCTCCCTCCAACCCCCACTCCCTGCCCCACTGAGTGTTATTGCTTGAGAGTTGCAAGCGTATCGCATAAAGTCCAGTGAAATGGAAAGAATCGAATGAATTTGGCCAAGAAAAACTGCATTTAATTGACCAAATGTGCGGTCACACGGAATCGCATAGAAATTGCGTATTGCTGTACTAAATTACCTTCACAGCTAAATGAAAATTCAGCATTTTCATTTGGATTTGCGTTAGAAAACAAATTTCAATACGTTGCGGTTACTTGAAGATTTTCGGAATTTTATGTCGTCGTAAAAGTTAAACTCGTAATTACCAAATAAAATTCTTTAAGCAAAAACTTTAACTTACTTGTATTAATTAGGCCAAATTCTTAATTTCCACTCTGCAGTTATCTAAAAAATTTAAAAGAAAATAAATTTGAATTTTATGATTAAAATTGTGGGAGAAACAGAAATTTACTGCACTAACACAGGGTATATTAAGGTCGGGTGGGCTCAGCTGTGCTTTCTTTGACTAATTCTAAGCTAAGATAATAACTTAGTTTACTACTTATAGATTATTTTAAGCATGAGTTCTAATTAAGACTGACCTATGACCCATTTGAAATGTATTTGTGAACGTATTTAGAATTGCAAAAGTTGAAAACTTTTGAACTTTTGTTATTTTTTTTCAGTAACTGACACATTTTGCACCTGTCTCAAAACAAAGTGTAGCAATGTGAGCCTTGAATGATTGATAGTTCAATTGAGTGCGGCTAAATGAGTGAGTGAGTGAGTGAGAGAGTGGGTAAGAGAGTGAGTGAGAGAGCACGTGTGTGAGTGACGAAGTTTGTAAAATGTTGACAGAGTCCATGACCCGACAACGAAGCACTTTCTTTGCCTACAAACATCTCCATCAGTCAGCTGTCAGTTTGCGCAGTCTGACAGGTTTTGAACTTGGTATTTTAATTGAGTTTCGAAATTCGAATTCTAGTTGCAAACTGGAAATTAAGATTTTCCATGTGATTTTCCTCGACAGGTCATAAAACGTTGGTAAGTCAGTCAAAAACTTCAGTAGGAATATTGTGTGTATATTGAAAGTTGTTGCTAACAAACAAATTCAGTTTTTTTTTATTTATTGTCTGACATAAATAAAGTGTGTACACGTATCGGTGTTGTCTTAATGGTTTTTGCCAGTTAAACTTTTATTGAACAAACAGCAGAAGTAGCAACTAGCGTGAGTGGTGTGCGTGTGTGTGTGTGTTGACTGCAACGCTGCGTATGCGCAACGACTCGCCTTTAACCCCGTTTGCCAGTTTTACGTTATCATTAACACCTTTTTCATGTTGGCTCTTAAAACTCTGCCAGTTTCTTAATCGAATGCCGACTGTCGACTTGACAACCTTGCCCTTCCAGTCACGCTATCGAAGGTAAATAATACTAATAACTTGGCCACTATGATAAGAAGCAACGCATTGCGTATACGCAGCGTTTGTCGATGCAAACAAACAAAATAAAACGATTGTAAATAAATTGAAGTTAGCTATAGAATAAGTGAGTGGCTCGTTCATTGCTCATTTCTGTTTGCTTTCCGCTAACTCGATACACACACACACACACACAACACACTCATGTAAATAAACATTTGAAGTGCAAACAAATAGGGGAAGAGCGAAAGAGATAGAGAGTAAAGTATATATATGTATATATAAACTGTTTTGATTGCAGGTAAATAGTCAATGTTGCAGCCTCTCATTATTGATAGCCTGTCATTTATCATGCCGACTATTTTTATCAAAATTCAACAAACAAACTGCTGATAAGCTAAAAACCAAAAAGTCAATGATCTGGTAAATTGTAACCGTACTTTCTCCCAATCAACTCATCAGTTATATTGTATATTGCGCAGAGAACTATAAATAGTATCGAATGACTACCTGGTTTCCAGGTAGTTGCATGATTTCATACCAGGTACATCCCACAAATACTCAAATACTTAACTAAATAAGCAATGTTATAGCTAAAATTCTATAGTTAATGCTTCGCTGAGCAATGTAAGCACAGAGGCTTGGGAATCAATTGATTTAAGTTACGCCTCAATAGAACCAACGTTGGGAGCGGTTGGAATTCAATTCCAAATTATTGGGATCGGGAAACTAAAGTAGATTCTGCATAAAGTGAACTATATATGTATATATACATTTGTTGCCATCACAGGTATGTTAATTGAGAGTGTGACAATTCAGTGATACTGTATTTGCAATTTATTTAGAACAAGTTATAAATCAGTCGAGTGTTTTTAGACCCCGTAGTCTATAGAAAGAGTAGAAGTGTCTTTTAGGTTTGTCAGATGCGAAATGTGCGCAACAGGCGGAAAGAGACGTGGCCGACGCCAGAAAGTATATATATTCATGATCAGCAGCCGAGTCGATTTAGCGATGTCCATCTATCTGTTCGTCTGTCCGTATAAACATCTGGATCTGAGAGACTATAAGAGCTAGAGCCACCAAATTTGGAATGAAAGACAGTGAACTTCGCGAGCATATAAAGTTTGCTTTAAATCGGTGCCATGCCCCTTAACGGCCCCGCAAATTGTGAAAACCTATTTTCACATCTTCATAACTCGGAAACTATTGGTGCTATCGGTACCAAACTCCCACATTATGTGTATGGTATAGTTAAATCTATCTTTACCAGCTTTGATCCGGATCAGACAACAATAGCCTATAGCTCCCATATCATAAATAGCTGATTTGCCCCTTGATGCCCCTTAACGGCCCCGCAAATTGTGAAAACCTATTTTCACATCTTCATAACTCGGAAACTATTGGTGCTATCGGTACCAAACTCCCACATTATGTGTATGGTATAGTTAAATCTATCTTTACCAGCTTTGATCCGGATCAGACAACAATAGCCTATAGCTCCCATATCATAAATAGCTGATTTGTATGGAAACACGCGCATTAGAATGAGTACGGGGTCTTTTATAAATAAATCTACTAAACTAATTGTATGATTGATGAAGCAATTCGTTTTTGTTTTAAGGGAAAACATTATTTAAGTAAACAAGCAAAAAACAATTTGCTCACCCAACTCATTCCGTTACTTTGCTGGCAAATTGTTTGAAGCCCAAATCTAAATTATACTCAATAACTATAGAAAATAAACCTTTTAGCCTTTTAGAGTTTAAACCATTAAATAGTAATTACAATTTAAAGAATTAAAATGTATTTATTGCCTTAAAACCAAAGTGATAAATAAGCTCTATGTGGGAGTATCTGATAAATGAACTCTTAATAGCGTGTTTACGACTCCTTTTCGTCAATTACATAAATTATAGCGTATGAACAATCATTTAAAAGGGTATAAAAGCAATGATTTATTATCAATGCTGTGCATAAATTTCAATTAAAAGCAAAATTTGTTTTTGCAATTACAATTGCAACTGGTTATTAATTGATTTACCTATTTTGCCACAATAAAGCACAAATTTGAATTAATTATTGAATATTTACAACCCATTGAATATTGGGTAAAAGGAAAAAAAATACGAGTAATAAATATAAAAAAAAAGGTAAAGAAATTAGTTATGGCCTGGCTGTTATTGTGTAATTGTCATGTTGGTAAGTAGTTGCCGGTCTTTTGTTAACAGCCTGTCATTTGTTGCTAATGACAGGCCCCGGCAAACTCATAAATATGTACACTCCCGACTCCCGACTCCCAAAGCCCACATACTTCCATATGGTAACATATATTGGGAACTTAGGGCCAAGGGTAGTGCGGTACATGACATAAGAAGTTAAAATACCTTTGCTTCAACTTTGATTTTTCGTATTTTGTTTTTTGTTTTTCCTTCTTTTTTTTACGTTTGTCATTTTTCCGTTTCTACCTTTTCTGGTTTTGACTTTGACAAAATACTGGCATATTTATTATTTAACAGAGCACAAAAGAGCTAATAGATATGGATATGGATATTCACTGATTCAATTCATCACTAAATTCTGAAAGACTTTCGTAAAAGAACATTTCTATTGGATACTTCTCATTGTAATTCATTTAGTTCTCTTTTTTGCTTTCAAGTAAGTTACACATACAGTATCGTTGGATTAATTGTTCTCGAGGAAAAATAATATCTATTTGACTCAGCAATTATATATATCTTATTAATGTGTTTTTTGATTAATAGTCTAAAAAAACTATAAAATAAACTTTAAATCTTGGAAAAACTAAAACTAATTTTGATTATATAAAGGTTTACTTTTGAATAACCCAAAATCTAATATATAAAATTGATCAGTATTTTCTTAAATTCATAGTTTAACCAGTAAGAAAGGCTACAGTCGAGCGAGCCGACTGTAAAAGACCACATACTGATTCCAGTGCGCGTTTTTCCATACAAATCACAAATTTTCAACTGATTTGTCCTATGGGAGCTATAGGCTATAATTGTCTGATGCAGTTCAAACTTGGTAAAGATAGTTAAAATGGTACCAAACACGCAATGTGAAAATTTGGTGACGATAGCTTTAGCAGTTTTCAAGTTATGATAATATGAAAATTGTTTTTTACAACTAACGGGGCGGGTCCAAAATTTGATAAAAGCTTGATCTGTCTGACATACAGACGGACTTTCAATTCAAATTTGGTGGTCCTAGTTCTTATAGTCTCTGAGATCCAGGTGTTAATACGGACGGACGAACAGACATACGGACGTCATCTCGGAAGTTGATGTTGATCAAGAATATCTATACTTTATGGGATCGGAAACGCCTCCATTTGCCTGTTCCGCACATATCGCTTCTGACAAACCTAACAGGCTCCTTAGCTCTTTTTTATTTATTAGAGTACGGGGTCTTAAAACTAACCCCAAGTACGCCAAAATAAAATGTTTAATTTTAAAAAAATTTTCTTTTTTAGTTCTTTGCATAAACCAAAGCAAATCTAGCAATTTTAATGATTTCCCAAACAATCTTAATAAATGTTCAGTTCATAAGAAATTTTCAATTAAAAAAAATAAACAATTTTCAATTCAATACTTTACTCATTACACTTTATTCAATATTTTTTGGGGTTTCATTTTGGCAAAAACCGATTGAAAAATGTGCAAATTTAGCGTGAATTGCATGTGTTGAAAAGCAAGAAACACAGTTTATTGGATACATAAATATAGTGTGTATTGTTTACACATATATATATTTATTAATAAATGGTTTCGAGCATGAAGGCGCCTTGATTAATGATTTCAAATCATTTTAAAAAAAAGAATCCAAAAACTGCCGCTCTAAAGGTTCATTGAGAATTCTTCCCTGTGCGACGGTGTTAATTGAAAATATTTCTGCGAAAATATAACTCTGAAAAGACTTTTGACAGCTGCACTTTGTCAAAATCATAATCAGGTAAATATGTACCAGACAAAGACCTTTATGTAGGTTGAAGGAAGTGTAAGAAATTGCAGTCATTTATGGAGAAACATTTCAGAAATTTCTCAAGGTAAAAAATAACTAAGGTGTATAGTAAATGTAGTATATTATAGGGTGTTTATATAGTCTGTTTATGCTGCACTGACAGGGTATTAAGTATTTAATTTTTGGCTTCTTCGATCATTCAGTTTTTCTTAAGTACTCAAATTGATTTCATTTTGGAATAAAAGTCTTAAAAAAAATCGTTTCTACTCTTAGTGGAGTACTCTAACAAAATCTAGTTTATAACGAGTACTTTAGAAACCAAATTACTGATTTTATTAAAAATTAATTATTTCTTAAATTTTCCACTGTTTTTTGTAAATTTTACTACAGACTTTTTCGCTAAACTATCAAATTGGTCTAAGTTCCCTAGTTTACCAGCTCTTGTTAAAACCTCTAGCTAAAGTTTCTTAATTACAGGGTATACCTCTGGTCTGTCTAAGCTCGCTAGTTATTAGCTCTAGCAATTGTAGTTTTTTTTCTTCATTCTTTGGTTTCTGGCCACATTCGCTTTTCATTGCTTGTTTCATCCTGGCCAGGTTAGGTCGGGGTTTTTTGGTCTGAGTCTGGCTCGGTTTGTTTTACTTTGCTTTATTTTACTTTGGTTTGCTCTCATTTTGCCTTTTTTCACGCTTATTATGTGTTTTGTTGAGATTTTTTCTTTAGTTTTAATGTTGTCAGACAGGATTTTCCACTTTAATGCAGTCGACAGCGTTGCGTCGTCGTCGTCGTCTGTTGTTGTTTTGTTGCTTTTGGCGCGTTTTTTGCAGCTCATCATGCAGCTGGAATCCGCATCCGAATCCGAATCCGCAGCTCATATTGGCCTTAGACTATGCACCTCAGTCTCTTAACTCTCTCAGACTCATCTTTTGCAGCTGCCGCAGTGATTCAGGTTAATGCCGCCTTTATTCATAATTTCTAAGCGTATTATGCTGGTTGTATTAGCAAAATTATGTTAATCCCCTACTTAAGCCCCGTCCCCGTTCCACTCCCCGTTACAACCCTCTAAAGGCAAACGTTAAACAACTAATCTTCCCTCCCTCAAAAGCAGTGCTATAAATGCTACGAGTTGAATTATTTTAATAGCCACTGCAATTACGGGTATTTCACACACACACACACACACACACACGTTAATGTATAATTATTAACACACACAAGCAAACCTATCCACTGCTGGCCCTATTGTCCTCCCTATTGTGCCCAGCGTAATCTGCATTAATGTATTACGCGATTTTTTTGCCGCGTTTTAAAACGCGCCTTGCGGCCACACAAGCGTTCTTGGCCAGGCCAACAATAATAACAACAAAATTGCATGCAAAAAAGTGGGCTACAATTTGTTTCTCGAGACACGTGTCTTTGGTCGTGATGCCATTATTATAAAATACAATTTAAACGCTTTTACTAAAGTGCAACATTCAAGGATTATAAGTAATACTACTATAAAGTAGTTTATATTGGAGCCAAACTGTATGGGAATAAATTTATAATTAATGCAAAAATTATGGGTAGTTTATAAAACTAACTGCAAAGTAAATGTAAGATGTTAAAATAATTTTAAGAAATAGTTATAGACAACATCTATAAATAATACCAGTTTTCTCTTGAGAGAAAATATAGTTCTAATAAAAACTTTCGATTCCAGTGTTTAATATTAAAGATAAAACAAATTTAACTAAAATCTATATACAATATAAATAGCTTAAATAGCTTAAAAACACCTACATTAGTAAAATATTTCTCAGAAGAAGAGTTTAGAACCAAATACGACCAGTCAAATGAAAATTGTAATGAAAAATTTCCATTAAAAAATTTTAAATAATAAAAAATGACAATCTAAATTCAAATCATATGGACCATTTATTTACATAAATACTCAGAATTATTTTAAAAATTATTTTTACTAAGAAAACTTTTTAGAGCTCTCTAAAATAACAAGAACCTTCTGCTACTGAAAAGATCAGTCAGGTCAGATTTCTAATAAAAACTTTCGATTCAAGTGTTCAATTAAAAAAAAAAATAAAATAAACTAAATTCAAATGAACAGATAGTGGATGATAAGGCATAGTAGACTACAACTAGAACTAAGTAGAAAAGAACTGGAAATATTGAAATTGATTTGAAACTAATTAGCGACTGTCAACTGAAGCTGCTAAAGTGTGTGTAAATATATGCAAATATACATATGTTAATTAACACATGCAATAAAAACACATAACAAGCTGGCTTCAATTAAATATTCATTCACAAAGTGTCACACAATACGAGTATTTTCCCCCCTGTTTCACCCCTTTTTTTTGCAACCGGTTAAAGTCGCTCTGAAAACGCGCGGAAATCGCTCAATTAAACGGCGCCCAGAACGCGTGCGGCAAACGGCAAACGGCAAACATATGTGAATCTTTAGCGAGTGTGTTTAAATTTAAATGTCAGCTAATTCTGCATAATAATACACATAACTGAGTATTGGCTATTAACGTTAATGACTGCAGCTTAGACGAACGGGGCTTGGCCAATAGGAAATGCAAATATGAGGCGTCTGTTGGGCTTGTTAGCCAATTAAGAGTTGTTCAAGGTGTGTGCAGTTAGAGTTCTGATCGATTTCCTTAACTAACATCTATTTACTTCTACTTACTAATTTATCAGCTTAAGCAGCTTTGAGTGCTGCAAAAAGATAGTTTTTTTCTTTTTGTGTAAAACGAAACAAAAAAAAAACCAGTTACCAACTTATGCAGGCACACCTTGTCTGCTGTCCAAAAAAGGCCTAGAGAAATTTCTCCAGTCAAAACAATTAGACAGCCTGGCGGGTCTCTTACAACTTGTTGCCGTTGCAACAAACCGCAGACTGGTCGCAAAAGTTGTTACACTGAGAAAAAAAAATAATCTGGCGTTTTGGGGTAAAGTTAATCCCAAGCATTTATAAAATGTAGGGTAATCTCTATTTTAATTTGAATGATAAGTAAACAAAGTTTTTTATCTAAGCCAAATTAACTTTTCTATTTAAAAGCCAATTATGATTAAAGAGTTAATCACTAAGTTAAGAAAATATATTCTAAACTCAGCGAACTCATGAAATAGCCCAGCTATTTCTCTGTGTAACAAGCAGCCTCCTTCATGGGTCGTACCTCGGTCTGGACTCTGGCTCTAACTCTGGCTTTCCGGGCCATGCTTGGGTTACTTGCAGCGTGAAAAGTAAAAAGTGTGTAATTAAATGCGTTAGTATTTACCCCAAAGGAAATGCGACAAGCGAAACAAAATTATATAAACAGTGGAAAAAAAATACAGTTAAACGAATTTCCTATGCTCTACAGTAGAATTAAAAATTTTAAAAAATATCCAACTGAATCTTTATAAAACATAAAGAACCTTTAAAAGTAACTGTTTACTAGAGTTTTATAAATTATTAAAGTAAAATATATAATTTAAGAATTTCTTTTTAAATACAATTCAAAAACAATTTATCAACATTTTATGCTTTTAACTCTAAATTGTTTTGGTTCATACAAAAAGACGAACCCGTTAAGTCTAAAATTTATGTTGAACAGTACTTTATATATCTTGTTCTTTAGTATTTGCCAGTTTTAACAAACTCGGTACACCCGCGATACAGAGTATAAATAAAACGGCTAAGCCAAACACACAAGTCTACACTACTCTTTAAAATTATAAATAGTTTTGTCAATAGACGCGTTACCAACTCTTTCGTGCTGCCAATGTACCCCAACTGGCTAAATGGGCAGTACAGTGGAGCAATTAACATAAATTGTGTGCGCGCAGCGCTTCATTGACTTTTAAAGGGGTTCTAAGCACTGGGCACTGGGTACTGAGTACTGGGCTCTGGGTTCGCATTTAGGACAGCTGCCCGTCAATCATTCGCACAAATGAACTCTGACATTTCAATGGAGGAGAAGTATGCAGTGGAGTAGGGGAAGGCCTAGATGGAGGAGTAGTAGTAGGCAGAGGAGTGTCTTTGCCGCATTGGTACAAAAGTTGCGTTATTTGGCCGAGGCCAAAAGAGACGCACCTGTCGCAATGACAAACAGTTTAACGGAGTTGGCTGAAAGCGACCTACAGCATGGCTGCGATAAGCATCTGAAAACAACAAAAGATTAACACGCCGGAAAAGCACGGCTCACAGATGGACAAGGAAGATAAGGGACGGATGAGCAGAGGCAAAGACAGCGGCAGAGGCAGCAGCAGCGGCACCGCCAACGAAAATGGCCACACAGACACACGCACACAAAACGAAGAGCGAACGAGACTGAAACACAAAAAGAGAAAGGGAAAGGAGAGAGAGAGAGAGAGAGAGAGAGAGAGAGAGGGGCGTAGAGATCACAGGTAAGTAAACGCACTTGGTAGGTAGACATGCCGTCGGTACATTCTTTGTGTTGCTCTTGGCTGTTGGCCCAAGGATGCAGCTAACCGCATCCAAAGTCTGCCCCGTGTATCGTGTTACGACCACACTCAAGACACCCAAGTGTCATTCTTAGAGTATTATTATTAATCGGTAGCCGCTAACAGAGATCGGAGAGACAATTGTAAATCTGTAAGATACGCACCTTTTATCTTGTTGACAGCTGCTCGCCTGATATTGGCCTTGTAATTTGTTTACTTCTTTTTGTTTTGTGTTTTATTGTTGTTCTTAATAGCTTGTCTTCCTTGTGTTAACAATTTTTACGATCACTTTAATTCATTTCTTGTAGTTTATTTATATTTAAGCCTGAAAATTTTTAATGGAAATAATAAACTTAATTAACCCGTTGAACGGAGTCATAAAAAAATTTAAAAAAAAAAAAAAGAAAAGTCAACGCGATCGGACCATAAATCATTCAATCAATGAGCGCGCGAGCGAGTCTATAAAAATTGCCGAGTATGTTGATAAGCACGCCAAAAGCCAAACAAAAATGATGCCCAAAGCAATGGTTACACATCCACCTCCAGCTCCACCTTCGCCTTCACCTCCACCTTCACCACACTTCCACTTTTAGTTCAAAAATTCCCACTACTCATCCGTTTTGAGTTTGCCGTTCGCCGGTCGCCCACACGCCGCGTACGCTGTTGCCTGTCGTCACTTTGTAGCTGTTTGGCTGCTTGGACAAGCGCCAATGCACTTTACGTTACTAATAACAAGTGTAATTTGAAAAGCCCGCGGCATTTCTGAATGCATTCACATATATTTGGATTTTGAATAACAAACGAGCGCATTGACAATTGACACTCAACAGCGTGGGCAAAAAATGACGGACGCTATTTGTTAACCATTTTGTACACTAATCACTTGTTATGTTTTCTTGCGTGTTTTGGCGCATTTTCAGCTACCTTATTTTAGCACTCGTACACAGTAGTCATATGTTGTCGTCTTATTACCGCGACATGGAATCGTCTCTTCGTGACCAACAAGAACGTGTTGTAAATATCCGCGTCGCAACCGAAATGCTCAATGTTTTGCTTTCGACTGGCCGCAATGAATTCATACAGCTGCACAACAAACATTTTAACATTTCTCTGTTAATAACAGACGTTCAATTACTTCTTCTGTTCCCAAATTATTACTAAACAATCAAGCATAAGTATAGTATTTATTTGCAAAAATTTACAAATTGTTTTAAAAGTTATATTTTTGTAAAATTAACTATATTTCACGCTACAGTATTTTCTTTTCCTGTTACGAATTTAATTTTAACAGATCCATTCGAGTTTAACAGCAGCAATCGGTTAAGCTGCATGAACTGTTTTCAGTAAAAGATGAACTTTTCAAATAACCTGTACTTTTATTTTAGTGAAGCTGTAGTTTTATTTTTAAATAATATAGGCAAATTAGTTCTGTATGATACCACAAATGTTAATATTTCGACATTAGCTTTAGCGCCAATATTATCGATATTATGTATTAATCCAAAACATATCGATATATCATGAGCTCTGTTAACTGCCTGCTATTTCTGTTAAGCCGTTTTCCTTAACAGTTGCTTTTGAATTTTCAAACAAAAAATATTTATTTTTGGTAATTTTAACAAATGAGGACCTAAGTAAAGACCTATTTAATCATTGCGAATAATAAAAACACCATTATGAAAATTTGTAGTTGTGTAGTTTATTTAATTTCAAAAATATATGGATTTAAAACTATGGATGTGTACTCTATAGTTAGTAAAGATATAAAATGTGGGCAAAGAGAACGTAGCATTTGTATCGAATTGATTTTTCTGGCTCATAATTTGATTGCCTTTGTTCTCAGCGCGGTTTATTCAAGTGTGTACTATTATTATTATGTTGGATTAATAACTATGTATTGGATATAAATAAACCTCATGCAATATATTATGGCTATATTTTGGACTGATTTTCTAGTCAAAACTTGGACAAAATCAAACAAATACACATATGGCGTATGGCAACAGTTATCCGGCATTATTGTATATAATATATAATAATATATATATACAGCATGTGCCCAAATTAGTCGCCACAAGCAACACCAATCAAGACGACAAAGTGTTAAATTTTTCAAATATTTTTGGCTTATGTAAAACGTAAACTGATAAATAAACTCAAAACATTTGCTAGATCGAACATACCACACAAGGAGAGATAGAGGAAGATAGATCACAAGGACCGGGCACTATCCAGCGTTGGGCGTGAGACAACGTTGGATGATGCGGAAATTCCATTGTTACTGTTATTGTTATGGGCGCAAAGGCCACGAAATATGGTGAGTAAATGTAATTGGTATCCGAAGGGTAGTGAAATGCGAATTTAGTTCCTAATCCGATGTGAAACGAATGCTGAAGTGAAGCACGACGAAGGGATGCGTTTCCAAAATCCTGTCCAAGTGCATACGTTCATCATCCTCCACATCATTTTTCATGATCTCTTTTCCTTTTTTTTTTTTTTTTTTATATACCCACAAAATGATTTTATAATCCGAATCGAAAAACACAAACCCAATAGATGTAACGAAGCACCGAAGGGGTTTCCAAATAGTAAGAGCAAATGAGATATGAATCAGAAGGATGTCCTCCATGTTAAGATCTCGAGTGTCATGGGGAAACTGCATCCCACGGTGTCCTAGCGTTTTACATGTCAATCATGTTGACATGAAAGAAATATCCTAAAATCCAAATCCTTTTACGATTCCTAATATCCAAATCCTTTTGTATCCTGATAACATTTTTTTTTAACATAATTAGGCTTTCCAAACATCCTGCTACCACACTAATTTACTCCAAATCCACATTACACTCCACTTTATCACCATCATTATCAAAATGATCCTTCCTCTTCCTCCTCATCCTTATCCTTCCTCCTTCTCCAACAATCCTCATTATACTCCAAACATAAACGCGCAAAAATGGGGAAGAGAAGAAAAATAAAATGAAATATTAATAATTTGTATAAATGTTCTTCATAGAAATTTGTGTTTTGTTTTCTTTGTTTGGTTTTTCTTGTACATATATTTATTCTTAATAAATGTGGATTTCTTTTTTTTTTTGTTAAGTATTTGGAGATAAATTCTAATAAATTATGCTTTATGAATGCAACCAAATGTTAGAACAAGGAATGTTTAAGAGACTTTTCCTTGCATTATAATTATCGTTAAAAATTAGTTTGTCAAATGTATATTTGTATTTGTATGCATTGAATAATAATAATAATTTAAAAGAATTAATCTGCACTGAAAGTAAAGCAAGTCTTTACGGTTGTTATCCTATTTTTTGTGTATTCTTTTCATTTTTCATTGATTCGCATTGGATTTCTCCACACTTGATTAAAGGTTTTCTTGGTTTTCTTAACTGATCGATCAAACTTCTCACAATCAGTTTGTGTGATTAAACAAACAGTAAGTATAAGTTTTTTTTTATATGGGGGCGGGGTGTGTGTCTTGATAGTTAGCTTGCTTTTCCTAATTTTTCCTGCTCGTAAGAAATATTAAGATTAATGGATAATGATTGCATAATTTAGTAATTAGAGCGTGAGCGAGACCTGGAATAGGATTGACGACGCACAGGGGAATATGTTGGTGTGCCGCGGCGACGAGGCCGCGATGAGAACGACCGCGAACGTGACCTGTAATCAATAAGTCATATTAGTAGACATATAAATTCAACATTTTAAGATTTGCATCAACCAACCCTTCAACAAAAACATTAAGGATTAATGCAAATTAAAAAAGAAACTCATAGTTTGACTTTTATAAAGTCTCCAACTTACCTATCGCGATAATCACGACTGCCGCCACCACCACCACCTCCGCCGCCACCTCCTCCACCACCACGTTCATTATCACCGCTATCCTCACGCACCCGAATGTAGGCGACCTCACCCTAAAAATAGTAATAGAAATTGTATGGCAAAATTCTGAAAGCATAAACTAGCAGCACGGACCTCATGTGAACGGAAACGCGAATCATCCAACTTCTTAATGGCATATTTCATGTCCTCGTGACGCAGAAACTCCACAACACCAGAGCCATCCTTATAAGTGTCAGCGAAGCATACATCACCTGCCTCGCGCATGTGGTCTTTCAGGTCTTGCCACGAACCAGATGCAGGCAAACCCGTTACCATGACTCGGTACTGTGAGCGCTTCGCTGGTGGTCCACGGCCACCCATGCGTCCGCCACCACCATCGCGACTGCGATCGTTGCGATTGTTGCCGCGATAGCTGCCTGGACCACCACCGCGCGGAAACTCAACGCGAAGGCGATAACCGTCATAGTCATAGCCATCACGAGCTTTAACTGCATCATCAGCATCACTACGCAGTAAATAATAAGTTATTTATTTTATTTACTTGATATGTGTGTATGCATTATTAGTTTTCGTTACTCACCGCGCGTCTTCGAATTCTACAAATGCAAATGGCGGACCACGCCGATTCTTTAAGTCGACAAATGTGACTTTTCCGAACTTGTGGAAAAGGTCCTGGATATCCTTTGTGCGAATATCTGGTGGCAAGTTTCCAACATAAATCCGACATTCGTTGCGAGAACCCATTTTTTATATTTGTAGGACTTAAATTCAAAAGATAGAAACAATTTTTTACTTTTTCAGAACTTCTGCCGTCACGCAATTACGCACACAAATGAACTACACATACACATAAAATGTCTACAGCATTTCACGATTGCATTCTCATAAGTTATCGATAAGGCGTATACGAAAAATTCGATTTGACAAGTTGGCAGCTCACAATATGATTGTGCGCAATTTATAAAACTGAAATAGTAGAGCCAATAAGAGTTATCAATTCAAAAACACATTAAATGTAAATTAAATAAAATTCAAATTTCAATTATTGTAGAAATTTAAAATTAAAGGAACATGAGAGAACATAAATTTACATCTCTTCTTAGATTTCCACTATTACTCAGCGCCACCTTTTCTCTAACTCCACCTATGTTTGGTTTCAAGAACTTCAAGCTTCAATCGAAAATGAACGCACAATCGATAGTAAGCACAACACGAAAAATTGTCAATATATCGATAACGCCATTAATGGTATTGCGGCGTCTGCCTTAACAAAACAACTTCTTGTTGCAAAACTAAAATAAAAATGTGCAAAATGCTGGCAGAGGCAAAGCGAATAAGCTTACACAACGAGTAATCAATTTAGGTCGTGTTCAGAAATGTGCAATAGTAATATAGGCGGGAGTTTGTAAAGTTTGTTGTTTGTTGACTGCAGCCTGCAGACAACAACCTTGAACATTTGTGAGTGTGCGTGTTGGGCTTGTGTGTGTATATAAACAAAGTGCGAACGCGGGAATTGCAACTGCTAATTATATTCTAAGCCCACATAATCTGTATCCAAAATGTCCAATGTTCGCTGCATCAACTATTGGGATCTTTGCCGCATCTGCACGGCAAGTAGTGAGCAAAAGATTAACATTTACTCACCCGATGGCCGCGCCAAAAACCTCAGCCAAAAAATTGCAGAATGTCTTCCAGTGCAAGTGAGCATCGAATGCTGAGTTAAATCGACTTAGAAGTAAAACCACTTATTAACTTATTTACTTACACAGATTGATGAGAAGGACGGCCTGCCCAAGGTGGTCTGTGCTCAATGCGCTCACCAAGTGGAGCAAATGTATGAGATGCGAAATATTTCAAAAAATTCGCAGACAATACTTCGGAATTGGCTCAACCATCGATCTCTGCAAACCGATGATAAAGTATTCATTAAAGACGCCATCAACGATGCGGGCAAGAGTCTCACTGTAGTTGGCAATGCCCCCAGCGCCGGACTCGTCCCGGCCAGCAGTAATAACCAGACGAACGATCTGCTGAGCAGCATCATGCAGGCTGTTGGCATGCAGGTGCAGCAACAACCGCCTCAGCTTCAGCAGCAATACACAATTACTGTGGACAGTCATGTCCCAGCACAGCCAATACCTGCTCCTAACCCCCAGCCGGAAGTCAAGAGCGAGAAACAAAAGTAACTAGCGATTAATATACGATTACTGACCATAATACAGGTTTGACTAATTTTCAGCACCCTGGAGGAGTTTATACGACTCAAGCCGGATATTAAGATCACACCGCTGGGCAAGAAGGACAACGTAAGCAACAACACACCTAGCACGAGTTCCTTAGCCAGCATAAAGCAGCCACAACAGTTGCCGACACAAACACTAACAGCAGTTCCTGCTTCCGCTGCTCAGATACAACTGCAACCACAGCAACTAAATGAACTCAATGTGTTGCTGCAGCAACAGGCGCTATTGCAGCAGCTGCAACAGCTGCAGGCACAAACACAGTTTACTAGCACCACTGATGACGGCATGGGAGCATCGGACAAAAAACCAAAACTAAACTTTGTCCTATCGTCACCGACTGCGGCACCGCAATTTGCTGGAAGTTTGCAACAGTTTGCCGGCATTAGTGGCACACAGCCACAAATTCAATTGCAATTGCTGCCCAGTGGTTGTGCTGGTGGATCAGTTGGCAATGCAGCAGGAGCACAGCAGCCACAGCAATTTAATGCTGCAGCTTTACTCTCCAGCTTGACAGGATCTCAGGTTGTTGGCGGCACTGCTGCTAACATGTTGTCGCCAAACAAATGCTTCTTGCCAATTACCATACGAGATGAGAACTCTGATCAGCAGATTGTGGCTCATATAGATACCAAAAATCTTGTGCTGCCCACCACATATCAAGTGCAAATGAAGGTAAGGTTTGGTTACTGGTATATTTTTGACAATATTTGACTTTTTTTTACACTTGCAGCTACAACCACAGTTGGCCACTGCAGATGGTCAGCCTATTATGCAGCTAACACCGACTTCCATTCCAGCCACTTTGCAGTTGACGCCACAAACCCTTGGCAGCGCCACAAATTTTCAAACAGCAACGACAACACAACAAAATCAGTTCCTTCTACCACAGGCGCAACAGCAACCACAACAGCAGCAGCAGCAACAACAACAGCATCAAGTCCAACCACCGCAGCAACAGCAAACACAGCAACTGCCGCCCAACACAGCACAAGTAACGTCACAACAAATCATAAGATCTCCACGCGCAACTCCCCAATTGGTTATTAGAAATGTTAGCTCCGAGCCGAGTACACAAACGAGCACGAATTTGGATGCTTCGCTCAAGTTTAAGACGCCTGCGCCGCGGCAACAGACACAGCAACAACAGCAGCTTAAATATAAGACAACACCTCCAAGTGCGGCTTCAACTGCTGGAGTTCCTGCTACTGCTGCTGTGACTAATGCTGCTGCTAATAACGTAGCCAACACGCGTGTACAAGTCATGAAGCCACAGACAACATCTGTGCCTAACAATGTGACTGCACTGCAACGGCTCTCGTCCAACACAACCATTACTAAGCTAACGAAGCCACAACAAGCAATAGCAAACCCAAAAATGCCGCTGCTTAATAAACAAAATATAACCATTAGTCGCATCTCGACCCAAGCAGCACCCAAACCGGAGCCAAAGTCAGCACTAGCTCCGATTCCAGCAGCAATCAAAGCAGAGCCGCAAGCAGCGCCAGTACTTGCGGCACAACAACCGCAACAACAAGCACAGATGCCACAGCCACTTCCGACCATACTGTACCAAAGAAAAGTAAATCGCAAACCGCCAGAGCAACCCCCGCAACCGAGATCAAAGACCGTTCGACCACAGCAACAGATTTTACCTGTTCCCGCGCAGCAGACGACGACACCATCAGCTCGACAGCAGCAGTCGCAGCAGAAGCAGCAACAACAGGTGGGCAGCAGCGGTGAAGCTACTGCGGCAACAGCAGCCAGTTCACTCACCTGTCCCACCTGCCAACGCGAGTTCAAGAAAAAAGAGCACCTTACACAGCATGTAAAACTTCATGCAGGCTTACGACCCTTTAAATGCTCTGAAGAAGGCTGTGATAAAGCGTTTAGTCGCAAGGAACACTTGTCCCGACATCTGGTCAGTCACTCGGGCCAAAAGATGTTCACCTGCGAAGACTGCAAGAAGCCCTTCTCACGCAAGGATAATCTCAACAAGCACAAACGGTAAGCTTTAAATTATAAATGTAATTAAGTTTTAATATATTTAACTAAATTGTGTACATTACAGCACACACAGTGTACAGCCTGGTGAGACTAAACTGCACAGCTGTGAGTTTTGCAATAAGAACTTTGCCTCGAAGCAGCATTATGAGAAGCATCGCGAGATGCACAAGAAATCCCGTCTGGAAACTGCAGGAACAACAGTCACACAGCCCTCGTCTGGTGCTCCACAAGCTGGAAAGGCACAAGTAATTTAAAATACATTTAATGCGTTTAGTTTCTTAGACTTACGCTCTGTAATTTCTAGCTGTTTGAGTCTAAGTCAGCCGCAACTGTAACTGCAAATGCAGCAGCAACCGCAGTCGCAGCAGCAACAACAACAACAAGTCCACAAACCCCAACACAGCCTGTGCAACAACCACAAATAATGCACGTGGATCTGGATGGGAGTACTATAACCATAACTCAGGCATCCGATTCCAATATGCAAACATCTCTAGCCAATTTTGTCCAACTGGGTTTCTCTCAATTCCAGAATGCCAGCGGGCCAGCAAACCAATTGGTTTGTAAGCTCGAAAAGTAAAAATTTGTTTCTTTTTGAACTTAAAGCTCGAATCCTTTTCTAGTCCTTGTTTTAGTATCATTTTAACGCTTGTCCTTTGCCAATCTTGTTATATTTTTCGAATATATCTCCAAGACAGTATAGAATTGAAAATTTTATTTGTTGGACATTTGAAATTTTTACTTGTTGTATTGTAAATATTTAATTTACTTATCTACTTTTAGTTTGTATTATTTGAGATTTCAGATAGTTGTGTTGAAAAGCAAGCAATCCTTTTATTTTTAAAATATAAAATGTATTAAGTCAATATCACAAGTATATATACTACTATATAGATTTGTATTTTAATAGCATACTTTATTGTAAATATTTATAAAGGAACATTATAGTTGTAATCGCATTTGTATTACAAACCAATGTCCAAACCTGTTGGGCATAGAAATAAAGAATTAAACCAAAACTATTTCAAAAAGGAATAAAAAAAAACATTAAATGTAAATTATGGAATAGTTTAGTTTTAGTTTATTTGTTTAGAGCGCACAGTTTGGTAGCGATATGGAACATATGGCAGACAGGCGCCCCGATGTTTATCCAAAAGTTTTTCGGAGGAGGCAGCTATAAAAATGTTGGAAAAGAAAAACAATTTATTGCAATCCTTAAATCATTTGTTTTTCCCCGAATTATGCATAGACTTTTATACTTAGTGTATTGTATAAAGCAGAAATGCAAATTCAAGCACGTTTCCAGCGAAATAAAACGCAAGCAAAACAATCTGGAAAAGAACACAATTTGAATCAAAACAATTTAAGAGCAAAACTTTGGCAATAATAAATAACATTTAATGGAATTCGTTTAGGATCGTAACAGAAAGCTTGATGGAGGCAGTTACTTAATACTTTAAAATGGATTCTTTGCTTATTAAACTAATTCAGCAGTGTGAAAAGAACAATTAAAACTTCTTTGGCTTAACTTAAAATAATGTTACATTAACTTTCTCTTAAAATTAATTACTTAACTAGATAGAAGACAAGGCACTGGAAAGTTATTAAATAATTTATAATGCAGATGCTCCAAGGCCGAGTGCAAAAAAAGCGTTGCATACTTTCAGGGTATTATATAGTCCATGTAGTGCAGCTGCAAACTGAATGATCGTGAATGTTGAATGGAAGAATAACTACTGCGTGCAAAAACAATTGTTAGATGAAGAGCAGAACGAGTAAAACAAAACGCAAACGATTCAAAAACGTTTCGAAAATGCTTCGAAAACAAACCAAACCAAACCAAACATAAAAATTCCAATCCAATACAATCCGAAACCCAAGCAATTCTACAGACTATACAGAAGCACGTGGGAAAGTTAAAAACTGAAAATTATTGAAATTTCTAACCTTTAAACTCAGTTGCTTCAAACATCAATCGTAATTCAGCGAGAATTGATTAATTTTCTGAACATCACCCCAAACTTGTACCGATTGAATTTCAGATAGGGAGAAATACGTCTCGTATTTGGTTATAAAATTATAGCCCTGTCCACGCACTTGGTAAGCATTAATGGTCGAATTCTCATAGTCAAATTGAAACATTAACGAAAACGATGCTTCTGTGGATGAATAGTTAATGACGTCATCAATGCCGTCTATAATTCTGGGTATCGCTGATACTAAATCTATATCGTCTTTACCATCGAATATATTCAAATATTTCTCCAGATGCGATGTACTCCACTCCCCATCGATCTTGTAATTCTCGATAATGGTCTGCAACGGTATCCTGACCTTAAAATGATAAGTAATATTATCCGTACAGCTGGGACTGTTTACGAAATTAATGGAGAAGCTGCAAAAAAAATTTTAAAAAATGATTTAGAAACCCCAATTAAATGTTTATGCACGTAATTAATTTTTAGACAGGTGTGGAATATATTTTCAAGCTGTTTAGTGGGTGAGAAATGGGGCGTTACCTGAAATTTATATGCCACAAATATTTATTGCTGTTTCTAACCGGCATTCAATGTGATTCATTCTACAAAAATTCTTACTACGTCAATTGTTTCGAAAAATGGCCAAATTTAGCTTCTTTTTTATTTGGGGGAAACCTACGTGCTTTTCATCCATAATTTTTTAAATGCCTGAAAATTTAATTGGTAAATGTAAATTACAATTTACACCTACTAGTAGTGCTAACTAAGTAAGTAAGTAGTTGTACTTAATTCTGGGAAATCTTGTGACTACAATAGAAGCTTAAATCCGTGTCTATCATTATGGTAAACTTCGAGGAATTTTGATTTGTTAGATTGTTATCTGAAACATTAATTTAAGTAACTTGTTTGCAGTTGTTAGTCATATATCTAAAGACGCTTATCAAAATAGTTGCAGTCTTATCAATACCAGCAGATAACGATATCGAAGCGAAGGTCTACGTTGTAAATAAATTCAATCTAAAGCCGGATCCAGAAGGTACCTCAACACTGACGAAATAGACAATTAAACTTGAAAACTTGAAGAATTTTGATTTATTGACATCATTTGCTCAATGATCAACGAGCTCAAGAATGGGCCAAATAAATTCTTGCTTATTCACTAACGATCTTGTTGATTTAACACAATCAAAATCACATTTCGTATTCTTCTCTCTTCTCTCTTCTTTCTCATTTCATTTTTGTTTTTAAAGAATTTTTTTTTTTTTTTTTGGCAATTTAGCCGCTAAATTTTTAGCGGCATCTTTACGCGTGTCTGCTGCTTTAATTTCGTATTGGTGATGTCATTGATGATGGGAACTGTTCTAATATTGTGATTTCTGCTGTCTAACCTTTAGCCGATTACCATATCTTTATTTAAAGCCAATTAAAAAAAACTCACTGATAAGTTCTAGCTTTTTTTTTCAAAAGTGATAAGAAAAACCTTTGTGTATTAGTTTGTGAAAAATTCCTTTAGTTTTTCCGCCAAATGTTTTCAAGGCACACCCATCTGTTTAGCATAAATCATTCCATTTAATATGTGTTTTTTTCGCTCAATTATTTTAAAGAGCTATTAAAAATTTGGTGGCACGCAAAGCTAAAGTTTTCTAAGAAAAACTTGGCATAAATCGATTTTGCTAAATTTTTTGTTGTAAAACTTGTTAACTTACCTCTGAGGGTCCTGTAGCAAACTTCCTCGTATCACAAGTTTCGTCATCCTGTCGGACTCGTTGGGATTTATTGGTAATACCGCCAGATATTTAACATCAGACATTTTAGCTTGTTTTTTTATTTATTTTTTTTAACACACGAAGCGACACAAATTCCTTGTAGCAAATTTCATTCAAGAAATTGTAAATAAATATTTTTGTTAAAGTCGTTGAATTTTGTTGTTGCTCTTAAGGTCGCGTTGCCCACGGTTACAAATCTCGGGAATTGCCAAAACTTGGAAAGCTCTTTACAGTTTGCTTTCGCGAATAATACTGTTCAACTGTAAACAAGAATTCGTCGTTCTTACCGCAAATTTATTGTCAAAGATCGCACAACGACGTCACGGTTAAGGTAATTAACGCTGGAAACGAAGTGCATATTTGAGTATTAAATTTACGTGTACTGCGAGTATATAACCTAAATAAATAAGAGACCGAGACACGCGCTACTCTGTTGCTTTCCACTGTCCGACTGACTCAATACTGTTGAGCGAGAATTGTTTCAGCTGTTCCCACAGCAGGTCAGAAAAAAAGGCAAAGAGAATGAGAGAGTGAGTGAGCGCACAAGCCGAATTCCGTTTACACTTACCACTCGGACAGTGTACGGCACCTGATGATTAACATGGGGATCAACAAACTTTGCTCAACTGTTTTATTTTTAAAAATTTAAATAAAGCAATGTATGAGACTGTCAAAAATTGCTCATTAAATGAAGACTTATAATAAATATGACCAATTAATTTAAGAATAACTTTTCAGTAATTTTAATGCAGGGAGCACAGGTGCAGTAAAATTAGAAATAGCATTGAGATAATAGTATAACATACTTTCAGGCATTACAAAAATATATTTCTTCTTAAAACATGCAACATGTTTAATATTTATTGTTTAGAATAGTTATAAGAAAGTAAATTATTTTAAAAGCTATTAATTTGTTAACTATAACAAAGAGTTTCTTTATTAAAAAAATATTTTTTTATTTTAATTTAAAGATCGATCTGTTATTTTACTGTTATCTTACATAATTCTGTTAATGAGCAAATGTAAACGTATATAAACTGTGGTGTTTTTCGTTTTTTCACAAACTGGTCACACTGTCTAAAACACAAGTGTAGCTAACAAGTTGGCTGGCAAGCAATCGTTGGCATTAAATAAAAAGATATATATTGAATTGAATTATATATAAATTATACAAAATGAACACGTCATATATATTACTGCTGGCCTGTTTCATAGTTGGAGTGGCACAGACGGCGCTGGCGCTCAAAGAGGACGATTGCGAAGGTATGTAAAATGTGTGGCTGTTTTTTATTGGCCACGTAAGTATAAAATGTTCTACAAGAAATTTTACACTATATGTAATTACAGTTTGTGTAAAGACTGTGCGGCGTTTTTCCGACTCACTGGACGATGCGACAAAGAAAGATTACAAGCTAATCGAAACGGCATTTAAGAAATTCTGCAAGACACAGAAAAATAAGGAACACAGATTTGTAAGTATTTCAGTCCAAGGCCATTTTGCCGGCAAACTAACAGAGCTGCGGCTTGCAGCATCAAATCAATGAGTAACACGTACACGTATACATATGTGCTCTCTTTCTCTCTCTTTTACACACAGTGCTACTACCTAGGCGGACTTGAAGAGTCGGCCACAGGTATATTGAATGAACTGAGCAAACCCCTGAGTTGGTCGATGCCAGCGGAGAAAGTGTGTGAGAAACTCAAGAAGAAGGACGCACAAATTTGCGATTTACGATATGGTGAGTCCTAAGAATGTACACTATACAGTATACACATATATTTCTAACTGATCTCTTTTGAACTGTGTAGAGAAACAAATTGACTTGAATAATGTGGATCTGAAGAAACTAAAGGTTCGTGATCTGAAAAAGATTCTGAACGACTGGGACGAGAGCTGTGATGGCTGCCTGGAGAAATCGGACTTCATTAAGCGCATCGAGGAGCTGAAGCCAAAATATTCTCGCAATGAACTGTAAAGAATTGAACTTGTAAATAAATAGTTATTTACAAGATAAAAACCCACTCACAAAAAAAAAACTACAACAAAAAATGAAAACGCCCACACCTACATACATATATTATAGTTAATTTACAATTTTGATAGACTTTGAGAGAAATAATAAATATATATACAATTATATATTTTGAAAAATAAATAATGTGAGAGAACACACACACAAACACACACACAATAAACCCATAATGACCTCGTCTACACTTTAGGTACTTGAAATTTGTTTTATTTTAATTGTTTTCTTTCCAAATTTACTTGTTAGAAATATTCTTGTTATACAAAAAATTACATAGAAATTATTACAACAAACTTTTACTGGACCTTGTTGAGAATATTTAAATGTTTAAGTATTTCGATTGCACTTTTCAACAGGTCCCAACATCAAAATTTTGATATACATTGAGTACTTGTATTATTAAATAATTAAATTAAAATTATTAGTTAAACGTATGAGCTAATTACGAACATAGCATTTTTAGTAATATCAACTAACATTTAATATATGTTTATGCATGGTGTATATGCTGTGAGTGGATGATGTGATTGGACCACTGGGGGATCAGCGGAGTCGACTTCCGATCGATCAGCGGCGATAAGGTTGCTTATTGTAACGCCCGCGTTCGCTCTCCTCCGCCAAATTGGCATACTCGCTGTAGACGACGCACCAACAGTACGTGAGAACGGCTGCAGAGAGATAAACAGACATTTGATATGGTATTAATGGGTGGATAAAGGGGTGTACCCTGTGTGGAGGGTGTTTTGAGTTTGTTAAGAGTTAAAGTAACGGTCAGAAGAAGCCTCCTTACGTATAAGTTCTAGCCAAGTCCGTCTAAGCTAAGTAAGCCCAAAGGTAGTAGGAGCTGAAAGTTACTATAGTTACTGATCTATTTACTGTAATTATGTGATAGTAGAATCATTTAAATTTATTTTCTGCCTTCTACGCCCCTTTCACTTAAATATATTGGAAAGCTAATTTAAGGTTTTTTTTCAGCCTACACTTTTGGCTAGTAAAATGTTTCCAGAAAATAATTTTATATCGATCGGATCATAAACAACAAAGTTTTCCTTTTAACAGCATGCATGCGAAGCGAAAGGTAGCAAGCGATTGTCAGCAGTTTTTGATGTAGCAGCCATCTAGACAGTAATAGTAGGTGCGTAGCAGCCAGCTATCGGTTGCTCTACCTCGCTCGCACGCAAATTCATACGTATGTATGTATGTATGTGTGGGAAAAAACTTGTTGCAGTGACTGACAGCAAAAGATAACGGCTTTAGGTATAATACAATGGGGTAGTCTCGACATTCTATGTGTTTACTTTTATATTTAAAGAAAATTTGAAATTATTTGCTTTAAACACTTAACAAATTAATATAATATATTTATAATTTATTTATTTATTTTATTTATATGGCTTTATAAATGACAATTCTGTACTACTAGCCATTTCGCCTGTGCGATGATCAGTCAATGCGTACAAAGAGCTTTATACAGGCATTATTGTATAGAATTTTGCCTTTGGAAACTCTTGCTATAAATCACAGTCCACGCTAGTGACGAAAGCGCTACGGGTTGACCAAAGAGTGAGTTAAATTGTATTAAAGCTAGTAAAACTAACATTTGCCGTTATTTCTAAAGCAAATAATGGGAAATTACCGCTCATATATTTAAAGCGCAATGCCATTCATATAACGGTTTTCATTTGCGAGTGTCTACTGTATTTGCCGCACATGGCCATTTATTATTTTAGCCATTTGGCAGCGAAACTAATTGTGCTTCAAGCACTTCGCGCCTCATTTGTCTGTCGAATGACGGCTCTCACCCCACCAAACCCCTCCCCCTCCCCCTCCCGCTACTAACGTTAGCCATATTCGTTTGTGGCTCTCAACATTGCCGGTAATAACTGATTGTAATCGACGCATGATATATGCGTGGATAAAATACATTCATCCGGTGCGTACAACCGCACAAGAAGAAGACACCCGTGTGTGTGTGTGTGTGTTGCACTTACCACAACAGATTAGACCAATGATGAACCATAAAACACCCGTTAAAACATAGCCATCGATGAGGAAGGTAACGCCAGTAAAAATAACAGATATTAGCAGGCCAATGGCAATCATAATGCCTAGTACTACCCAGGGTACCATTAGATAATGATTGCGCTATAAAACAGAGACAATATCGGTTATTTATATAGCATATATTGCATATTAAGTATACGCACCTTGAGCACACCAGCAATCATGAGCAGAGAAATGAGAATTGTCATGCATAGATTTATCACAAGTATGATTTTAACTATATTATTTGGCACAAAATCAAACAAAATTGTCTGGAAATGCACACGAGTTACGAAAATCACAATTATTGTGATTATAGACAGCACAATGGCCAAAATTCCAGATGTAACTGCTCCAATGCGTGTCGTCGCACACCGGCAGCAGGAAGTTAGCAGTGGTTTCGGCATTTTTGATTAAGATTAGGTACTGCTTTCAGCTGTAAAGATTTAAAATTTAAAAACCGTTAATAAGATATGAATGTAGTATTAAGCTTTAGCTTAAATAAATCAATAAAAACTCTCAGAATCTACAACAAAAGAAAATCCTGTATCAATTCTTAAAGATGGCAGAAGTAGGAATTTTTTCAGTGTTCTTGTTTTAGGAATGTTTTTAAGACATTTTTTGTATTAAATTAAAGCCTTTATCAAATATTTTAGTTTTAATTTATTCCTTAAAAGGTTACCGCTTAATTTCTTAATTTGTTTAAATTAAATTCTGTAGTTAAGAATAAGAGAAACCAACCAGAATGAATATTAAAGATTACAATAAGTTAAATTTTTTTACAGTGTACAGTATTTCTGATAACTTTCAGTTTGTCAGATTAAAAATCTATTTGATAACTATGTTCAACAGACGTTTGATTAGAACCATTAAAGCTTTGAGGTAGTGTTGCAATTTTTGGCTGCATTACAAATTTGAGTTTTAGTTAAGACTATCTAATCTCAACTTATACGAAACAGTTATGTATAAAATAGCTTATGACGACAACTTTGTGTCATGATTCACATCAATTCTGATGGAATTGATGGTCATATTGCAAATAGTGAAGAACAGTAGTAAATGCTTTAACCATTTTATTAACTATTTTAGTCTAGCTTTTTTCTGATATCAAGTTGTCAATAGTGAAAGTTTGTGTCAATGTGTAGTCACAGAACTATTTAAAAGATTAATTTAAAATACAAATTTTTCAGAAATCTTTCAATTTTTGGACACGTTTTTGCTTACTTTAAAATTCTTTTTAATGGTTTAAAAAATATTTTAAAAAATTAACAAATTATTTTCCTTTTAGTTTTGTTAACATTTTTCAAGCTTTTTCCGTTTGTTTATATGATTACAACAGACATATAAGGGGGCATAAACCTAGCTAGAACTCTAGCTGGCCCTTAGCCTTAATGGCAAGTATTCCAGCTAATATATATTTAAAAAATTATTAAAAGTCAGCCAAGTTTTTAAAGAATTTTTAAAAAACTTTCTAATTACTTATTTCTAGCAGTTTATTTAGATAATTATTTTAACCATCAAAATCTAGCAACCTTCTACACAGCTTGAACACCAGATGGCCCTGTAGCTAGTTACCTCAGAAGTATTCAAACTATTGGTACATTCAATTTTAACGGAAGTATTTATGGCGAGTGTATCTGCTACACACACCTTTTGTTAGTACGGGAAATTGTGAATCGGCCCAAACGAAATATTGTTGTGACGTCAAGAAACACTCGAAACATTTGCCAGCTAACCAATGGCCAATAACCAATGGCCAGCGAATGAATTGTTTATAAAACAAAATTCATTTAAAATTAGAAAGGCTAAAACAACAAAAGATTTTTTTCTATCTACTAGATACATAGAGAAATATAGTTTGTATTTGATATGTGTTTAAAATTTAAATATATAGAGATGTAATAAATCAGCAAAAGACTATGAAAGTTTATAGAATTAACCACAGGAGTTATCGGTTACCAGTTACCAGAGCTGATATCATCCATCGAATCGTGGCAAATACTATAATACTATAAGTTATGCCTCATCCGAATGCAGCTCGGGGGCATTGTCATTAAATTAATCAAACGCTTAACATGCAACGCCGACAACAACAACAACAGCAGCTCCAATTTGATGTTGGCACATGCAAATTCCCCTTGTATCTCTTTTCTTTTCGTATCTGTATCTATTGGATGCATGCTACACAACTCGAATTTGCTGTCTAACAAGTTTTATGCCTGTGGCCATATGACGCTGATGAGATAATCACACGCCAAAATCGCTTGTTGTACATGGAAACACTTTACAACAGTTTCAAATTCAATCGAAATTTGTTTACCTCTAAGCAGCAGTTAAAGATACAAGTATCTTATGTCGGGTTCGTTGAATTCCAAAAATATTTCAACTTCACACATTTAAAAATTGTACAAATAAATGAAGAACAAATAGAAAACAGTACACAAATAATAGACAATGTCAAGTTAACAGAATAAACTTAACTTTAGACTACAGACAAAAGCTTAAGCTCAAGTCACAGTTTAAATTTATGAAATCTAAAGATACTTTTGCGGAAATCGCATGCGATAAACAACACAAAAGATGTGAGAAAATCTACAAAGAGAGCAAAATAGAATGGCAGCAAACACGCTAAACAAATTGCGCCATTTTGGAAGGGGTAGAGAGGGGTGGGGGAGGGTCAGTAGTATACAAATGAGTAAAATTTTAGTATACATATTGATATAGTAAGGTCGGTGAGCTCAAACAAAGACAGATGGCGCGTTTTTGACGCGTTTCACACGCGTCTTACCAGTCCAACCGAATAAATTTTAAATGTTGTAAGCGAGTTACTAAATGCGCAGTTACCACAGATTATTTTTATAGGGCTTCCAGCTTCAGTTACTTAATATATATAATGTGTAAGTTTTTTGTCATGCGATACCACTGAGAGATACAGTCTGCGCTAGATAAAAGCTCCTATTTCTAGATACTTTTGAGTGGAGCACTTGAAGTGCTCTTAATGCAACCAATTAGCCAGACTGTGAGGCAACCCACAGTCAGTCAATACGCCACGTAGATACAAATACGATAACATAAGTGGTGCGAGTGTGGGCGGCATGGAGACATTCCTAAACTCAGTTGAGCAATTTAAACCACGTTGGTTTGCCCAAGACCGTATGCCATCTGTTAATAGAGCTAGCGATAATCATGTGAAAATATTACTAATGGTGACGTTAACTTCCGCATGCAAAGCATTTAACTGTATGAAGTCATAAACAGCTCACAAAAAAATCTCACAGAGTCAAGTTCAAGCGAAAACGTAGGCGATAAATCGCGCGCGACACCAGCGCGTTTTCCTAGCGACTCTGCGCTGTCATTGTCAATGAGTTGATTGTGTGGGCTTAAAGCATTAAGCTCGAAAGTGCTTGACAAGTGCAGTTTGCCACAATTGTCATTGCAACATGTGGCAGCATTCTGCGTCTCTTTCTTGTTCATTTCGTGTGTGTGTGTGTGTGTGTGTGTGGGCTGCCAAAGAAAAGAGCCCATTTAAATTTTAAAAATGTGAAAGGTTTTCCAGATAACAGAGTCTGGAACGTGTCAATGGGAAAAAGGGAAAAGTGTGTGGTTACTGAAATGCTTAATTTAAGTGAAAATTGTCTTAAAAATGCGTATTTAACAAAAGACTGGAAATGACTTATGTTAAATAATGTTTTGAATAAATTTTAAATTGAATATTTTAAGGGCTTGGAGTAAGCTGTGAGCTCGGTTTAAATGGGTAAAAAATGGTTTAAAAAAATATTTAAAACGTATTTTAAATTTGATTGATAAGAACAACTATAAGGCTAACAAATTGTGCGCTTAAAAGTTATATAGAAATTTTACTTAAAGTATTTAAAACTTAAAGAAAATCGTTTAAGTTTTAATTAACAGACTGTGAATTTAAAATTTGTAAATTCATTTTACTTCTATTTAAAAGTTAAATAATTTTAATGTTATGTTATATTACTAACAAATTGTGTATTTTGAATTTATATAAAAATGTAACTTAAATATTTAACATTAATGAATCATTTTTTGATTAAAAAATTAAAAAAAATTGTATCGTTTTAAAATTTAAATTTGATTTGCTTAATTTATACATTTATCTGACACTAATTTTAATAAGTTTTTTAGAAAAATGTTTTTAGACCCCATACTCTAAAAAAGAGTAGAGGGGTCTATTAGGTTTGTCTGAAGCGAAATGTGCGTAACAGGCAGAAGGAGGCTTTTCCGACACCATAAAGTATATATATCCTTGATCAAAATCAACAGCCGAGACGTATGTCTCTATGAACACCTGGATCTTCTAAACTACATGAGCTAGAGCCACCAAATTTGGAATAATCAGAGTTATTTAACTGATTATTAAATCTATTTTAATGTGATGATCTCAATAGATATTTTTAATATCTAAACATCTCACTATTTACTTTACTACCAGTATATTATTAGCATATTTCTGTTTAAGCTTGAAAGCCAAACAAATTTTAGTAGACATGAAAAATAGGGCTAAAAAATTAACATATTCTATCAAAACAATATCATTATTTACAATTATAGATAATAATCTCGAAAAAAAGAGCAAACCCGCTTGCTGTCATGGAAATGAAATGAATATATCTTCAATATAAATCAAGTCAATTGGACTGATTTTAAAAATTCAGCGGGTCGGAAAAACAAAGCCAAAGACAAAAGCCAATTGAAAAAGGCGAGGGAGTGTGTGTGTGTGTGTGTGTATGTCGATATGGGTTAAACAAGTTCCCCATAGAATCACCTCTCCCCCCTGACACCGTCTCCTACCCTACCCCGCACAAACAATTTGTCTGTGCATGTGAGCGCGTGTCGAGCGCTTTTGTATCTTGCAGATACATTTCGCCGTTTGCCGTTTGCCGTTTGCCATTTATCATTTAATCATTTATCGTGTGCCGCCAGCAAAGCGGGCGCCAATTATTCCCAGATGTGAACAATGGCGAACTTTTTGATAGGCCCCGAGGTTCACTGCAATAATTTGTTTGCGCTTCGACGCGTAATTAAATTTGACATTTTCTGTGCTACTTTTTACGCGACCACACAAAAAAGATACTCAACTGTATTGTTTGTGAATTTCAGTCTCAATTGCTCAATCTCTGGACTCTCTGGGCCCTGTCAAAACCGGTCAAAAATAGTTCTACCAAATTTGACAAATCTAAAGTACGCGTTGTTGTCTTGTTGGCCAAAACTTGTCTTTAGACTTGTCTGAAATAAATTCACTTTAAAGTTTGTTGGCTTTTATATATATATATATATATATATATATATATATGTATTTTTCCATTGACTTTCCATCAGTCTGGAACATAAATCAATTAAAGTTGTTGCAGCTGCAGCAATTGATTTGCCGCCTTTGAAGTTTGCGTTTTCTTCCCCTTCCCCTTCCCCTTCCCCTTCCCTTCCTTTTCAATCAATAAATACTTTCGTATCTTTCAGATACAATTTGTGCATTGCTCTCAAGTATATCTTATGTGCTTGGTGACACAGTCTGTTGTCAACATCGTCATGGTCATGAACAGACATTGAACGCGTTCAAATACTAAATTTTATATTTATATATCGTAATACCATAAAATCCTCGAAGAAAGTGAGAAGAAAACAAAATAGAAAATAAAATCTACATAAAAATGAATCATTTTTGAAACAAGCTAAACACAAACAAAAGGCAAATTATAAATAGTCCCCAAGGTCGTGAGTTTTATGCTCGTTTGTTAAGAAATTTATATATTTTAAGGCAAATATATGAAATGCTTTTAGTTCGACTCCGTTTATTCAGTCACTCAGCCCAAAAGTTGTATTCAAATGGAATTATCAGCAGTTTCGAATACAAAACTGGAAATCAATCAAATTTTTTATATTTTGACAACCAAAGAATATATATATATATAGCTCAGTTTAATGGAAAATACAGTTGTTTACGAGTAATATTGCAGCGAATCACGAGTTATTTGTTTCCGTTACATGAGTTTTGTGTGCCACTGTGCCAACTATAGGTGTAGGTGTAGGTGTAGGTGTAGGTGTGTGTGTACCTCCCTCATTTATGGCATTAGAGCATTTTTCTAGAAATAGTCTACTACTCTTATTGGTATACGTATTCGTATATGTTTTCCATTTAGAATTCTGCTATTTTATCTTAATGCCTTCTTGATTGCCTTGTAAATTTTAACCTTCACGTTTTGTTGCTCTTTCTTTTTTTGGCATTTCGTCAAGCACAGTGGGCAGAATGGGGTGTGCACGACTCACGGGAGTACTTGGTAACATTTCTTTTTCTTTTTGGAATTTTACTATATTAAATTAAATAATTATATGCACTGCCTAAATATGTGATACTTTGGTAATAAATAAATTATTCAAATTAATATTTTTAAAAATTAAAATTTTGGGTTTAAAAAATTTATTTAATTTTTCAATGTAAAAATTTAGTTAGGAAAAACATTTAGTTCTATTAAATATTTCTTTTTAATATTTCTATTTAATATTTCAATTTTATATATATATATTTTATATATTTATATCTTTTTATATTTTTTTAAGTAAAAATTTGGTTTAATTGTTTACAGGCTATTATCACACATTTAGATAGCTTTCTAGATTTAAGTTTTATTTTTACAGAATAAAATTTAGCTAGGAAAATATGTCTTTCTTTTTGTAAAATATTTTTTTATTCAGGCCAAAATTTCTTTTATTTTGTACAGGGTATTTAAAGTCACACAGTTAGAGAGCTTCCAAGTGTTGACTTTTGTTTTTAAAAAGATAATTTTATTTTATAAAATTTTTTTTTTTTATTTTAGACTAAAAATTTCCATTTCTTTTATATAGGGTATTTTAAAGTCACACATTTCAGCAGCTTTTAAGTGTTGTTGTTAATTTTAATTTGCGTTATTTTTTAATGGTTGTGCGTCATTGAACTTCGCGAGGAATTAAAGCTTTGAGTCTGCTGACTGCTCTACGATCTTTGACTTTTCAATGAACGTGTGTAGAATCTATACTAAATGGATTTAAGTATATAGATACAGGAATAACAACAAACTTGAGTCTTTTAGTTCTTTTTTCTAACAGGTGTTTCCAACAACTATTTTCAATCTTTATGCAGAGCTTGTCTTATTTTTATATCTAGCTCAAAAGTGATTTTTACTGGGCATAGCTGACTGGCATGCCTAAAAAGTGGCTCAACCCGTTGCCCATATCTTGTTTTGCCGTTTTGCTTGCCAAAACTTATAATGAATGCAAATATTACGTATACGCCCACGCAGACAACAAAGAAAGAGAATCAATTTGGAATATTTCTCAAATACATTATATTTGATGAGTAAGTATATACTTTCTTTACTCGATCAGTTCGAGGTTGTTAGCTTGTATGACCAAAAATAATATTTAAGCATTGCAGGTTTTAACTTGACGTTAATTTCAATGTCAACACGTTCGCACTGCGCCAGTGGGAGATGATGCTGACATCATATATCGTTGCAAGGAATATGTTTATATATATATATGGGTATGTAGATATATATATTTGTATATATGCAGCGCAATTGCAAAAGCAAAAATCAAAACAAACAAACGGTTTTGTTTTGCTCGTCAGACTTGATCAATGCCGTCAACAAATTGGGTCAACAGCATGCACGTCTAAACAGAAAAATGCCTCCAAAACGGGATTAAGAAACCAAACAGTAGCTGCTATAAGTAATCATTTCTCACTTATTGTTTATTGCAATTATTATTATTATTATTAATTTTTTTTTTGTATTTTGTGTTTTGTGTTGCGTTTTGTTTAGCGTATTAATCATAATTTGTCGGCTTGTTGTTGCAGGCGCTCAGAAAAAACACGCGGAGCTTGGAAACGCGATCGTTGAGACGAAGGCAAATGCAAAGTCAAAGTGATCATGATCATTTGAATATTGAAATTACTGGCAGCGACTGTGGCGACGGAGACAGCTGAATGAAATTGAATATATTTTGTATAAATAATAATAAAATGGAAAAAAGAAAAAAACAAATACAGACACAAACACACACACACAGAAACATACTCGAGTGTGAGTTCGGAACGCGAGTGTTTACGGCAGACGAACGCCTCAGACTTAAATTGTTCGGAAGGAGGAGGAGAAGGGAGAAGTGGAATTGAGGGAACAGAGAGCCACTGGGCAGTGGGAGGGGAAGGTGAGAGGAGAGTGGGGGACTACTCCTCTGTCAACTAAATGCTGCACGCCTGTTATTTCAATTTAGCTGCGATCGTTTATCACTTGATTTGCATTTGGCGATCAATCGATCGTCGCCCAGGCGCATACACAAACACACACACACACACACACACATAGACAGCCATTTAGATTGCAATTAGAAATTTTCAGTTGCATTCGTTTGCCAATTGGCTGCTGATAATGTCAGACACTTGACATTTGCATTAGTATTTCAATCAGCATCCAATGAATGCGGAGCCAGCGAACAAAAACCGCATTGGCACGACGCCCAAAACTACACTTACACTTTCTAATTTTGCAACAGGTAACAAGCAAACAATTAATAAAAATTAATAACTTTTTTTTGGTTCAGTCTGACTTTTTTTTTTTAGAATTTCCGTTCGTTTGATTTTTGACGCGACTTTTTGGCACGATATTTGCGCGAGATTCGGTTGTTGTGTGTGCGGCGAGTTTCACGTAGCGACTGAAACCGCGCGCGTCACTCTCGTGAGAGTTGTGTTAGAGAGGCGCGATCGGTAAGCTCTCTCTCTGCTCTCAGCGTTCGGCTGCTGCGACGCGGCGCAACACAGTGACAGCGTTGAGGACGCCGACGTCAAAGTTGATTAAGTTTTTAGTGCGGCGTCGAAAGAAAAACAAAAACAAAATGTTCTGAAACCTAAAGGTTGTTTTTAGCTATTGAAGCTTTCGTTTGGGAAGCTTTCTCTGCTCTGACTGCTTGTAAATCTCACAAACCTGTTCTGCTTTTCGCTATTGTTATTGTTATTGTTATCTTGCATTGCTTTTATTTATTTTCGTCTCTTGTGTTTTTTTTGCGGCATAGAATTATCAGACAAAGCAAACTTGGCCAACAATGGACCTTTTTTTTTTAGCTCTGCGCTATCAGTTACAACGTTTTGCACTAGAAGCCAAAAACAAATCATTAAAAGTCGCTCATTACTTGGTCATTTCTTGTCGTTGCATTTCCAGGAATTTTCTGGTGAGACTGGAGTGCTTGCACGCGACATTAGCTTAGTGTCTAGACTCTACTGCTGCTGCTGTCTCTGTCTCAATCCCGTCATTGGCATCCGTATCCCATGGCTTGGACACTAGTCATATAAGATACCCGCCATAGATATGATGCCAACACGCTTCGCTGTCTTCCATTTTTGGCTAGTTGTTTCTACTTTTTGGACATTTCAGCCATGTAGAAATGGTCAATACTAGATTCAACTTATTGGCACTTGGGCTCCATTGGCTTTTGGCGAGAGTTTTTATCCAGTTTGCTACTTTCTTTATGTATTAATCAGTTAAAGGTTAATCAATGTGATTTCATTTGTTTTTAATTCGAATACTATTAATTAATATTACAATTCTTAACCTTTGGCAGTCTTAATAAATTGATGTTTAGTATTAAAAATTAATAGAAATATTAAATTCATAGGGTATACGATTAAACGCATATACTTAACTACTTTTACAAATACAAAAAAAACTTTTTAAATTGTTTTACTTTTTGTACTACCAATATTTGACCTACAAATAACCCATTGTATGCAAATTAATGTTAAATTTAGGTCGAAAGGTTCAAACATTATTTATAACTCTCTTCACTGCTTTGTCTTCATTCCTTTTTTAGAAAGGCTTTTATTGAAGTGGAAAAGCTTACACACTTTTTACGTTATCTACAAGTTTATTTGTTAGAAAACTAAATTTATATAATTTTAAACGAAAATTTAAACCTTTAAAAATCTTAAATTCACTGTGTCACTCCTCACTTAATTTATTTACGACCAATTTATAATTAATATATACATTTTCATAAAAAAAAAAATAATGCATAATATGTAGCAGTGTTTGTTTTGGCTGTATATTGTTTTATTTGAAAATTTATATATTTTACAGTAAATAATTTAGTCAGGTATATAGAGAAAAATTATAATTTTGGTTCAGCACTGTTGCATATCATTAAAGAAATCGAGCCTTTTGTGTGTTCAGCTTGGGATGCGTAGTTATTCCAGTTTGTAGCACAGTTTAACCAATTTATTGACACGGACTATCCTTTTGGAGTTAATCTTAAGCGCTGATCGATAATTCCGGACTGAGCGACTGTTGGTCTTATGTTTCCTCTTATCTTTGCTGTCTTTATAATGTCTAAAGATTATTGTTTTTGTGAACTACGACAACACGAAATGCACGATTTGAATTTATTTTGTGAGCAAAACGGTATTAACGTCGACTATTTGCTCTTGCCAGCTGCAGCGGCAGCTGCTGCCTCCTCTTCCTTTCGCTTTTGCTTGTCTCGCATAAGTTCAGCGTCCCTTTTAAAAATAAATACAAATGCTTTTCAGTTAACTGTACTAAAAGAATATACGATATTTTTGCCACATTTACCTGGCTTTACGTTGTTCCACAGTCAAGCTATCAGTTCGTTTACCTTTGGTTTGTTCAGCCAGCTTCTTCTGGTTCTTGGCGCGCGCCAGATCTCGTTGGTTGCCGCCTGAAGTGTGCATTAAAAATATTGTATAGAATTTACATATATTTTATGTGGCTATTAAGATTAGCTTTGCATATTCTTTTGTTCCACATGGGGGTTTGTCCTACTAAATCGGCAACATACATAGAGGTTAGAACCATTTACGCTAGCCGTATATATACATACACACGTATGTACATAAGTCCACATACTTACACAGATCTTAGTGGTTAGTATATTTAATCGATTTTGCATTGCCCCATAGTGTTCAATAAATGCAATTGATATTACTTGCAAATGCATTGCTGTAGCATTTTGAATATTTCAATTTACATCATTTTCCAGCACATTTGTTTATACACCCAATACGGACAACAATAGAACGCCAGCAGATATTCACGGTTTCCCCGACTTACGTGTCATTTTTTGTGCTACTATTTGGCAGCTCCCTTAGCTGAATAATTTCGATCCAAATATCGTGTTTAGTTTTACTTTCTGCTGGAAAATTTATGCCTTTTGTTAGTTGCTTGTTTAAAGTGTCAAAAAAAAATTAAATCTCTTGATTGAACTGTCACACGTTCACTGGGTTTCTATGTTAGGTTGTGGTGGCATCTATAACTTAGCATTACTCGAAGCTGTTATTAACAGCGGTTAGTATTTTTTCTGTTCAGTTCAGAACTGCGTTTTTATCGATAGCTTCTTTTACAAATTTCATATCAATGTTGACTGTATTCGAATTTGAACGTAAATTCGATGCTCTTGCATTGTTTTTATGTTGTTGGCTAATTTGGCGATTTTAGCATTGCGTTGAAAAATTTAATTATTAAAACTTTGTATTTTTGTTTACCATATATGTTGTTTTTTATTGCTATCGGTCTTTTAATATACAAATATATCGATATCATGTTGAAACGTCATTCTTCATTTACCGTTTAATCGTAGAAGCGCGATCGTTTTGGACGGCTTTCAGTGAATGCAACAATTCTTAAAAGTGGTTGCCTTGCATTTTTTTGTCTCAATATGGACGATTTGATGGACTTTTTCGACTTTAATAAAGAATTCCAACGTGGACCAACATTGAAAGGATGTATAACTGGAGATCCAAAAATACTCGCACTCGATTCTAACGATTCCAAGCCAATAAAGCGCGAGATAATAGGCACAGATTATGTGAATGAAATAGTTCAAAAGGAAAAACAGCTAATGAACAATGTGAGCATGCAAAGAGTGCGCAATACATGAGTCTCTCTATGTGTTGGTGGAAAGTCTTGTAGTAATTGGTGCTTTGTTTTCATGTGTTTATTTATTTCTCTCTCTTCTCTCTCTCTCTCTCTCTGTTTACAGTTAAACGATGGCCCAGGCACTTCTAAGCGAAGCAGAACTCTTGACGATCTGGACAGCGATGATGAAATTGAAATGGAAGAATTGCCTCGCGTTCGTTTAGATGAAGAGTTTTATGAGAAATATCGATTCGATTTTAATCGTAATAAAAACCTTCCCATATTTGCGCAACGTGAGGAAATTGTAACGGCCGTAAGAGATAATCCCGTGGTTATATTAAAAGGAGAGACTGGCTGTGGTAAAACAACTCAGGTAAGCACTCATTATTAAACCCATAATATTTTAAATACTTCGAAATCAGGCTTTTTATTATATATAAGTAACTTAATTTATTAACAAAGAATTGTAGACTAAGGTCGTAAATCTCTCGCCACATCGTCTGGTAATCTGCGTTCGAACACCGTCGCAGATGACATGCGCCTCTCGTGCGAAGTGAAAGATTTGTTCTCTACTTGCTCAGATTCATCTGTTGTTATCTTTGTATTTGATTCTCCAAACATTGCTTTATGCCGTACACGTTTCCTGGTGTCCAGTTGGTCGTTCGCTTCACTAGAAGTTGTAGGTTTCTCATCTTTTGTCACTATTGTATTAATTTCCTGGAACACATTCTGCAACTGGCTAAAAATATTCGTGGCTGAAAATGATGAACGGTGGGGAATCATCTGCTTATTATAAGCTTCCTGAAGTTGGCAAAGTGGTTTGGAAACCTCAGCGAGATCCGAGAGGCCTTGTAGCTCTTCGTTGAAATTGACTCCGCTTGGTCTTAGTTGTTGTTTCAATATGTCAACGGAATTGCTTTTCTGCTTACTGGCAGCTGCAATGCTCTCCAAATTGTCATAGGCAGCCAAGGCATCCAATGCCAAGCAATAGTCCACAGCTGTATAGAGAAAAGCACCATCTTGGACTAGTTTCCAAAAGATATAGCTGACTTGTTGCGTGTCCCGACCGCTCGGCATTCTCAAGCCGTAACTCTGCTAAGTAGCTGCAAAGGGAGTCCCAGGTGCAAGGTGAAACCTCAATCTTGACAAAGTGCTTCGTAGGCTGCTTGTTGAAGATGGCATAAAGCAAATAGATACCACCAATGCGTTGGGAGCGCGTTGTCTGACATACTTCGCCATTGGTTCTGCGTCCACAGGCAACTCTCTTGCCTACGTGCAGTGCCGCCAGTGTAGTCTCCATAACTTCGATATGGTTTGTCTGGGCCGAGTAAATGTGTTGCATCTGCATATCTAGCCAGCACTGTGAGAAAAGCTCGAAGCTGGCATTCTGTGATTCGTCGGCAGCACGTCCAAAGCGCCGTAGCAGCTGCCAACAGTCGTTATACACAAAAAGTTCCATGCAACGATATTTTGCTAACTTCTTTCCGTTGCTTGAAATAACAATTTACATTTTAAACACAAGTGCCGGCTTTTCATTTACTTTTGTTAAGCGCAGGGCTGCCTCTTTATCTACCTATCGGTTTTGTTATCGAAATACTTTGTTTATGTTATCGTATAAAGTTGCTTTCTTTTTCCGCTAGGTGCCGCAATATATTTTGGACGAAGCTGTTAAACGGCGCGAATTTTGTAATATCGTCGTAACCCAACCACGACGTATTGCTGCCATTTCAATCGCCAAACGTGTTTGCCATGAGCGCCAATGGCAACAGGGAACTGTATGCAACTATCAAGTTGGCCTACACCGTTCTTCCAACATGGAGGACACGCGTATATTGTATTGCACAACAGGAGTATTGTTGAATAATCTCATACGCATGAAAACGCTCACCCACTACACTCACATTATTTTGGATGAGGTCCATGAACGGGATCAGGAAATGGACTTCCTGCTAATTGTTGTACGCCGTCTGCTTGCACTCAATTCCCGTCATGTTAAAGTAATTTTGATGTCGGCCACAATTGATACTCGGGAATTTAGCAGATACTTTGCTACCAGTACATCGCTTCCACCTGTGGTCACTGCTAGCCATGGTCGAAAATATCAGCTAAAGAAATTTTATCGGGATCAGTTGAAAAATATTCATTGCACAAGCGAGTTGGAGCAGAGGGAGCCGGGCATATCAGCTGATGGGTATGATGCAGCCATAAAAATACTTTTGGTTATTGATAACATGGAGCGCTTGGAGGCAAACCGATCCCAGCAATCCTATGAGAACGCTATGAAATCTGGCGCAGTTTTAATCTTTCTGCCTGGCATCCATGAGATTGATACCATGGCTGAGCGCATTAACAAAGTCATTGATGAAAAGTAAGTGAATAGTAAAGCTAATATCTCTTACCTAATAGTTGAATTCCTCGCAGTCCCAGTATGGAAATTACCATTGTACGCTGCCACTCATTGATGTCACCTGATTCCCAAGCAGAAGTTTTTCAAGTGCCTCCTCCAGGCCACCGCAAGGTCATACTTACAACCAATATTTCAGAGAGCTCGATAACCGTGCCAGATGTGACCTATGTGATTGACTTTTGTCTAACCAAAGTGTTGCACACCGATTCGGCCACAAATTTTAGCAGCCTTCGTTTGGAATGGGCCTCCAAAGTGAATTGCCGTCAACGTGCCGGACGTGCTGGCCGTCTTAGGAGTGGTCGAGTTTACCGTATGGTCACCCAATCCTTTTATCTGCACGAGATGCAAGAATTCGGTGTACCCGAAATGCTTCGATCACCACTGCAAAACTGTGTGCTTAAAGCCAAAGAACTGGACATGGGTCCTCCGTGTAAAATATTGGCGTTGGCCATGTCACCACCTAATCTTTCGGATATACACAACACGGTGTTGTTGTTAAAAGAGATTGGAGCACTATACACCACAGTCGATGGCATTTACGATGAGCTGGATGGCGATCTTACGTATTGGGGTACTATAATGACTAAGCTTCCGCTGGATGTGCATTTATCTCGTCTTATCATACTCGGTCATATCTTTAATTGCCTGGAAGAGGTCGTGATTATAGGTAAGTAAATATAAATCAAGACATAATCAAAACACAACTATAATCTTCAACTTTTGTCACTATTCCAGCTGCTGGTATGACTGTGCGCGGATTGTTTCTCAGTGATAAACGAGGACAAACTAATGATGCTTTTTGGATGCATTATATTTTTGCAGATGGGTCCGGCTCCGACTTGGTAGCCATTTACCGTGTATACAGGGTATGTAAAAAATTTTAAAGAGTAAAACTAGTTTTACTATAAAAATACGCTCTACACTTTTTGTAGATGTATCTAAACATGTGTCAGGATCGTATGCTTAAAGAGTCGGCCCAGACATGGGCACGCCGCTTTAATGTTAACCTGCGTTCGCTCAAAGAAATGCATTTGATGGTACAAGAACTGCAGGAACGTTGTCAAAATCTGAATATTCAGGCTATGCCTTTTGAGGCCTGTGAGCCGTGGAATGATCGTGAAAAGTCAATAGTTTTGAAGGTGATCATCGCAGGTGCATTCTATCCCAATTATTTTACGCGCACTAATAAAATGAATGAGAATTACGATCGGGAAATCTATCAAGCTATTGGTGGTAAAGATCCATGCCGCACCATCTTTTTTACCCATTTCACGCCACGGTACATGGGGGAACTCTACACGCATCGCATTAAGGATTTGTTCTTGGAGGCAAAAATTCCACCCGAGAATATAGATGTAACCTTTCAGCATGGGTCGGAAAAGATATTTGTAACTTTCAAAGAGGATGATGATGAGAACATTCCTGCAAATCTGGTACAAGTTCCAGGTCGTGTTATGACCGAGGTCTACAAAGCAGTACGAATGCGCTTAATTAATCCCAACCGTCGACTTCGTGTTATGGAGTAAGTTAATGACTATTAAATTTCTTGATTCCTGTAGTAAACTCCTGTCTCAACAATTCGCAGATCAAACTACGCGCTTAAGTATGTGGAGCATCACAAGATTGGCGTTATTCAGCAGTGTAACTGGGTGCCACCATCCAAGCAATGGAACGTGGAGCTTCTTACCTTACCCTCTGTCTTTGATAAGACCCTAACTGGCAACATATCGCATGTAAGTGTACAGTTACTAAATTAGTAGAGGATAATTTGTCTAGTTTGACTGTAGTTAATCCTACTATGTATTAATTAGCTACTAAAACTAATGTATTTCTCTTTTTAGATTGTAAACTGCGGCAAATTTTACTTTCAGCCATGTACAATGAGAGAGCGCATTGCGAGTATGACGGAGCTGTTTAATGCATCACACCAACTAACTGATCACGTTAGGAACGCTAGTGCTATTACCAAGGGACTAATGCTCCTGGCCAAACGTGAAAATCTTTTTCAGCGGGCTGTGGTTGTCAGCGTGGAGACTCAGACAAATGGGAATCCCAAGTTTCGGGTGCGCTTTATTGACTACGGGGACAGAGCTTTGGTATTCATGGATCAGTTACGTTTGATGCCGTTTGAGATGAGGAATGAATTTGAGAACTTGCCGCCACGAATGTTCGAATGCCGTTTGGCTTTGGTGCAGCCATCGTCGGTGACCAGTGTCTACAATCGTTGGCCAGACAAGGCAGATGAAATGTTACGATCGATGTCCAAATGTGGATCTATCGAGCTGGAGATTTACTCTTTGGTCGACAATGTGGCTGCCGTCCTAATACATATGCGGAATGGATTGCTTAACGATAAACTTGTGGAACGTCAATTGGCTCGACGTGCCGATGAGGATTATATGTCGCGAAAAGATCATGATTTCCGCATACGCAAACAGGAGGTGAAACGTCATGTGTCCTGTACTGAACAGCGGCACATAAATGAGCATTACTTACGCTTTGCTCAGGTTCCCATAGCTGAGGAGATCGAACCCCCGCCTCTAAATAAATGCAATATTGACATATGCCTTAAAGGACCGTTTAGTCCGCTAGAGACACGCATGCACTCAATGGTGCGCATTGGAATGTACAAGTCCGTTATAATTGATCGCGATTCAGTTAACGCCGTACTCTTGGATACAGATCCACAGGATCGTCACGATCAGATGGTGGTGGCAGCATCCGTTTCTGAAAATGGCACTAATAGTTTGACTGCTCGAGCCACTACACTGATGCCAAACATTCACGGCTTTGGGGCTCTGATGACCATGCTCTTCTGTCCCACCATGCAGATCAAATGCAACCAAGAGCGCACCAAGTACGTCTGTCTATTGGCTGGACTCGGTTATAATCCTGATACTATGGAGCCGTACTTTGAAGAGCACGACATGGTCGTCAATTTGGATGTCGCAATACTCAGGGATGACATTCGCATTGTAAGTAATTACCAAATAAAAAGAGTGTTTTCATAACATTGATTTTTAAAATCAATTTTAGATAAATCAAATGCGTTATAGTATGGATAGTATGTTCTACAACTATGATATCAATGAACTGCCTTCGGTTAGTGTCCAAAATCGTGCTACCATCTTCAATCAGCTGCGCTCTTTGCTCACAAGGTTTGTGCAAAAATATTAAAACTTTTTAAATATGTTTAGTAAAACCTGACGTTATATTTCGTAGACTTCTCAGCAAAGATCGTAGTTTTATTGAGCGCCACGGATCTAATTCAGAACACGTTTGGGAGAATATGGATGATTTGGAACCTGCCTTAGAGCCATTTGGCAAGCGTGCCATCTTTCCAATGCATTCCGCTCACGATCTGGAGAATGAGGACATGAGCAACTTGATGGCTTTACGAGCAAATTGTCAGGATTTATACGACTGGCGAAACTTGTGAGTATATAAAAGCCTTTAAAGTTGTTCGCTATTTATATTAAATTGTCTCTTTCAGTGATGGCACTATGCGTTTGAAGACTTGTAGATTATGTAATCAATCTCTGGAGAATGTCGCCGAGTTGCGTTTACATTTGCTGACTCAATTGCATCGCGATCGTGAGAAGCAAATTGGTTTCTCCCAAACATAAACATACTGAAAATGATCTGTTTAGTGTTATACTTTTGACTAACGGCTAGAAATGCCAAAATATTATAGTAGCTTCTTAATGAAAAGAACCAAAAATCGAAGATTATGACAATTGATCATTTTTGAAAGTGATTTCTTTAGTTTTATAATTATTACTTGTGGCTGTTGCAGCTAAACTTTAAAGGATTTCCATTGAATATTATTTGCTTTAATAACATTACTTAATTTCTTTAAAATAAACCAATTCATAAATCAAAAAATTATTATTATTTAATGTATATCAAATTTTAAAATTTAAGAAAGTCTGCTTTGAGTTAGTGATAAATTTAATTTACTTATTGTGTGGATTCTTTTATTGTTGATCTGAACTTTAGATATATTTTAGCTAAGTTTTCAGAGACAACTTCGCTGCATGAAAGCTATCATTACTTTAGTTTTACATTAATATCATTCTTATGTTACAACTATTTCAGATGCGTTCCCCACAGTCTTTGGCGTTGTAGATGTCGTTGTTATTGGCACAGGCGTCGTCGTAGTTCTAGTCGTGGTAGTAGTCGAAGTCGTGGTGGCTTCCGTATCCGACTCACAGAGCGTGTAGTTCTGCATGCGGTTTAAGGGTTTGCTACACAATCCACACATTTGATGCTTGTAGACGCCAAATATCTCAAAGTTCAAGATGTTATACATGTCAAACTGAATGGTTGCACTTAGTTTGGTGCACTCGATGATCAAGAGATTTTGTTCGTTCAGTTCAACGCTGGAAATCGAAAAGTGTTTTATACTCGATAAGCAACTTGACTTGTGGAGTATCTTACCGGAATACATAATCACTTTCGTCTACTGGCCATTGATATGGCTTCACGCGCACATCATGCGGCGTCTGATCCTGATTCAAATAGATAAAGACTGGTGCCTCATCCGGGTGGCTGCTGTTGCCGGCACGCGAATGGAAATTAAAGTAGTTCTGGCCAATGTGCACCCGTAGGCCATAGTTGCTGGCCAGGCTACCGCCCTTGGGCGAGGGTGTGAGGAATACAGCCATTTGGGGAAGCGGAGAACAGTCCGCCACAAGGAGGGTAAGACAATCTGGCTGTGTGACAATTTCGCCCAAATTAATCAGATAATCATCAAAGGAATTGATCATGCCGTTGATCACCGAACAGGAACGCTTTAAGCCCGAATCGAAGGCCAACTCGTGGGACGTATCAAATTTGGAATCCAATTTATATAGGAACGGTATATGATAAATTCTCCAATTGACACCATTCACCTCCACCGTCAACCAGAAGTGTTCGTGAGGTGTGTGCATCGTAATATTAATCTGTTGACTCATATGCAAACTGTCCACCTTGTGGGCGGACAGAGCGGAAACCAGATGATCCAGTCGTGTCGACCACAGCTCAAACCAGGCGGGCATCTAAAGCGGAATGCCAATAATGCTTTGTACAATCGGATTGGCATCTACTTACATTATTGAACTTCAGATCCATGTCGTACTGTGTTATGGATGTGAAATTCTCGAAATTACTGCGCTTGCAGTACTTTGAGGTGGGAATGGGTGAGAACTTTAGCACCTCCTTGGGACAGAAATCGGTGTCCGTTAGCGAGATCTTATCGGAGCGCAGGAAGGCACGAGCATGCTCCGATGGCTGTAAATATGTATAAATACGAAATTAATTTAATTCTATTTATTTAAACTTTATTTACTTACGCCTGCGCGTGCTGCGAACTGCACTTTGGATTCGCTCTCCGGGCACTCATCGTCCTCGGCAGCCAGGCCAAAGACCACATAGCCATTGAGTGTGTGCGGGCGTTTGGTGAATACGAGCGGTTCATAGGTCAACTTGGAGCAGGCCTACAATACAGAGAGCAAGAAAGAAATAGAGAGAGAGAGAGAGAGAGCGAATAAGCGAGAGTAAACTGGGAAGTCGACTACGAATTTAAGTGGCTTGTGCGAACACGCGTCAAGTGCTCTCATTAGCCAACCTGCACCCTGTAGGTATGCCAGTGGTGTGACATTAGCCTTTTAATGGATAATGTTGACCTCTTCTTAAATTAATAAGTCGGAGAGTATTAGTATTAAATTTTAAAACTATACCCGTTTTAATTTAAATCATTTGAATTCCGAAGTAACGCTAATTTTAGTCATAAGCTTGCAAGATCCTCGTAAGTTATAGCTCACAAGAACTTAATGAACATAGTTGACATAAAATAAAGTAAATGGTTAAATGTTACTTTAATTAAAACTTCATTTCAAGTAGATTTTTGTTCACATTATGTAAACAAATTTGAGTTTTCTGTCAAATTTTAAATTTATCTATTTTTTTCTCATTCTTACAGGCTCGCCTCTTTTTTCTATCGAATGTTAGCAGCACTGCTGCCGTACACTTAAGGCACAAACAATGCTGAGCACATAACTAGAAACACTTGCCAAGTTTGTATATAAATAAATACCAAAATCAGCATTCACTAAACTAAATATAGCACTAAATAAAGTAACAAAAACTAGATAAGTACTAGATAATATTAAAGTATATGAAATTGTGTAAAATGTAATCATGGCAAAGATTTTTAGAGCCATATAAACAATCTCATAAACTTAAGATATAAGTTAATTTGTGTCTATAAAAAAATTATAAAAATTTATAAAAGTTTATAAAAATTAATAATTAATTAAAAAATTAAATTCCCTTCCTTCAAAAAAAAACTATATAACTAATTAAAATATATTAAAAATTATAATATATTACACAATATAATTTTAGTAACAAATGTTTCATAATATTTGTCTTACATTATAAGGAACACATTAAAATTTATATGATAATTTTAATGTACTTATATTAAATATGCGAGAGTGTGTGTTAGTTTGTTCTCAGGTGGTTTAGGGTGGTGGTCTTTGGGTGGCACTGATTACCATGACAAAACGTCAGGTAGAACGACAACCACAACAACTGCGGCAACGATTAGACTTACACATATCCTGGTTGTCTGTCGTCGGCTGTGCTACAGTGAAAACTCAGTTGTCAGTCTGTGTGTCTGTGTTGTCTGCGTGCCACTTTATTACACAAGAGCCAGGCATTGTGGAGGAAGTGGTGGTGGTGGGGGTGAAAGTGGGAGTGGGAGTGGGGGTGATGTTGGTGGAGGAGCAAATGCAGCACCACTCATTCGCTCACTTGAGGCCACACCACAATTGCTGTCGTGCCACATTCCATATACACCTTTCGTGAACTGAGATGGCTTGGTGCTTAACGTCGTCAGTTTGATCAATATGTTTCGGTCTGGTTACAGGATTAGAAGGCAGTCAGCTACGATTCGTTTCAGACGCATTTCTCCCATTGGAAAAATTCAGTAGAAAATTCGTTTTTGTTTTTAGAGAAAGTCTGTGAAAAATCTGATAGCACTAGTGTGTGGAACCGTGTCGCTTTCGACATTATCTAAGCATTACTTTAGTTATTCTGTTATTAAATTAAATTTTGGTTAATTTCAATATTGGTTTAGCCAATTGAAACCATGACTTCGGTAAGACCCAATCAATTCCCAAATCAAATCATCAATTACTATGGATTTAATCCCAACGATTTAGATTGAATCCAAACGCGTGCAATATCGCAAGTACCTGGAACGTGCCGGAGTCATTGATGCACTTAGCAAGGCTCTGATCAAGCTCTATGAGGAACAGAACAAGCCCGAAGATGCCATAAGATTTGTGCGAAAATTCATGTGTGAAAGTTGCCCAGATGATGCCCAGTATGATGTGATGAAGAACGATCTAGAGGAGGCCAAGACCACCATATCTCGATTGGAGCAGGAACTGGAGCGTCTCCGGGGACAAATGTAAGTTTAACATAATGCGGTGTTTTCTTACTAAGTGGTAACCCAAATTTCCCCTTCTTGCAGCAAGAAGTCACCGGAAGAATACCAGGAGCTTACTATGGCTGGCTACAAATCGCTCATCGATGACGAGGAACATGTTAGCTCTCTGTTGCGTAAATACCTTACACCCGAGCTACTGGAGGAGTATATGCTGGTGACGACGTCGCCACCGGTGGAGGCCTATCTGTATGATTGTGCCGTGACAGGTTTTGAGCATCACGACTCCCATGTGGGAATCTATGCCGCAGATCCTGAGAGCTACGATGTGTTTAACAAACTCTTCGATCCGATTATCAAGGAATATCATGGTCAAGAGGAGAACGAGAGCGATGTACTTCAGAAGGACATCGATTGGGGCAATGTGGATGAAATTGAGAATCTTGATGCGGAACGCAAATATATACTCTCTTCGAGAATTCGGATTGCCCGCAACATTGAGGGTTTCCCCTTCTTCCCTAAGCTGACAGAGAAGCAGCTGATCGAGGTGGAGGACAAGGTGAGGGCTGCGACAGAGACCATGGATGGGGAACTAATTGGCACATATATGACCCTGGGCGACATTGATACGGAAACCCAGCAGGAGATGGTCAAGCGACACATACTCTTCCAGCGAGGAGATCGTTTCCTCCAAACAGCTGGATGCTTCCGCTTTTGGCCAACAGGTCGCGGTGTCTATCACAATCCTGCCGAGACATTTTTAATCTGGGTCAACGAGGAGGATCATCTGCGCATCATCTCGATGGCCCAATGCGGGGATCTGGGTGATGTCTACCAGCGTCTGGTCAACGGCATCACCGAGCTTGAGAAGAATCTAACCTTTGGGCGCCATCAGAGCTATGGTAATCTGAGCGCTTGTCCCACCAATTTGGGCACCACCCTGCGGGCCTCGGTTCACATTCGTCTGCCTCTGCTGAGCAAGGACGAGGAGCGACTGAAGGCCATGGCGGAGGAACTGTCCCTGCAGATCCGAGGCACTGGAGGCGAGCACACGGCCATCGAGGATGGCGTCATGGACATCTCAAATAAACGTCGTTTGGGCTACACAGAGTTCGAGCTGGTCAAGTCACTGCAGGATGGTGTTGTGGCACTGATCAATGCCGAGGAAGAGCTCGAGATCGCTGGCCAAGAGGGCTAGGATCTTGGTCTAATCCCACCCAAAAACAAATACACAACAAATAGCAAATGTGAATGGAAACTGAGTGTGCGAGTGCTTCAAATGGATCTGGACAAGTCTATACCGATTAAGACATTGTTTAAATTTAGACAAAATATTTCATTAAATAAAAATTTGAGATCTCTTAAATTTATCCCCTTCACTCACCTTCCAGTCGTCCTCGTTGTGGTCCTTTGAGTTACGCTGAACCTTTCCAGTCACCTTGAACCAGTTGGACTTGGTGGAGGTTTGTACATCCAGGATGACATTCCATTTGTGCAGAGACTCAACATTCTGCGTCTCGTCCGCATGCTCCAAGGTAAACCCAATCTTTTTGCCCTTCAGCTCGGATGTCTTGAGCACGTCCTCAACGCACATGCTGCCATCAATCTGAAGGGGTTTGAAAAGGGAAGGATTAGACACCGTTTGATGGAAGGGAACAACTCACCCTTGTGGCATTCTCATTGTACATCAGCAGTGTAAAGTTCCTATCATGACCCAAGTGTATGGAACTTCAGTTGGGTAAAGCCAAAGATGTACATCATTAGACTGACGACCATGTTGCGGGAGAAGCCACTGTAAGCATTAAGGAACGTTTGTTTCAGTAGGTTACTTTTGTGGTCATGCAAGCAGCTACTTCTCTATGAACTCGGACTTGAGGAGCATGCCCCGAAACTTGATCAGCTCATTCAGATTCATGTTGACCTTCAGCTTGACACCCAAGTCTGGGAGGGTATAGCTAAATGGCTGGAACTGAAACTGGAACAGTTAAGGAATCCCAACCACTTACAAGAAATCTCAGAAACATACCACCTCGGTGCCGCGCTCCGGATACATGATCTCCTCAAACGGTGCCGCAGCTGTCTTGGTCACCAGTCCTCGGGTAGAGGTAACCGCTCGGGATTTAAAGGACAAGCCACTGGTGAGATTCTGGGGCCTCGTGAAGGTATAGCGGGCACAGCGACCGCTCTCATTTAAGGTTAACTCGCTGCTAAAGGGAATGTAAATAAGGAATCCCTGCTCCCTATTGATCTCATGGTCCAGATTGAGGAAGGGATTATAGCTGCGACTGCGCACCAAAGCATAGGAGGAATAGCGAGCATCGATCTCCAGCGTGTGCTTGGAGCCAGGCGGAGTACGATGCTCTGTAATATTGCCACGCAGCGAGGTGAGCACCGTTGTCTGCAGCAGCACATCCGATGGTGTACCCAGCACCGTGGGCACCGAGTACTTGTTCATGAAGGGCCAACGCACGGTCTGCATATTGATGTGGCTGTCTGTGCGGATCAGCAGTTGTAGACGATCCAAAACTGTACAGAAAAGAGAGTAACATGAGTTCATGTCCTGTTTGCTTACTTTTAACACTCACTGTTGTCGTAGGTCAGTTGCTGGAACATGCGTTGGTTTAGGTAATACGAGAGCACCGTCTTTCCCTCCATTTGAAGTATAAACTCAATGTGTAGGTTCTTTGAAACCACAATCGGTGCTTTGAGCATGGCCAGCAATGTCTTGATGCTCCTGAAGTTGAAGGAATCACTGCTATTCGCCTTGGACTGCACTGTCTGCCAAATGGCATCGGGTAGACCCCTAGCCTTAATGTACAGCTGTGGAGGAAACGGGAGAAAGGGAGTATAGTATTGCTGGATTGGATTGCATTGGATTACTCACCGCCAGTTGACCCGTGAATTTACCCAGCGCTTCGGTATCAAACTTGAAGTATGCCACCACAGGCATATCCGACTTGGGATCGCCAACTAGGAAGGTTTGCAGCATCGCTCCAATTCCAAACTTGGAATCACGATAATCGAATATGTAATTGCCAGTCACCCAATAACGTGGCTCAGGTTTCTGTGGCAAATGCCGATGCATATAGGAAAGCAGGCGACGACTGTAGAAATGGAAATAATATCCTCAAAATAAGTGATCCCAAATCATAGGTCGGTTATAATATGAGACATAGCAGATCACAGATGATAGATCAGCAATCCCTTTGAGCACTTACAGATGCTGGTAGCAAGGATATGTTGTCTCCGATATGCTAGTGACAGTGGTGCGATAGTAGTTGATTAGATGTGGATCAGTTTCACTTTGAATAATGCGGTGTATGCTGATCAGTCGAGCTGCGGTCGGATTCGAGATCAGCAACAAGGTAACAGCGGCTACTCTCAGTTCCAGGCTAGCATTACGTGACTCAAAGATGGGCCAATAGATCTCGTAGATGCGTTCGGCACGCTTATCGGCCAGGGCAAGGGTAGTCCAGGCAGCCATAAACCGAAGATCCTCATTACCCTCACCCAGTACGATCGGTTCCAGATAACTGGCCACGTTTCCTAGTTGAAGATTACTCAATCCCTGCAGATACAACATCTTCTGCTCATAGTCACGATCGTCTAAAAACGAGAAAAGGTTAAAAGATTTATTTGTCGATAAGTTGATCAGGGAACTCACTCAAATAGAGATTGAAATACTTTTGAACGTATTCCTCGAACTGATCCTTGTCAATGCCATGGGCTACATAAACGTTGTAGACGAGTGTGGCAAAGCTTAGGATTGCCGCCTGCCTTACATCGAGACGATCGGGTCCAATGGTTAGGAATACCTCGCACTCCTTGACCAACTCCGCGGACAACTCGAAGATGTGAAACGGCATTGGGATGAGCAGCTGGACGGCAATGGGTGACTTGATTGACTTCTCCACCACCAAATGGCGAGTTAGAAATACTGAGGCTTTGGTTCCAATCCGAGGTATGATTTCATGGAATATATTTCTGATAGTCTCTTGACGATACGATGTGCCAATGTCCACCTCCGTGTACAGTTTCTTTAGAGACTCGAAATCCATTTCACTAAGTAGTTTTATCACATCCGATAACTGGGAATCGTAGGGCTCTTTGTACTTGAAGTCTGTGCTCTCCAGCGCCTCGGCGAGATTATCGAGCAGTCCACCGGCAGCTGCGATCAATGTCTCCTGCTGCTGGGGATTACGTCCACCCGTGGGATCGTTTATCTCCAGTGGTTGCAGCTGCAGTTGGGAAATCTCCGTAGACATAGATGTCTCAATGTCAATGGGATTATCGATGGGAGTTTCATTTTGGAAATTGAGCAAGAGTCTGAAAAAGAGAGGAACTTTAATCGAGGATCACTACACAGATTAAAGTCTTACTTATATGTGGGCATAAAATTCTTGATTTTAGCTTGTATAAGGGGATTTCTAGGGTGGAACTTACTCCGAGTTAATATACTGGGCTTCACCCGTGGACTCAAAGGTGTGAATCAGTGTGGTGCCCTTGGCATGGGCCATACTCAAGAAGTACCCGGTCTCATTGTGGGGCAGTATGCCATAGATGGCCTCATTGCCAATGATCACGCTCTTCTGATGATCAAATTCACAGGTATTTGGTGGCACATTGCTGCGGGTCACATGGATTGCCTCCGAGTAGGGCACACAGGTCATTAGCTCGGGTGTCTTACGTATGGATATATAGTTGGTTTTGTTCGACACAAAGTACTCCGTCTGGCATTTGCCGTGTATACCGTTCTGAAATGGATTCACTATAATATTGAACATAATATTGTTAAATGAGGATCACTCACCTCATTGACGACAAAGGCACCGTTGGAGTTCATCTGGAATTGTAGAGTGCTGGCAATGGCACGCTTGAAATTCATCGACCATATGGGATCACCTTCCTTAAAGACCAGATGCGATATCGTGCCAGTTTCGTTGAGCACTATTTTAAAGGGTTTGTAAGGCGGATACATTTCCTTGTTCTGTAGAAATTTCTCTCCCGAATTGTTCAGTGTTAGATCGTCAATGACTAGCTGCAATTGCGAAAGCGAGATGGGAATACAATGGTGATAAGTGAATGAGTCGGGAAATCCCATTAAGCTGTAATCTTTAATCTTTAATCTTCAATTCTTGTACAGACAAATCAGCTGTCTAAGTTGATAGACTCATTTGGGTTTATCTTTAAGCAAATAATTAGTCAGAGAACTGATCTGAGCATAGTATGTGAGTATATGAGTATATGTGTGTATTACATATGGCAAATGTCTATGCCTATTTCTGCTGATAAGAAAAATGCCGCTTTCAGTTCCCCCCCTCCCTTCCCACACCCCGTCCCATCCCGTCGTGCACCCATACCAGCAGTCAAAACAATCTAAACTGATTACGACATGTACATACATACATACATACATACTGATTCTTCATGCATTTTACATTCATACACATGCATTGCATGCACATATATTTATGATCATATATGTATACACATACATATACACATACACATATGTGCACACTGGTAACATCATATTATCTGTTGCGCTTTCAATGAAAGAAGTTCACAGTCGAGTTCAGTTCATTGTGCACTGCGACTGTGAAAGGTTAAATTGTTTTTAATTCATCTGCGAATTCTTCTGCAAAAAAAAATACAACAAAAATAAAAAAAAGACTCTACTCTAGCTCTGGGAAAGCTCTCAGCATTGCTACAGCTTCAGCTTCACATGCATTGCTCACTTTCTTTATTAAATTGCTCAAATTGATCGTGAAATCAATCAATTTATTTGAGTCTCGTGTGATTTTCAATTGATTACCAATAAATTGTGTGTACAGAAATGTCTATTTGAGTGTCTAAGCTATATAAAAATAGAGAACTCAACAAAATTTTAAAGTTGTTTTTAAACTATACTTTAAAAAAAATATATATTTTTAATTTTTTATTTTTAATGAATTTGGTTCAAATTAAATTTTCTATCCAATCACTAAAATATCCAGTTAATGCTATACTTCAGTAGAGCTAAAAACAGTTCAGTTTTTTATTTTTAATTCCGAAAACTTTCGACTTTAAAGACCTTGAAAAATTTCCAACTGTTTTAATTTCTTTACTACGAAATTTTCTAATTTTCTTACCGCAGCGGCCATTGTGAGCTTTGTTTGCCTTTGTAGGGTTAATTTACCACGAACAATCCAGCCGGTTGTTGGAGGCGACGGACGTCCTTCATCCTGGGGCTTTGAGCCGACGAGTACGTTGCCTACATATTCGTAGAGCATTTGCTTATTGGTGCCAATAAAGTTGAATGAATGACCGACATCGATTATTAAAAATATTACTGAAAATTGAGAATTATTTTTAGCATTCGAATTTCAACCAAAAAGAGACTCAAGAAAATCATTTTGGGGGCAACAGCATCCCATAAACTTTATCAATTGGATTTTGTCTATATATGTACATACATACATATATAGTATATATAAATATGTTATTTTAGATTATTAATGTGGTCATCGGAAAGCGAAAAACTTTTATAATCAATATTATTATTATTTGTCAAATAAATGTATTTTTATATACTATATAATATTGATGAGTTTTGGTTTCTTTTCTATATGTATTTATATTTATATTATTATTATTATTTATAATATTTATATTTTGTTTTCATTTTCTTAATTCATTGAATGTTATTCAATGAAACATTACGTCATGTTCCTGAATTAATTCTTGATATGATGTTTTGGGTTTATCAATTAGGTTATTTTTTTACTTTCTACGTACACACAAACACGGAACACTTCAATCGCCGCATGATTTACGGAATAGTTAAACGTATTTATGCCGAAATTCGAAACAATTCTGATCGCATTTACGTATATATACTATATATTAACTACTATATATATGTATATGTATTTTTAGAGTATATGTAATTGTTGAATTTTAGTCAGAGAAGCCGCCGTTTTTTCTTTATCACCAACGTGTATTTGCCGGACACTTTTCGAATTCCACGTCTGCTTAGCTCGCGATCCGCACTCGAACTGAAGCTCCGGCTCTTGCTCTGGCCTTGCTGGAGGTTTCAACTGATAAGCAACATTCTCAGTCTTGGATCGATGCCACTAAGAGCATCTCAGCTTACTCTTACTCTCGCTCTCTCTCTTTTCTTTAGAGACAGCTGCTCTTAACACTGGAAGAGAGCAGCTTAATGTATGTATATAAAATTAGCGTTGTGTTTATTATTACAAATATTACAATAATATAGACAAAAACTATGACTCTGATAAGCTACCACAAATCACACAAATAACAAATATAATCGAAATTAGGCTTAATATCTAAAGGTCTTTTGCCATTACTATCTCCCTTCTCTTAACGTGCGCCTCCGTGCGCATGACCCGCTCTAAACATCGCTCCACTGCCTCGCGTTTGAGGGCTTTTCCCCTGCTCCAGTCGTCGAACTTATACCAGAGGATGAACCCGATGAGTCGGCGTTCTCACTGGTACTCTGCTCGGCGTCTAGATTCTTTAGCTGCTGTTGCCACATGTCTGCATAGATACTATCCTCTCGCTGCAGCAGTTGATCGTGTCTGCCACGCTCTACAATGCTGCCCTCTTTGAGCACCAGAATCTCATCTGCATGTATGATCGTAGACAGACGATGGGCCACAATAATTGTTGTTCGATTGGCACATACGCGTGCTAATGCCGCTTGTATGTTACGCTCCGTGTGCGTGTCCAGCGCAGAGGTAGCCTCGTCCAGCAGTACAATAATGGGAGACTTCAGAAGTGTTCGGGCGATTGCAACACGTTGTTTTTCGCCGCCACTTAAGCGCAATCCTCGCTCGCCCACTTTGGTCTCATAGCTTTCTGGGAATCCAAGAATACGATTGTGTATGTCCGCCGAGCGGGCAGCCTCATAAACGGCATCAGCTGTTGAGCCTATTTTGGCATACTCAATGTTGTAGTATATGGTATTGTTAAAGAGCACCGTGTCCTGCGGCACAACACCTGCAAAATGTCCAAATTAGTACACAGTTTTGTTGTTAGATTGTTTATCCTATTTACCAATTGCTTTGCGAAGACTTTGCTGTTGAACCAATTTGATATTTTGGCCATCAATTGATATGGCACCCATTTGCACGTCGTAGAAACGGAAGAGTAATCGCATAATTGTACTCTTGCCTGCACCAGATGGGCCAACAATAGCCACCGTCTTTCCAGCCGGTACGGAGAAACTGACATTGCGTAATACCGCCTTCTCAGGGGAATAGCCAAATGTAACATTGGAGAATTCAATGCCACCGCCAGCAGTGAGCAGCGGCGCACTGCCAGGAGCATCAACAATTTCCTCATCCTCACGCAACAGCTCAAACATGTTCTCCATATCCACAAAGTTCTTTTGTATAGCTCGATAGTATGTGCCAAACCAATTTAAGAGGCATATACAGATCCATGAGGTACGTGGAGAACAACACAAAGTCTCCTACAGTTAAAGTCTGATGATGTACCACCAAATAGACGCAGAGTAATGATCCTGCCAGAAGACCAAGACAGAGTATAATATTCTGTGCGGTGTTAAGCAAGTTTAGCGTGAGCATTGATAAAAATTCCTCCTTCTGGTACTTGAGTATGGCCTCCCTATAACAATCAACTTCATAGCTCTCGGCTCCATAGTATTTGACCGTCTCAAAGTTAAGTAGCGAGTCCACACTACGAGCACGCTGCTCATTATCTGCGAGATTCATTCGCCTTTGGTACTTTGTGCGCCATTCTGTTATGGCAATGGTGGAAGCTATAGCAGATAAAGAGTGTTTTTTAGTTTAAGAAGTATTTAAGCTATTGACAAACTTACCTATATACATGAACATGGTTAGGAAGACAATTAGGCCAAACCACCAGTTAAAAGCATAAATGAAGAAGACCACAGCCACAAGCAAATCCAGTATGGTAGGAGTTATGGAGAAGACAATATAGTTGAGCAGATTGTTAATTGAATCTGTGCCGCGATCCATAATGCGCAGCACTTCGCCCGTCTTGCGCTGCAAATGCCAACGCAATGACAGCTGATGCAAATGCCGGAATAGATCAATTTCAATCTCCCGAGTCGTATACTGCTGCACGCGAATCCACAAGAAAGTACGCAGATTATTGAATAGTCCCATGCTGCCAGTGCCACCGCCTTGTAGAAACGACAGTGCTACATAAATAAGCACAAAGTCCCAACGAAATTCGACTGGTTCAATGGTAAGGCTATCCACTGTGGAAGAGAACGAGCGATATAGTTACTAAGTCGCCTTTTCATAATTGAGATAACATGACCTACCCAACAGTTTGCGATAAATGGGCAAAAACAGTTTGATGACACGACCTGCGATAAGAAGTACGATGCAAACGACGACAGCAAATTGGAGCATTGTATCCTTTTTGGGCCACAGATATGGAAATAGAGTTCGCAGCTTGCGCCAACCATTTCGAAAGGCTGACCCAGTTGGCACATTGTCCGTGAGTGGCTCATTCTCCAGTCGCTGATGGGGATTATAGGGCGCCATTATGCCTGGCGCCTTCAGGCCAAGCACAAAGATGAGCAGCGAGCAAATAAAGCGTGTAACAAACAAGCCCATTTCGATTTCATCCTTGTTACTGTTTGAAATAGAGTATCAAAATTACTTTTAGATAGCTATACAAATTAGATAAACGTTGCAGAGCTTAAACGCCCCTAACTAACTGATAAATGGGTCATATAATGGCACACAAACGCATATTATGTAATTATTAACAAAGACTAAGTTAAACATACTTCTTTAGGTGGAACCACCAGTCATCGTGGCCCAAGTTGACGATCGCGAGTGCTTCATAGATCAAAGCCAAAGTCCAAAAGAGCAACAAAATGAGGCCATGCCCACGTGTTGGAACCGAGGGCAGTTGATAGTGTCGCTCCTTGATAATAAGGCAGATGCAAAATGGATACGAGATCAACACAAAGCATGTGTATAATATCTGGTAAACAAAGAGACATATTATTCACTAAAAATTAATTCAAATGTATAATTATACTCACCATATAGCCATAAACTGCGCTGCCAGTATAGATGCGAGCGTTTAGAAAGAAACGCAGTAGTGCCAGTACAGGTACGAATAGGAGCAAAAATAGCTGGAGGGCGTAGAGACGGGATTTGGAGATCTGTGTAGGATCCGTGGGTGTGGCATATTTGCGGTACATTAGCAGCTGTATGCTGCCAAAGAGCAGTAGGAAACCACCACAGACTGCTGGTCCCACTGTGTCCATAAAACAGTGCGAGATTCCATGTTTGGTCCAAATCTCGCTCAACGTCACGTTCGGCGGACAGTACAACATTTTGGGTGCCCTGTAAATAATCAAATGCTGTAATTGATAGTGTTCATAGCAGTTTATTGAGACCTTAAATGTCTTTCGGGAAGTTGACACAAAGGCGTGCGCAAAATGTGATAATTGAGTTACGATAACACCGCTGTGTCGGGTGCACACAGACTTTCAGAGTGAGTGTGAAAATAGTTGAGCTCTGAGCAAACTGACCGACTATAAATTTTAACAATAAAATTCGATTATTTATTTTAGTACTACGTAGCACATATGTTAAAGTTAATATGTATGTATGTAGTTCGTTATAATTGCAGCTTGTTTTTCGGCTATTTCACAATTTCTTTTTCCACTGTCTCTTGTCAAAAAATCACCGAAATAATCAGTTCAAATTAAATGATATCACACGCGTATCAAAATGCTGGTGCTCATTAGATAGTATCCATCAAATTTAAACGGAAACTTGCAAATCATTCAGATTATTATTAATGCAGTTTTAATTTTTTAATTATGCAATTTGATTTTCTTTGTTCCTTGATAGTTTATGATAGGTGCAACAGAATCAAATTTGTTTACTTACCTATGTATACGCAAAGCGTAATTTGATCGTAATATTTGTGTAAAATACTATATTCGATTTAAAGCAATTGTTTAATGAACAGAAAGTACTGCGGCTCTATTTATTTACAACTCGAAAGGGCACTTTTAAACTCACATTTGTACTGTTAGACTCGAAATGGCACTGTTACTCGTTAACATAGCCGAAACCTATCGATATCGATATTTGAAAAAAGGTTGGTACGCTGTATTTCAGGGCTAGTTTCCGTTATTATGACCTTCAACAAATTTCAGATTATACAAAAACTGTAAGAAAGGTTTGAATTAACCGTTAAATAACTTTAAACAGTGAATTTTGTAAATAAATATTTATTCATGAAATTAATTAAAATTGTTTACTTATTTATTTTGTTTTTAATACTTCGCATAACATATTCACATAGTATATTTAACTATCTTAAGTTTAAACTTAATTATAAATTAGTTAAACGAGTTTCTGAGTTTGTCGACAAATATTCTAAGTGCCAGGAACGAATCTATTGGAGTCAAAAACTACATTTGAACAATTCTCTAAAGTCTTGAAATTATTATTTAATATAACATGAGTCAGCTAATAGTTCGTTACTTAAACTAAAAGTTGTTTTTTTGTTTTTTGTTTTACATTTAAAACTACAAGCGCTAAAATTTCAATTAATATACAATTTGAAAATTTTGATTATCTTTCATTAGATATAGGATATATACCAGGTCTCAAGATTTTGATTGAGATGAAAATGAAGATATCTCGCAGATCGGGAATCGTTCAGTATATATAGTTATATATATTCTGTACTATATATACTACATATATTCATATAGGTAGGGACCCAATAATTTTCGTTTGGTTATACACTAAATTGTTCAACTTGGTTTTAAATTATTATCACAAACAAGTACATTTAATATGCATCATTACGAGTAGTTACTACTATAATATGGTCACTTGGACCGGAAATCTGAAGGTTTTGCCGGGATCGGTGGCATTGAGTCTTACACATATATTTACATATTTACAGCTATGAATTGATTTTGGCCAACAGCGGCTGCGTCACGGCACTTTTACCAGCCGGACGTGGACAGTCTTCCGTTAGAGACAGGTCATGTCCATGGCCATGGCCATGTCCATGTCCATGACTATTCGAGACGGCTGCGTTCTTGGACAGCAGATGCTTATAGTTTTTGACTAGATAACCGTAGGGATTATCGCTGCTGAGGCTTGGAATGTTTTGATTACTGCTACAGCTACCACTGACACTGCCAGCAGCTCTGCCGCTGCCGCTCCGCTCGAGATTTAGAGCTGCTCCAGCCGTTGACGGCGTTGTCGTTTTGCTGTTGATTAGTGGCGTCTCATCGCAGTCGGCAAACTTGATCCGCTGACCGCTGCCCATGCTGCCGGTATCGGATGTTGTCTTCAGCAGCGTTGAGATCGTGGGCGATGGCTTCAGGCGACTAGTTCTGCTCGACGGTGTTGGCTGGAGTATTCCGCTTAAATTGGAATTGGAATTAGAGTTGGCTTGTCCATGATGGCTATAATGCATGTGATTCTTTAGTGTGCCACTCAAGGGCAGACGAAAATGTGCCAGTTCCCAATTGTCGCGAGCAGTTGCATCCATACCGCCACAGCCACCGTCCTGGTCGGCAGGCTCGTTCTCCATGCTGCGTAGGGATCGACTGCTGTAGATATCACATGGTTGCTGCTGTTGTCCAGCATCCAAATAGCAATTGTTCGCCTCAGTCTTGTGTTGTGCGTTATGGTCAAAGCAATTGCCATTCAGCTTCGGTGAGCTGGAGCTAATCTTGCGCTTTAATCCGCAGATTCGGTGATGGCTCCTTGTCCACGGGGAGCAGTGCTATTGCCGGCACCGCTGGTGTGGCCATTGTGGCCATCACGCCCAGCTCTGAGTATTGTTTGTAGATCGTGTGTGGTGTGTGCTGACGCTGTGGTTGCTTCAGGGAGGAGCGTCTGGTGAGCATCAACTTGTTGGGGGATATCAATGCATCGGGTTTGGGCACCTCACCCTCCAACCAATAGGTAAGCATTTCACCCTTGCCCTTCATGGGCACCAGGCCACGTTGTGTGGTCACAAAGGTGCCAAATTCATCGAGTGCCAGCTTGGTGGTCTCACTAATGTGAATCTTGAGCGCTTCTCCGTTGGACTCCATGCGAGAAGCAGTGTTCACCGTGTCCCCAAAGAGGCAATAACGTGGCATCTTCTGTCCCACGACTCCGGCGACACAGGCACCAGTGTGCAGACCAATCCTGAGCTTCAGTCGATCGTTGGGACGATGGTGTATGTGGAAATTGTGTACTGCCTCGAGTAGAGCGAGTGCTAGACGTGCTATCTCCCGGGCATGATAGTTTTCATTGCGTATGGGTAGACCGGAGACAACCATGTAGGCATCCCCAATGGTCTCCACCTTGTAGACATCGAAGTTCTCCACAATCGAATCGAAACAGGTGTAAAGATCGTTGAGGAACTGCACCACCTGCATGGGTGTACTCTCCGCCGAGATGGCGGTGAAGCCAACGATGTCACTGAAATAGATGGTCACCTGATCAAAGGTTTCGGCCACCACCGGCTGTCCACTGATGAGTTGGGCGGCAACGCTTTGGGGCAACAATTGGTAGAGTAACTTCTCGCATTTCTTCTTCTCCTCGAGATAGTCCTGGGTACGTTCCTCGACAAGTTCTTCCAGATTATTGGCATACATCTCCATGCGTTTTAGTAGATTATCAACAATGTTTCCCGTCTCATTATCTCTGTGACATAACAAGATATGATAGATCAGATTAACAAATATCGCATATAATTTTGTTAATTATTTATTCACAAAAATTTAATGTAATATTTTTTTCGACTTTTCTGATTAAATTCACTTTGAAAAATTGATAAAGAAAAGTTGTTTTTTTCTTTTCAACTTACTTGTTAAACTTGCGTATCATGGACTTGAGACAATTGAAATCGGGACGCTCGACAGGATCTTCAGCCCAGCAGCGTCTAATTATGCCAATCACATCCGCATTGGTATCATCACACGGCTCGAGTTCTGGACGGAATGGCTTGGACAACAACGATTGAGGCTGATAGTTCTTAACCAACTCAATGATCTCTGTTGGGAAAGGGAATGAGGACAGAGCTCTGATTTAGATTTCATGTGATTTGTAATTGTAATTTGTATTTTGGGAAAATAAATTATTAGTTTAAGATTTGTTTGTCTGTATGTTTTTAATACGAGTATTGCAAGAACAACAGAGTCCAATGGACAAAACCGTATACTATTTCTGATCGCAAGCGAACGCAACGAACGGCACGACATAGAAACACTCTGTACACCCAAAAAGTTAGCCCCAAAATCATGTGCTCGGAGGAGCCACATCTGAAATTCTTTTGGCCCCATCTGCTGACCCATAAACCTACTGATCAATCAAACTATAGCAATGCTGGCATCTGGACTCATCAAGCGGACAAATTTCTTTTATTTACGATTTATGATGATCGCGAGGCACAGGCCGAGATCAAGATACTGAAGCTACTGATGCATAGTCGACGTGAAACGGGTGGCATTGAAACAAACTCCTTTAGACGAAGAGGTCAGTCAGTTGTGCATTAAATACCTTGTAAATATCTTGTATTCCTCTCTCTTTTAGGGCCCTCTGATGCTGAGATTGTGTTTGGTAATTGTGACTGTAAGAAACTCTTTTGCAATCGACGGCAAATCAAAACTGGCTGGGATAAGTCCCGCATTGAGTGGCTATGGAACTTGGAACACTTGGAACGACAGGAGCAATTGCATTATATCTGGCGGGAGCATTGCAATCGCAAGCAGGTAACGGTGAGATCACCAGTTCCATCAGTTATCGCTCTGCGTAGAAGGGAGAAGAGCCAACAATCAAAGCGTATCGGTTGCTGGAGCTGGTTACGTCATAGTTGTGGCTATGTCTCCGATACCGAAAGTTTGGGAGTTGAGAATAGCGCGATAAGTATATGATTTGTCTTACGAGTTAGTAGTATGTACACATTACCAAAGAACAATAAACCATTCCAACACTTTTTTTTTGTATCTTAACCATAAAAACTCTACAAGTTGTTATATCTATTATGGTTTATATATAGGATATTTCTTAGCCAACTGTAACTGGCAACTGACAGCTGGCAAAGGAACAAGACAGCCTAGCAGTTAAATCAACTCTTCGTTTAATTTGATGAACTTGTCAAGTGGCTGCAACGGGCTGCAATGACTCGGAAACTTGCGGACAAACTTTTCATCCATTCAACTTTATGTTTTTGCGCAAATCTCATGGAACTTGACGTTTTTTATTTCTTTTTTTTAAGCAACAAGTTTCTTAACTTTTATAGGGGACAGCAAAGCTTGAGTTTTTCGATTGATTCAAGTCGGTCTGAAGTTATACTTTATCAACTTAACTAACAACTTTAGGAACTACAATTAAAAATATATATTAAATAATTCCATAGGTGTATAAAGATATTAAATTTGGTGTCAAGTTTTAACTTACATCACGTACTTGTAACAAATCTATAACACCCTCGACACAGAGTATATGAAGATATTTAATTTAGTGTCCTCTTTTGACTTACATCACGTACTAGTAACAAATCTATAACACCCTCGACACAGAGTATACCTTAATACAAAAAGTTTAAAATTTTGTTGCATACCTTGAGGCGTCTTTTCACGCACACATTTTCCCAAGTAGAAGGGTCCTTGTCGTGTGGTTATTTCGTGCACAATGATGCCAAACGAGTAGACATCGCCCTTCTGAGTTCCCTCGGGATTACGATCATGATCCCCCCTCAGCAGCTCAGGCGCAGTCCACAAGAGTTCTTTGGGGGAAAGAGACTTAAAGAAGTAATAAGGTATGTTATAAACCTGTGTGGATACTCACTCTTCCAGTAGGCGTGGCTATTGCAATTCTCAATATCACTCTCGACATCGTGGTGAGTGCGTCGTAGGCTGTGCAGACCAAAATCAGTGATCTTGAGCACAAATCGTGAGTCGACGACACAATTGGAGGACTTGAGATTGCCATGGGAGCGTATGTCGGAGCTGTGGAGAAACTGCATGCCACGGACAATGTCATGCATGAGGGACAATTTGAACATCCAGTCCAGCTGGAACTGCTCGTTCTCCAGTATGTCCTGTAGCGATCCCTTGGGACAGTATTCGGTAAGTAGGAAACTGCGACGTTGATCGAGACAGGCACCATAGAATTTGACCAGATGATCGTGTTGCAAATCCTTCATGCGCTTCAATTCTAGCATCAGACTACGGGAGAGTACTGTGTGCACATTTTCCAATTCGATGGATTTGATAGCCACTTTGCTTTTTTTGTACATGCCAACGGGTATGAAGATCTGGCGATCACCATTGATCGACACCATGTCCTCGGACATGAGTGTGAGCTGAGAACTCTGCTTGACCAGTGAGTGGAAGGAACCACGCATTCCATGATCTGCCGCATCCCGAAACATGACATCCTCCAGTGAAACCTTCCAGCTCATCGAATTGATCTCGGCCTCCGCTATATAATGGCGATAGCCAAAGAAGAAGCACACCGCCATTATGATGATCATGGTGCCCAGCACAATGGATAGGATCGCATAACCAGGCAGTGCTTCAAGGATTATATCATTAGTATACATTTGCTTCTGCTCAAAATGGTTTACTTACAGTTATCCGGACAGAGCGATCCATCATAGCCACAAATTGGACGATCTGGCGGTGCTTGATCCCGTCCACCTGCCCAATGGATTTCCTTTTCCGACTCAAACTCCAAACGATTGTGTAGAAAATGTGCCACAATCTCAAAGCGACCCGTTGTGGGATTCATGTCCAGCAACGAATACGCCGAAATACGATCTCCATTCGAATCGATGGTCACGTTTCCGGTGATGCCAGTAAAGCTGCGATTCCACATTCTCCGCACAATGTCCGTGCCATTGATGGGTCTGCTCAGCATACTGGGATCCTCCCGTATGCTCTCATTGAGGGCATTCGCATAGAGCAGGACTCCGTCAAAGAAAGAGGTAACAAATGCCGAAATTGGCTCATTCTCACTAAACGTATAGTTATACTTGGCCGATGCGATGTCTTTGATCTGTAAAAGTGACGGAGGTTGGTAAGAGCTATGTTACACTGAAAGAAATCGTACTTGATTTGAAGCTTGTAGTTTTTGATTTTATCTTGAACTTTTTTAAAAAGAGCTGTGAACATGTGTCTTTAATTACATTTCTTATATCAAAGTATTTTACTTAAAATATTTTGAATGTAATTTTAAGCACAATCTTTCCCCTTTTTCTCAGTGTATGTCACCTCTTGAATTTGCAGTTATCTTAACTACATCTAGTGGTCTGAGTATCTGTGAAATTTTCGTTTTAATTGCGTCGGCAACCATGAAATTCAATTACAACGCAGCTAGTATCAAAACACATCAACAACATCAACAACAACATCAGCAACATCAAGCAACAACAACAGCAACTGGTAACCGGTAACCGGCAACGGCAAAGGCAATGCCATTGGCCACATCAGCGACGAGTTTAAGCCAGATTCCGTGTGGCTGTTATTGCTTTCCACGCATTGCCAGGTTGAGCAGAAAGATTCGAGTTGATTCGCGTCTACACTTTGGGAAAATTCCCCAAGGGGCTTATATGGACATGGCAGAGTCTGTCGGTCCTTTTGACAGCCAGTAGCAACTGTGCAGATTTTCCAATTGCTGAGAAAATGTCAATGGGCCTCAAGTGCAGCGGAAGTAGCGTCTATAGAAATAATTCCCAACTGCTGCCAACTTGGCAACTTTCACATAAATCAAGGACACCACAAAAAGGAGCGTTAAGAGTCTTAGCCAAGTCGCTTGCAATTCAAGATGACGCTGCCTTTCATTAAATTTCTACTTTATTATAAGCAATAAATATATAGTTTATCTAGGATTTATATATTTAATTCTTGCGTGCAAATTCACATAATAAAATATAATTTTAACATTTGGAAATCAGCCAAGTGTTGGCTCATTATAAAACAGTCAAGAGTACGCGTGGCCAAGTCCATAAAGTATATATTGTTTTATATAAAATCAGAAGATTTTTTAGAATTTATACTTATAATTTATACTTAGTAAAGGTTTCAACTGGCAGAGGGTTAACTGAGGGTGGCCGTACTTCCCTCCCCACTTTTTATTAAGTTGAAAAATATTTATTTTATTTTTTTACACTTTGATATTTCCATTGACTTAATAAGCACTTTTGTTCACTTCTTGGAATCATGAGATTCTCTTTGTTTCTGCAATTTTCTTGTAAAGCCCTGTACTTAAAAAAGCACAAGATATGCAGAACTGTTAGGAGAAGGCGTGGGTGACTCCAAGAACATATATTTTTGATCATCATGGTTATGTTGTCTTTTATGCACATTACTTGTAGCCCTTCATATCTAAAAAAGTCCTGAGATATTTCTCTTGAAGTCACACTTGATTAAAGCTGATTGAATTTAATTTAATTTCTTAGAATCGATCATAAATTTGTGTTTGGTATGGTCAACTTTTTTGTGTGCTCAGATATCTCATACAAACTTACACATGATCTATAAAATAATATATAATTTTATATCATATACTAACATGGGAATAATGGTTTAAGATAAACCTTTACAAAATTTTGATGAACAATTCCATCAAAAAGTCTGTATTCAGTAATTAGATAGAACATAAGTACGGGATCATTTAAAGTCGACTCCCTCGATACTCATTTCATGCGCTACTTGATGGACAGTTCACTGCAATCACAACGAATACAATTTACTTTCTGTAGGATAATGAGTTTCTGATGTCCTTGCAACGGCATCAACTTCCTACTCTCGATACCAAAGAGCTTCTTGAGTGTTAAGTGTCATTAGCTGCTGTCTGTACACTGTCTGGCAACCTGGCAACCTGGCTTTTCGCCCCTAAAGCAGCTCAAAAAGGCAAAGAACAACAGTGGCAATTACAGGAATCATTTGCTTGTGTTGCCCGTGTTGTTCCTTCAAGTGGCTAGATGAAAATGGCCAACAAATGCTTTTAGCCGGACTCTTTTGCCTTTTTGTTTGCCATTGTAGCTGTTATGTTTATGGTTGTTGTTTTTATTGTTGTTGTTCTTGTTAGTGAAATATGTTTACGACTTCAGCGAGTCCTGCATACACATAGATGCACCACATAGATCTGCTTACTATATAGCCATGCATGTAAGTATATATATACATATGCAAAATAGGCTCTCTGTTGAGCACGTGCACTAGCATTGAGCATGCATGGGGACAGAAAAAAGCAGTAGACGAGCGTGCTCGACTTAAAAGTACCTAGTAGAGACCAGTGAATTCTACAAGTCTTTTGAGGAAGCTTTATTCTTTACAAAAAACATTACTTCTTGAATTTCTTCTTAATAAAATATTTACTTGGTGTAATAATAACCTATAATTGCCTATATACCTACACAGGTATTATTTTTTAACGTTTTGAGAAAATTTTCATTTTTAACAAGATGACTCAATTGAAAAATGTATACTTAAATAGCTTATAGCCCTAAACAAACTCGACTTGTATCTACATATGAAAAAAAAGATACTTTTAAAATTGCTTATTAGAGGAAGATTTAAGTAGAATAAGTATACTGTTTATGTATTGGTTTAATTCTAAGCTCTTTATCTCTTTTAGGCTACTTCTAACATTGCTTAATTCAATTATATCATTTAATATAATATATATTTTTATATGTAGGTAACATTTTTAAACAAATATTAGTTTCTTTGTTTAGTTTCTAACGAAAAATCATAAATGTATATTTGACCATTTTAGGAAAAACTCGTTAGATATTATAGGTATATCTATCTTATAGATATATGAAGTTATATCGTAGTGGTGAAGTTAGATGCTTTATTAGTTTAATATAAGTATTCTAAGCTCATTAGGACCATTTTCTTCTTTCTAAGCCCACTAATTAAAATACTAACCAAATATATTGTAGCTATATAAAGTTAATATATACAGCTTAATAAACATACTTTAAGCTCTTTAAGACTACTTCTGCCTTAATCTTTACTTAGTTAAAATTTATTAAACTTAATTTGTTAACTATTTTCAACGTATGTGAGGTGCATTTTAACAGGGTATTATCGACTGTTAACACAATTAACGAAGCACACACACCTATCAATTTAAAAATTTTCATGACGCAATACTACTCAGTTCAATATTATCCCTAGGCGTAGGGCATAAAAGGAATGCAAGAAAGGACGAAAAAAAAGGGAAAAATAAAGCAATTTGGAATTCTCTGCTACTTGAATTCCATTACCATGCAAATTTTGTATAGCCAAATGGGTGGATTGGGGATTGGGGCTTGGGGCTTGGGGCAGTGAGACTCACCTCATTGGATACCTTTGTGTATGCATCGTCATTTGGCTGCTTTGGTGTGACCGTTAACATGGCTGTGTAGGCCTTTTTGGCCCGTTCATTGTTGAAATCCGTATCATTCTTATCATACCACGGCAGCGACGTCATATATGGCACACTGCAAACGAGTTAAAGCATACAATGTTATTGCTATAGTAGTAGTAGTAGTAGTATTTGTAGGTAGGTTAGCTGAAATATCTTATCAGACAGGCATCTGGCAATTGCAGTTCATAGTCACGCCTTATCAATGCCGTTTGTCGCTGTCTCTGTCTCTGTCTCTGTCTCTGTCTCTGTCTCTGTCTCTGTCTATGCCTTTGCCTTTGCCTTAAGCTCTCGCTTAATATGCGTCATATGATATTTATAAATAGAAAATGTAAATTGCAAAAATTAATAATAATATTTACAGATTTATCTTTAATCCCCTCCACTCACTCTCTCTCTCTCTCTCTCTCTCTTTCTCTCTCTTGCTATCTCCTTCTGTGTACCTTCATGAAATTGCCTTCTGTTTAAATTGCGTATCCGACGCGTGTGTCAATAGATTTCAGCCTGTAGTTGGTTAATGTAAAATTATTTATTTATGTTTGATTTTATTTTTATTTGGTTTATTTGTTTTTGTAGTGCACACAGTGTAAGTGCATGTGCTTGTTATCAGTCATAGTTTGTTTGTGTTACCAACTCAATGTCAGCTGTTCTGTGCTAAATAAGCAATTGACATTACACGCAAGATTATTTTTGCCTTTAAATAAGCACAAAATGTGCAGCTAATTGGCTTTAGGTATTAACAAATTAATTGTTTTTAACTATGTCACCTAAATTTGGAATAAAATAAATGTTAAAAGCATATTTTCATAAGGGAAAACATTTCTTTAATTATTACAAACTCTAAACAAAATTTCGTTATGTATTGTATTTTTAACTTTAATTGTTTACAACTTAAAAATTACGTAGAATTTCATTTGCATCAGGAAACTAATTTGCTAATGGAAATACGAGTGTGTGTAGATGGAACATTTCTTTATTAATTCGCATTATTTTACATTGATTGCAAGGTTCATGAAGGTTATGCGATTAGAGTGCATTAAATTATTCGATTACTTGCATTCGTTCGCATATCGAGCTGAGAGAGAGAGAGAGAGAGGGAGTGAGGGAGAGGGGGGAGAGAGGGAGAACAAGTCCCAATCAGATGCTCTGTTACTTGTAAATATTTGTGATTCGATTGCACCCACCTCGAAGCAATTCGAAAGTTCGTAGTAAGATTAAAACTAAAATAAACACAGTGTTCTCCTTTAAAAATAGTAGCAAATTAATCCGAATGAATTGAACTCATTTTATATATTATTTATATATTTAAAGCGCACTAAGAGCACTGGCAAACGTATAGTAAATTAATTTTTTCAAGATGAAAGTAATAAATTTCCACAAAATTCATTAATATAAGGTGAATTCAATTGGAAATCAGTTTGGCATTTAATTTATTTCTTTAAGTACTTTAAGGTGAACTTTAAGCCAACATTTATTTGGCTAAAACATTTTAAATTTGCTAATTACCCAATATTCTTTTAGTTATAGACAGCTTACTATACCTAACTTCCAGAGTGAATCCCCTTTTTCAAAACATGATTTATTTTCTTTTTTAAAGTTGTGGCCAAAAGAAAGTGGTAAACGCTTCAAAAAAGTACCATTAATGGCCTACAAAAGCCAAGAGTCGATGAGTTCAGGTACACTATTTGTTTACCCTTTTAACTTGGCCTTTTGAAGGCGGCAGATTTAAACCAAAAGAAGACTTAATGCTAGCCAAGTACTGTGTGGGTGTGAGGAAGTCATGACTCAGCTAATTTGGGGTCATAATTATACGGCAGCTAAATGTCTAGTTCGGGGGCAGAAGAGTATCGAAGTGTCTTTTGTTTTATGTTTTTTTTTTATATACTTATTTATTTTGTTATTATTTTTTTTTTGTATTAAAGTTTTTATTGTTGGCCATTAGTGTTAATAATGGTCAAGTCAGACATGTGTCGAAAATCGGAATTTCCTCAATTTATAAATAGATATTAATTGTTGACTGCGTCGGAGACGTCGTCGTCGTCGTCGTCGTCGTTGTGGTTATCTTGGAGTTTGCTTAAAGCTATTTTTTGTTGGTAAATTTCATAATTTTTAATAACCTTGGCTAATAGCATGTACATATATGTATGTATGTAGTATTATGCGCACTTTTGTAAAGAATATTCAAAGTGCGCGTGTTTGGCAAAGTGAAAGGCCAGAAAACTGTAGCGATTGCTATAAATGATCAGTTTCATTGATTGTTGTTATAAAGTTTATTATTATCATTGTTATTACTATGATTGTTGTTGTTGTTTGTTGTTGTTGTCTGCTGAGTAATTTATATATTTATTTTGTACTCGTTGTTGTACTCACCGCGAAAATAATTCAATATTGATGAAAACATATTCACCGCTATCGATCATATTCAACTCCTCGGCTGTCAGCATAATTTGACGTATAGACTGCGGATCGGCGCACATAATGACAACTGCAAAAAAATAAATTAAATATAAGTCGAATTGTTAATAACAAATATCGTATAGCAAATTGCGAATTTCATTTAGCAGCTTCATATAGTATATATAATTTAGCTTTTTTTTGGCATTTTTTTTTGGAGCTACATTTTGTTCATTGTCTGCGATTGGTTTGCACTTTTCAGTGTTCTTTGTTTACAATCATAATAAAAATAGAAGCAGTCATCAAATTTCAAGCTTCAAACTCTCTGAGCTCTTGTCAATTAAAAATGTATTAATTTATTTGAAACGTGTACACTTATCATGTATAAAGGTGTCAGTTTTCTTGACGTCATCCGATAATTTAGAAATGTTTTCTGTAGCATATTGTCTGACTCAAAGATGCTTCAGTTTATGAAGTACTTGATTGCAAACTGTATCTACTTTTGACAGCAGCCCTTGATACAATTGTGAATGGTCCCCCAAAGGGGCTAAGATTGGCATGAAAGTTCCCAAAAAATGGTAAGGAAAATTACTGAAGGGGGTTCCCCTCTGAATAACATAAAATCCGCATGGAGTAAATGATTCAAATTTGTCAATTAACCTGTTTGTTTTGTGAGTGGCACTTATCATTAATTATAGCTATTTAAAAGTATTATAGTATTATAATTAAAATTAATTAAAATAATAATAATAATAATAATAATAATAATAATAATAATAATAATAATAATAATAATAATAATAATAATAATAATAATAATAATAATAATAATAATAATAATAATAATAATAATAATAATAATAATAATAATAATAATAATAATAATTAATCATAATTATAATACAATTAATAATGACATACTACATAATAAAAATTTCTATATTATTATATTTTTATTAATACGGTAATAATTCTTAAAAATTCATTAATAAAATATCTGCATTTTAAAAGATGCATTACAAATAAAATTTAAATACTACAAATGTTTCCTTTAAAACTGCAATTTATGCTCGACATGTTAATAATTGATTTACACATCAGTTGACCGGCCAACATTATTTAATTTATGCAATTAAAAATTGATTGTCACAGATACAGAACGTCCTAAAGGATATGGAACACTGACTGCAAGTCAATTCCCTGTACACAAAGCGAACCAATATTGCCACAAAGGGTAAATATAAACACAGTGATGTACAAAAGGAAATTGGCTAATTTATTTACATATTAAATAAAAAGGTGTGAGAATTGACACATGTGTGAATATATTTACAAAGCTGTTTATTTAATTTCCTAATAAAATGCGGGTGAAAATAACAAATTAATCATGGAATTGCATCTATTTGAACTATAAACCAGTTTATCCTTTAGGTTTATATACCTTTTCGATATTTGACAAATTTATATACAAATCATTTGTGTTTTTAAACAAATAAAACGAGTAATTACTTAATAAACTTTGATAAATTTCTATGCCATTGTTTTTGGTGCCTTGAGACTTAGTATAATTATTTATAGGTCAGTCAATTTGCTGAGACTAGAACAACAATTTAATTAAGAAAATGTAAATTTATACCTCTTTATACTTTATTTGGTAATAGTTCAGTTGATAATTTTATAATACTCTTCAAATAAAAATAAAATTTTTTTATATAAATTATTTATTTCAAATTGAATTTCCAGTCAGCTAGAATTTTTGTTTAAACAAAAATTTTATAATAAAGAGCATCTACTAGTCGAGCAAACATTTTTTCTCTGTCAATGTCAAGTTCAGTACAAAACTTTGACTTGACTTAATTATGCAAAAATATGAAAATTAAGTTTGCCTGCATTTTGCAAGGAAAATCACATTTAAACGAGTGCAGACTAATTGCAGTCAGTGTTTAAGCAGAAAATTCGTTTATTTGCAATCATATTTCAGTGAATTAAAGAGTTTAAAAGTCAAACTTTGCTGTGACACTTTGTTGTGAGTCATTTGTTAATAATAAATGAAACATACTTATGTTAACAATTAATTTTCGTATGAATAACAAATTCGGTTCATTGTCTTTTCAACAATAAATAAGTCAATATGTCTTTATTTACAGCTTGTTAAGCTGTATTGTTGTTAAATATTTTTATAAAAAAAAATATTAAATTAATTACCGCTTAAGCAATATTAATCAAAATGTTTAAAAATAAATTAAAATCTTATTTTACCACTGCATTTGACAATTAAGAGTTCAACAACGGAGGTTTAATTAACAAGTAAGAAAGGCAACAGTCGAGTGAGCACACTTTAAAAGACCCCTTACTCATTTTAGTGCGCATTTTCCATACAAATATGTCATTTAAGACCGATTTGTCCTATGGGAGCTATAGGCTTTAGTTGTCCTATCTGGGGTATAGTTGTAATCGTGATAGACACCTAATGTGTGAGTTTGGTTGCGATCGGTCACCTAGCACTACATGTCTTCATACAAATTTCTCATTTTCGACCGATTTGTCTTATGGGAGCTATAGACTACAGTTGTCCTATTCGGACCAAACTTGGTAAGGACAGTTATAACGGGACCATACACATAATATGTGAATTTGGTCTCTCTAGCTCTAATCATTTTCAAGTTACGGTGATGTGAAAATAGTTATTTACAATTTGCGGGTCGGTAGGGGGCGTATCAACAATTTGAAATAATCGGGATCTGCTCGCAAAGTAGACAGACTTTCATTCCAAATTTGGTCTCTTTAGCTCTTATAGTTTCTGAGATCCGGGTGTTTATCAAACAGACAGACAAATGGAAATTTTTATATCGTCTCGGCTGCTGATGCTGATCAAGGATATATATAATATATGGGGGGAAATGCTTTGCCTGTTAGGCACATTTAGCTTCTGATAAACCTAATATACCTCTCTACTCTTTTAGAGTACGGGGTTTGAAAAACAAAAATGTTTGTAAAGTTAATTAATTATTATTTATTAATTTAAACCAGTGGCCTAAAAGGTATATAAAAAAGGTAACTCAATATAAAACGAACTGAAAATACATTTATATCTGTTAAGATAATTTTTAAATATATTTCAAAAGTTTCCCCAAAAACCTGGTTCACAAAAATTAAGGTTTGCTCAACGACTGAACGGAAGGAATCTTTGTTAATAATATATAAATGTATACATATAATTAAAATTCCTTACACGGCTTTAAAGCGGCTTAAAATTATCAAGAGATAATTAACAATTATTATTATTTATCACAGAAAAATGTATATTTATTCGGATTCAGTTGTCTTGGCTGCCCTTGAACCTGAGTTCTATTTTTAGATTCTTTTCAAACAAAACAGATACAGATACACAACAGTGACCAATTTGAGATACAAATATATAAAATTGATTTCTATTGCACACAAAACGATTATTGTCTGTATAATATCAACATTTAAATGCAGGAATTTTTTCTAATTGCGATTTAAAAATAAGTGCAATAAAAAGAAATTTTATTTAATGGATTTAGATTTGAAAACCTTAAACCTTTTGGCTTTAATGTTATCAAAGTATTAATTGTGTATGCAATTGTTGAATCCTTTAAAGTGTTTAACGTTCATCGATGCCTTTCAAAGATATTAATTTCACTCATTAAAAATCAATTAGCATATAATCATCAGTTCATCAAACTTTTCTAAATAGACATAGCTATTTCTGTTGTAGGATAATTTGTTTATTATTCATTGCCAATGGGCTATAAAAGCAATTAAATGCGCTGTTAAATAAAAACTATACTGTGCTATGATATACATATTAAAATTTCTATTGATTCTTTAATTAATCAATTTTTCTATATGCTAACTTGAAGTAGTTTTAAAATTGCTTAAAAAAACTATGGCTGTTTAATTATTTGTTTTATATTTTAATTAAATGGGAATGAGTTAATTACTAGGCAATAAATTGCGAGCAAGATCGAATTGTTTAGAGGTCAGAATGCGTTTAGGTATTTATTAATAGTACAAGGTATTATCAATGCACTAGATAATCAGCTTAAGAAATTTTTAGACCCCGTACTTGAAAAGAGTAGAAGGGTCTATTAGGTTTGTCAGACGCAATGTGTGCCTAACAGGCACATGAAGTATATATATTTTTGATCAGTATCAACAATTGATCCGATATAGTGATGTTCGTCTGTCCTTCCGTCCTTATGAGCACCTGGATCTCAGAAACTATAAGAGCTAAGGATACTACATTTTTAATGAAAGTTCGTCTATATGTCAGGCAGATTTACTTTATTTCAAATTGTTGCCGATCACACTTCCGCCACCGCAAATTGTGATAAACATTTTTCAAAACACCATAACTTGAAAACAACCAAAAGTAGCGGAATCAAATTCACACACATATATGTTAATTCACACATTGTATGTATGGTACCATTATAACTATCCTCACCAAATTTGGTCTGAATCGGACAACTATAGCATATAGCTCAGATGGGGCAAATCAGTCGAAAATTACTTTTTTGTATGGAAAATGAGCACTAGAATGATTACCGTGTCTTTTACAGTCGGCTTGCTCGATTGTAGACTTTCTTACTAGTTTTTAGTAAGAATAGAGACGAGTTCGTTTGTAAATTCCCAAGAAATTATAAAATTTCTTAGGATTACTTTGGAAACTAAATGAAAAGTTTAGTCAGAAGGTTAACGACATTGAACTGCATTTATCTAAGGGCAAACAGATAAGAGATGAATTTGATTGATTAAATGCCAAAATTTCTTTCATTTCTTGCTTTAAAGGATTTCCTGGAAGTCTTACAAGATAGGTATTTAGAAATAAGGAAATGATAGAGGCATTAAAGAGCTAATTAAAGAATGTTTTTTGCTAAGTTTAAGTTGCAGTTAATTGAGTATGACTAGAGAACAGATCTGCCTTGATGTCTATATAAAATCTATATACTTATATTTATTTTTTCCCCTAAATGACACCTCCAAAAAGTGATTAGTAACTTACTTCTTGTACGCATGGCGACATTTCGAAGCAGTCGTATTATATAAGCCTTGGTCCAGTGTGCAGTATCGAATCCCAGCTGATAAACCGATTCCTTCTCGATGGTATCGTGAATGGCAGCCAGGCAGAGGAAGCACACAGAGTTTCCCTTGATTTTGGCATTCTCATTTTGATAGATCAATGCAGTTCTGGTCCAATTGTAGGTGTTAAGTATGGCACGTACTATATTCCCCAGATTATTGACTTGGGCACCTTTCAAGCGAGTCAGTGTTGAATAACTTTCCGTTTTCTTGCTAAACTCTCCAGCATTGCCGCCAGTGGTGAGCAGAGGAATCTGCCAGACATCAGCATAACGGGAAATGGGTGCCAAAACATACTCGCAGGGCAGACCAAAGATGGCGTTCATTTCCGGCCACTGTGTGAAGATCTCAAAGAATCCCAGTGGACCATAAGTCGAGGAGCAGAATGTATCTCGAGAAATCAGAGTAATATCTATTTGTACACCTCCAACGAAACCCAAACGCTGAACATGAGCAATACCTAGTTCCAGTACAGGCAGCACTTTGGGCATAATGCAATCATTCTTGTTATCCGATTCCACAGAGGGTAACAAAGCCACAAAAACCAACTGACGTCGCACTGGGTGTGAGCCATGTCGATGTGACTTATGGCTAACAGTGCTGGGAAAGTATTGAACCAATTGGGTACGAACTGATTTCTGTGAGTTCTTTGTATCGGGCACTTTAAAGCTATGCTCACTGGACATGGAACTAATGCTAGCTCCAGTATTGACATCACCATTTCCATCGACGTCGTAGAACCAGCCAGAGACTGGCACCGGTCCAGTTCTCGGACTCGGCACCAGCACAAGCAGCAGCAGCAGTAACAGTAGCTCCTGAAATTGTTGTCTCAGTCTTGTTCTTGATCTGGGACGTGATTTTGGTATTGGTCTCTTTTGTGGCTGCCGCACAATGTTCTTGGACATTCTGCGACAGCTCTTCCAATTGAATTTCCTTTCACTTGTGATTGTTTGTGTAATTACTTTGTAATTATTAATAATTAATTGCAATTTATTATATTTGTTATCATTGATATTTGTTTCAATTTGTTTGCTATTTGCTGATTTCGTATTCATGCGTTTTCACTTGTTGGTTATCGATCTCATTATTAATGAACTTTTGTTGAATTTTGCATATTTTTGACTTGAGGTTTCGTTAAACGTGTTTCATACTTAGCCACACTGAGCACTGCACACTGTACACTGCCTGCAAAACAATATGACACATTTAGCAGACAACTCGTAATTAAAACCTGTGTAAATTCCATTTATAAATTTAATTGTCATTTTGTTTTTAAATTACTTTTTATCCCGTCTGTGCACTTAATATATTTAGATTCATTATTTATTAAAATATTGAATTTATTTAATTGTTGTCTCGCTTTCTTTACTTGTTACACTTAAAAAAAAATTTATTATTTATTTATTTTGCACAACTTTTTGTTTATTTTATTTGTTATTTTAAAGTTATGCCATTAAAATTGTTACATGATTTGCGATATTTGCAAAGAAAAGACTTTCTTTTCATCAAATTGGGTAAGTGTATTAAAAAAATACTGCTCAATTTAAGCCCACACTTGTCTTTTTACTACTCATAAATAATTAAGTTAAATTATTGATATAATGTTTATAAATATAAACATTATGAATATGAAAACATATGTGTCTTTAATAAATAATTCAGTATTTGAGATATTTTTAGGACAACAAACGTGTCGAAAGTGGGTTTATTGAATAAATTTATTTAGTATTTTTTTGCGACATTTAAATAATACACACTTAGAGAAAAGACAACAAATTTTAAACAAAATAAAATTCATTCAATAAAGAAAGCACAAAAAAAAAGTTTTGTTTCTTTGTTGCTATTATTTTATTGAATTCTTTCTGTAAATCTACAAATAAAATTTGAGAGAGATAATTTACGAGATGAAGTTGATAAAAAAAAGGCTAAAAATAAACCCGCCAAAAGCATTTACAATTCTATCGACCTTCACTTTTATTGTGTTATTTTAATAATTCGCTGCGGGAAACATTTATTTAACAAACAAATGCTGACACTTATTTTAGCGGATTTCAGATTTAATAAGCCCGCTGTAGAATATAAAAGCCAAAAAAGAAAGAAAAAATCAAAGTTCTCTTGGTCATGCCCAAAGAACGTTGAAAAAGATTTTTAATAGTCGTCCGAACAGTTGTAAAATGTAAGAGATATGGGAGTTTTTAGACCCTGTGCCAGCAAGTGTGGTCTAGATAGGACAAATGTAGCCAATACCTGCCATAGGACAAATCGGTCAAAAATGGGAAATTTGTATGAAGACATGTAGTGTTAGGTTACCGATCACAGCCAAACTCACACATTGGATGCCTTTTACGATTATAACTATTCTCCCCAAGTTTGGCCCGGATCGGACAACTATAGCCTATAGCTGTCATAGTCCAAATCGGTCCAAAATAGCTGATTTGTATGGAAAAACGTGCACTAGAATAAGTACAGGGTCTTTTACAGTCGACTAGCTCGACTGTAGCGTTTCTTACTTGCTTGAAATTAATTTGTTACCAATTTGACGCCAATTATTAAAGTCAGTAAATTTGTAGAATTATCAAGATAAAAAGAATGAATTGGCAGAAAGCTACTGGTTGGTGGTAAGTACCAGAAATGAAAAATAGCCAGAAAACAGTCTGGGTTTTTAGGTTAGTTTAGACTGGTTTCTATAAACTTTTAGATTTTTTAGAGAGCACTATGCACTATAAAACAGCATTACCTTTGACTGTTGACGTGCTAAGTTTGCTGTACTAAATGTCGATATTAAATAGTTTTTTTCCTTCTATAAATTATACTGCCAATGGCTAAATCAAAAAAAAGGCATGGCTAAAAATAGCTTGGCTATAAAATAGCCTTAGGTCTTTAAAGCTCAACACACAGAGAACTGAGAAACTGACAATAGGAATAATACAATAAATATATAGGAGAAAAGTTGCAACAAAAGATTGGCTTAGAGACTTTTAATGATGCCTTTCGGCATTGAAGTGCAAAAAGATAAAAAATAAAATAAATAAAGAGAAAAAAATATAAATAATAATAATAATATTTTCGCACAATTCCCGGCCATTGTTTGTCCACCAAGAGGTTATTGCTCGCGATCCCAACGGATGAGCCGTGATATATATTATACATCAATAACTGGATGAGATGAAGAAGATAGAAACTACTATAAACACAGTATATATACTTATTTATGTATTTATAGTAAGTTCCTTACTTAAGTTCTGACTGTCCAGATATTTATAAATAATATATCTAGCTCCCTTCCTAATGAAGCATAGCAAGCTGTGAGGTAGAGCTGGGGAAATCTATGACAAAGCTCACATTAAACATACCTAAAGCCACTAGTTGGCACACTGATCATCGTGGAGTCTAAGCTGAACTAAGGGCTCACATTTGTACACAAGGATGTTATTTAATACTTAAATTTGAAGATTGTGAATTTTGTATGATAAACAACCCAGTAAAACACTAAAAAAAATACTAAATAAACTACCGAGTAAAATACTAAAAATATACTAAATAGACCACCGATTAAAATACTAAAAAAATACTAAATAAACTACCGAGTAAAACACTATAAAAATACTAAGTAAACTACCAACTAAAATACTAAATAAACTACCGAGTAAAACACTATAAAAATACTAAGTAAACTACCAACTAAAATACTAAATAAACTACCGACTAAAATATTAAATATTTAATAAATTTCACAAAAAATATTCTATAATATTTAGATTTTATATTACTATAAAATATGTAATATGCAGACTCAGTATGCCTTAATTATTTAAATTTAAAACATCGAAAACATCGATCACTTTTGTACAAAATACATCGATAATATCGAAGTTGTTGAGCATCGACAATTTCTTAGCTCCAAAGAGAGTCTGGCTTATTTTGCTTACCACTCACTCAGTTGTCAGCTGTGAGTTGTGAGTTGTTTGGCTACCAATTGGTAACCCAGATTCATCTATTTTTAAATGGTCAAAATATTGGAAATATGGGTCAAATCACTTGAGCCATTCCCAAACTTCAAATGGGCACATGCCATGCATTATGTTGAATGACAAACTACAGCTAATGCTTTGTTTGAGTTGGAAGTTGGAGATGGAGTTGAAGTTTGAGTTTCAGTTTTGTTGCCAATTTTTTGTTGCCTTTTTTCACGCCTATATATTTTGCTGTTGTTGTTGTTGATGCTCAATTTCATATGGTCTAAGACTTTGTGAGTTTGGTCTGTGTTTTTTGTTATTTTGTATAAATTTCTTCTTTTTGTTGTTGTGCTGTTGTTTCCTTGGTGTATAATTTTTTGTACTCGGGAGATGTTAAGAGTTTACACGTGCCGTGGATTAACAGATCGATCGCCTGTCAGCCGCACAGCAGGCGGACAGCTTAGCCAACACGGACAGCTTGGCCAACAGACGGACAGACAGACAGACGAGCCAGTCGACCAGTCAACAGTCAATAGCCAAGAGTCATTAGTGTTGGCTTGTTTTATGTGCCGTTAGAGTTGCAGATAGTTATTGACAGCTAAGCAGCGTTATAATTATTGTTCGCACAAAGATTATTATTATTATTATTACTATAACTTTTCCCCTTTCCCCTTTCTCCACTTTGCTTGTGAATTGTGTACTTTTAAACTATTATTCCCACCTTGCAATCCATCAACATTTAAATCTGTACACATTTGTAATTATTCATATTTTTCGACTATTTGTTTCTCTTTCTGTCTGACTAATGAAGTTCACACATTGCTAATAGCTTGTTTAATTTTGGACCAGCCCCCTGAATCAGGCAATATATCTTGGCACTACAGTGGTACTAAAATGGATTTCTGTAACTACTTTTAAACCACTTGAAACCAAAATAAACTAGATACTTTTTGGGATACTGAAACCCAGTTATTTCTGGTTCTTAGCTACCGATTTAAGATTAATGGTCTTTCATTTCTGTTGTTTAAAGTCTTTACTGTTATTTGCCAATTAGTTAGTTTTCTATCTATAAACTGATGAAGATTCATACAGGGTAATGGCAATTCGTTCATATACTCCCTTTGACTCATTCCTCAGTCATTACTATTGTCATTATTTGTGGCTAATATTATTGTTTTGTTTGAGTTTGCTGTTTAAGCAAATTGTTGCCGTTTGTTGTTGGCCTTTTGAGCGAAATATGAGCTACATATATACATGTATATATATACGAGTTTTGTGTTATTTTTAGATTTTATTTTTTTAGCAGTAGTTGAAAATATTGTCGAGTAGTGCGTTCAGTTAAGTAATCGAAGCAACAAAGCTAAATTTCGATGGAATTTTGTAAGTGGCACATAAAAAACTGAATAAATAACACCTTGAAGACGGCATTTACTAGATGGAATTACGATATCCATAAAATGTACTTAGTTCTCCTATCCATATGACCGAAACAAATTGTTACTCATTTTACGACTTACGTAGTTCAATGACCATTTCAAATGAACGTCATTAGAACGTCATCAGTTAATTTTAAAAAATCTCATCACATTCGATTACAGCTCTAAATGCAATACGAGATCCAAAATAAACCGGTCTGAGTATTACGATAAACAAACATTAGACTTAGCGGAATTAATTAAAAAGCGTTTAATAGTTTGATTAACTAATGACATATGTCTCTAAATCGGAACTAATCCATTCATGATTTGGAACATTTATTTATGACACCGATTTGAACCATTTGGAAAATTAACGTATAAATAAAATAAGTTATGATAGATCATGGATAAAATTAGCACTTTATAAATAAACTTTTATTTTCTTACTAAAATTTTTATAAACTAAATATATTTTTTTTATAATTTGTTACTGAACTTTTTTTTATGTTTTTAGTTTAAATTCGAAAAATTTCAATTAAATTAAAATTGTAAATTTATCTTAAATAAGCTTAATTTATTTTTTACAGTTGGTTACTCAACTATCTTCAATCATTTATAATGGAAATTAAAAGTTGTTTATTGTACTAAAATTGTTCTTTAATCACTCATAAACGAAATTTATTTTTAAATTTACTGAATTTAGTCAGTATTTAATTTATATTAAAAAATCTTTTTAAAACATTTTTTAATCATTAAAAAGCTTCCATTATTTTTTCTAGTTTGCTCATTAATTTTTTCAATATTTAAATGCAAATTTAAATAGCTTAAACTGCACTAAAATTGTTGTTTACTTACTAATAAACTTGTATAACTTTTTCAAGTTTGTTACTCAATTTTTTCTATATTTTCTATAAATTAACAAAGCTTTAACTGCACTAAAATTGTTCTTTAATTATTTGCAGTTTTTCTCTAATAAAACTTTCGACTGAAATACGTTGAATTTCCCCACTGTGCAATAAATTAAAATCTTTCCGGAAAATGTGGCCAACAAATACGAAAAAATACAAAAATAAACGACAACAACAAAAACTAAAAACAAGATTTTATTCAAGTTTGTGGCGTCTGAGTTTTCCGAGGAGACAAAACGGCGCCCATTTTGTGTAAAATGATTTTTCCTCTAGTTTCCCACATGAAACTAAAAGCACACAAAAACATAATTCAATTAAAAAACAATTAAAGGCAACCCACATGCAATTTAAAAGCATTAAAATACAATAAAATTTTAACTTTTCTTCACAATCAATTTGTTACTGTTTGTTAACAATTTTGAAAATTGTTATTAGATAATTTGACATATTGTTTTCGATACAGTTGCATTGCAAATTTATGTCTTTTGCCTGAATAAACAGAAATCACAATTTATCATTGATGTACAGAAGTTGAAATTTTATGTAAAATATTATTGGGTATTCAATTTATGGCCATAAATAAATAGCCACAAATAGCCAGAGAGTTATTGTTTACACTTGGTTAATTCTGTGAAAATTCCAACAATACAGAAGTCGAAATACTTGATTTATTTTTGGAATTGCAGCAAATTGATCAAAATAAGCTATATGTGTATAAGCAGTTAGCCAAAGGGGAGAGTGGGAGGGAGAGGGAGTGGGAGAGGGAGTGAGAGTGAGAGGGAGCACAGCTGATAGAAGGCTAAGAAGTATCGCAATATCAAGTTCACAGTATTATCATAAATTTGCGTTTGTCACTGGCATAACGTTGGTGGCAGGTGCTAATTGTATTAAAGAGCGATCAACAATGGGTTAATTTTATTTTTGTAGCAAACACTTTGTTTTCTATTTATTTTGTTTGTAGAATTACACAGAAATGATAAAAAATGCCGTCTCAGAAGATAAAAAAAAAAGATGTCTATGTACGTAGAGAAGTATTAATGTCAAGTACGTAAAACCAGATAAGAGGCCAAAACGCACTTGAGAATTCGATTTGATTTTTTTATTGTTCATTTCAATTTCACTTTTTAGACATTGACTATTTATAAATAGGTTCTTTGTGCAGCTTTTTGCCGATTTGTTTGGTGTTTTTATTTTTATTTTAATTATTTACTTTTACTCTGCACTTAGCCTGCAACACTTTTGTAAACAATTAAAGTAGAACTTATGAATTGTGATCGTATTCGAGTTGTTGTTCAGCTACTACATTCACTATGCTCGTGCATTGCAAAGCCGTCGCATTATTATTTATTTTTTATTTTTGTGTTTTTAGACCCCGTACTCTAAAAAAGAGTAGAGGGGTCTATTAAGTTTGTCTGAAGCGAAATGTGCGTAACAGGCAGAAGGAGGCTTTTCCGACCCCATAAAGTATATATATTCTTGATCAGCATCAACAGCCGAGACGATATAGCGATGTCCGTCTGTCCGTCTGTCCGTCTGTCTGTCTGTCCGTCTGTCCGTCTGTCCGTCTGTCCGTCCGTCTGTATGATCACCTAGATCTTTTAAACTACAAGAGCTAGAGCCACCAAATTTGGAATGAAAGTCCGTCTGCTTCGCGAGCAGATCAAGTTTATTTCAAATCTTTGCCACGCCCCTTACCGCCCCCGCAAATTGTAAAAAACTATTTTCACATAAACCATAACTTGAAAACGACTAGAGCTAGGGAGACCAAATTCACACATTATGTGTAGGGTACCATTATAACTATCCTCACCAAGTTTGATCCGGATCGGACAACTATAGCCTATAGCTCCCATAGGACAAATCGGTCGAAAATGGTTGATTTGTATGGAGGCATGAAGTTTTAGTAGAGCGATTGCAACCAAACTAGCACATTATGTGTATGGTACCATTATAACTATCCTCACTAAGTTTGGTCAGGATCGGACAACTATAGCCTATAGCTCCCATAGGACAAATCGGTCGAAAATGGGTGATTTGTATGGAGACATGAAGTTTTAGTAGAGCGATTGCAACCAAACTAACACATTATTTAGGGTACCATTATAACTATCCTCACCAAGTTTGGTCCGATCGGGCAACTATAGCCTATAGCTCCCTAGGACAAATCGGTCGAAAATGGGTGATTTGTATGGAGACATAAAGTTTTAGTAGAGCGATTGCAACCAAACTAACACATTTGTGTGGGTACCATTATAACTATCCTCACCAGTTTGGTCCGGATCGGGCAACTATAGCCTATAGCTCCCATAGGACAAATCGTTCGAAAACTACTTATTTGTATGTCAAAACGCGCACTAGAATGAGTACGGGGTCTTTTACAGTCGGCTCGCTCGACTGTAGCCTTTCTTACTTGTTTTTTTTCAAATATGTATTTGAAAGTGTATATTTTCAAAGAGTTGAAAAAAACACGCGCGTGTTTAGCTTTGCCGTTGCGTCGAGTCTCGAGTCGAAAACCGAACTGAACGCACGAACCATCCACACACCCGGTCAGACGTAACGAAGAGACGCTACGCGACGACGAAGCTGGACGTCAAAGGCAACAACAAAGCGAGCGCAACAGCGACAGCGACGTCAACGGCGACCGCGACTGCGAACGTAAACGTTGACAGAAGTGAGTGAGAGCAGCGAAACGATCCGCAAGTGGAGAGCAAGAAATCAATGCAAAACGTAAACGCTAAACGTTAAACGTAAGTGTTTAACGTTAAAGGCAAAGGCAAACATGAAAACACACACAAGCAAACACACCCACTGACACACATATACACACGCACGCACTCATGCATTCTCATTTAGAGCTGCTGCTTTGTGACTTCTCCTGTGAGCTTTAACTATCAGTTTGTTATGAAGTAAATTAATAATTGACCCACAACAATTTGTTTTAATCAACACGACAAATTACTGCTACTAACTACCTTGGTACTACTATCTATCTTGTACTACTATGTGTCTTAATTTGCATATCAGTTTACTCTACAAATTTGCAATGTCAAGTGAGAAGTTTAATTTCCCAGTGTTTCCTGTCTGCTGATACCTTTCCAAGACATGTCTGCCTCAGTTTGGACCATAAATAACATTTATAATACCAGCAGTTGATTGGTTTCTTTGAGAAATGCTGCTAGTTAAACCAAGATTTAAAATTGAATTAATAAAATTATAAATTCAGATTCGATTTTTGAATCATATTTTGTGACAGCTGCAAGGGAAATTAATGAAGTTGAATTTCTGTTATCATTTGCTCTAATAAATTCGATGTTTTGTTGTTGTTTTGATGATATTGGTAGCATCTGCATAATGCTGAGTTGCTATTTCAAATTCAAGCATGGAGACGATGTATGTTGGGATTGCTGCCCGGCGTTCATTTGCTTGGATTACTCAAAACACACAGCTGCAGATTACACATACGCACTGTTGTCTGGTATGCAGAAACCGTTGTGGCACCAAGCAGAGGTGGGAGCAGACACTGAGGCAGAATAGGTTCTGGCAAAAAAGGGTGGTAGTGATTTAATTCTGTGCCTTGCACTTACGACAAGAATTCATATTTCAGTTTGTTTTTCTTCTTTTGCGTTAACTCTGCAGCACGATTCAGTTGAACTTAATAAATCGTATGAAAAGGCTGCAGGATGAGAGAAACAGAGGTTTTTGAGTAAGCACATTGGTTGGGGATTTCAGTCTCAGTTGGTACGTGCATATTAACTGTGTGCATGAGTGTGTGTGTGTGTGTGTGAGTGTGTGTGTTTAGCCACACTTGTTGCCTCTCAAAATTCTCTTAGTCATGTGTCGCTCGCTCTCCAGAGCATCTCTTAGATAGAGCTTAAGTAATGATTTGCTATCAATTCGAGTTGTGTTGGCAGCTTATGAAATTTTTGTAGTTTTTCGTTACGCACACATCATACACAACAGCCTCGAAGGAGCGTTAAGGAACTGACAATTATTGAATGTGTGTGCGTTGCGAATTTGACTGAATATGCTCTATAGGGATCCAAACGATTGAACCATAAATTAGTTTCTTTCCGCCATTTGTTGGCTGCATCGCATAAATTCAATTGCACCATTTTCCAATTTCCTGACACGAATACCCACAAAACGCCAACTGGCAACGTTAGATGGGTAGACGGATAACAGATAGCACGGCTCCTACAAATGAACAGCTTTCAATCAAATGGCAATGAATATCTATCAGATGTTAGATATGCAGTGAAAGCACTGAATGCAGTGAATGTACTGAATGCAGTTATATTAAAAGGCCAAGTGGATTTATTCTGACAATGTGTATACGAGTTTTTGAAGCATTCTTTCTAAACAATTCAATTTCTGCTTTTAAATTAACTTTAAGTTTGAAACTTAATTGGATTCCTTAACAATTTGAATTCGTCTCTAAATTGAGTAAATTCCAACACAAAATCATTGGTATTTACGACTACTACAATTGGATTATCAGCACTTTATTCTTATGATTCAGTTCTTTATTTCAATTCAACTGTAATGCAGTCCTTAGTCCATGTAAATTGTCAATAAAACACAAATGAATTTAAATGCTTTGGCTAACAGCTTGAATGTAAAGCATTTGCCATCGTCCAGTTCTCTATTTCCTGTCCTTTTGGCCCTCAACTTGATGGCTGACAGACAAATGAGAAAAGCGTCAACACGATGACAAAACAAAAGCAAAAAAGTGTCACTGCCAATGAAGGGAAAGAAAACAAAATGAAATCGCGAGCGACATCGAAAACAATTGACTTTAATACTCCGACACTTATCCAATTTGTCCTGTAATGACCCTAAGCTTAGAATCGAAATCAATGAACTCTCAGGTTGTTCAATTATTCATAGTTTTCATCGATTTGCATAGTTAAAAGTTACGTATACGCAAGGTAGTAGCTGCCGGTCTTGTAAGTATGCCAATGAACAGAGTCTAAAAACATTGATTAAAGGTATTTGATTGACTGCAAAACATAAAGAAAATAGTTTTCTGTTTTATTTATGTTCCAATTAGCAATAATTTCTACTCTTAACAAGTTTACTGTGATTTTCAGCAACTACTTTACTTAAAATTCTAAAACCAATGGTAATCTAGGATCAAGTTCTACTAAGGGGATGATAGAAATATGTATGTTTGAAGATGAATTTAGAGTATTTTGTTAAATATTTGAAGCGGATACGTGTGATATTTACTTTAAAATATTTATTTTAATATTCACACTCAAATTAAACACTTTAAATCACAATTAATTATGGATTCATAAGTGAATCACAGTTTATAAGCAAAACACAGGGTGCCATAGGTAAAAGGGTATATGGGAACAATGAAAATGAAAATGAAAATGTCAATTCATTGACATCAGTTCGCAATGTGTGTTCCAACTTTTGAGCAGCAGAAAATGTGTTTGAAGAGCTGATAAAACTTTAATTGATAACAAATAGCAGGTGAATTTAGTTTTACTTGTGTGCAATTTGCTCAAATTAATTTAAAAAAAGTTTTTAACAAAAAATACCCTGCTTTAAGCACACGACTAGGTAGTTATAGAAAATTTGTAAAAAAAAATAATATTTTTAAGTAAAAATTAATTTATAAATTTATATAAATATTTTATATATTATAGGGTAAGGTCAAAATTAACAAAAGTAATTTTTTAATTTTAAAAATCTGCTAATATTTACTATTTATTTGCTTAAACTAAGTACTTAATACAAAACTATTTTATTTAAAATTCCAATGTATTACTTTATTGCATACACCTCCGTCGTGCTAGCTCTTTCTGGCACTGCTAAATGTCTACAGGGTATAGATTGCAATTAAAGTGTCTGCATGTCAAAAACTTTAAATTTTTGCGCACAGCGAATACAATTGAAAATGTGGATTTTTTTTAGGGCAACCAAAGCAAAAGAACTTTTGTGATACAACTCAAATTGTATTCGCATGAAATATTTGAAATTTTTTTAATTAAAAATTGAAAGAAACAAAGAATTACTAGCTTGGGTTGTGTAATTTAAGCTTTAACAGCTTGTTGTATAAGCTACTAAAAGTTGACTTACTGCCTGGTCACACCGTGGTCACACTATGGTAAACCAGTGAATTAGCAGGTGACACTAAAAGCAGTGGTTGAGAGCATGTGTGTGTGTTTGTGTGTGTTTCCGTGGATGCATTGAGACCACACCTTTATGTCAGCTGCAAACCAAACCCAATATGAGTTTAACCGCCTACCGAAATGGACTCGGGCAACGTAAGTTATTCCCAGTCAGGGAAAACTGTGGAAAATCACCGTAAAACCAGTTGAATGTGAGCATTAATGGCATACCCTAGCTTTGACTGAAAGTCATGCCATTTACAAACAGGGTGTATTCATTAAATAAATATTAAATTTTATATTAACTTAAGTTTTAGCAAAACCTTAAAAATATTAAGTTTTTTGCTTGTATATAACACTAGCTTAAGCTTTTCCAGGGTATTTAACACATGACCTTTGTCGAATTGAGTGGGTCACTTGAGTGGGCCACTCAGCAGTAGCCGCAGGTGTCTATGGAAGTATTACGGAATGCTGTTAATGATTCACTGGCATTTTGGTGATGCCTTTAACCACCTTTCAGAGTTCTCATTTGCATTTGACACTTCAAGAACACACGATGCTTAAATAAGAGAATTGCCTACACCTTCGTGATAAATATTGCTGTGCTTAAGGAGTCAAAGAATTAATAGCTTATGTTTAAAATTTAGGTTTCGATTGACAATTTATACAACAAACAAATTTTATCGATTCCCGCGTGACTTGTGAACTACAACGAAATTCCATTAAAGCCTTTGTCTGCTTTGTTTAAGAAGAACTACGAAAATTCCATTCTGCTGCCAATACGCGTACGATTCCAACACATTACAAATTTAGGCGCCAATTATGTGCACGAGGCTGCCAAAACAATTTGCCAAAAAGTATGCTATAGTTTTTTTTACTTCCAACAGGACCACGTACAAGGCACTGTGGAACAAATTCATATATTTGCAGACAAAATAAATACTATTTGGAATAGTTTTGTTTTAAAAAACCTACTGTACACAGCTATATATTAATTTCACTGTAATTTATTACAGCCTGCAAAAGCTGTGGTTTATCCCACCGTATAATAGTTACAAATTGTATTGTGTTAGTAACCAATTATAAAATTTATTTGTCTACTATCTATTTAATTTACAAATTGGCCAATCCAACTGGAAATGTAAAGCCATGAATTGTATAATAAAATTTTCACTCCAATATTTTCACAGGTGTGAAATTCTATAATAATTACCACTAGTTTGAAGGGTAATCAATAAACTAATTAACAAAATTACATGTTGCATTAATTGCTTTCTTTCTTCAAGTCAATTGTAGTTGAAAATCTAGTCCTATTTGGATATATCCGAGTTTTATTGTACTCTATTGTGACAAGGAACTGTCTTTGAGTTCATGGCACCACATCGATGAATTGCCAGCTGTTTGTGTGCTGTAAACGATACGTGGGTGGCAATAGTGTTTATTGTATTTAATTGGTTCAATTATATGTTCTTGCTAAAATTTGACAAGCAACAAAGACACTTTAGACTTGATGTTAACAACTGGCACAAGGATTTAAACTAACTAACTAAGAAAGCAAACTCTATAATTAAAACGAGCTTTAAGTTTTACTACAGTTCGACCTATGACACTAGGCACCTGTTCAACAACACATCAAATTACATGTTGTAAATTCTCACACTAAAAAGGCCAAAAGGCGTTAAGAGGTCAGCAACAAAGTTGCATTTACAATATATATATATAAGTTCTTTAATGGGCTTTCTATGTATTAACACCCACTTTAAAGTGTTGCTTAAATTTGGTTAGCCTCAAAGTCAAAACCATAGAATCAGCATGGGATTAGTCAGTCACTTTGCTGACTATAATAACCAATTTAATCTTAATCTATAGCTTAAATCTCGTTCGACAGCTATAAATGTGGCAAATGAAGTAAATTTCTCATTACTAATAATTAATAGACATTAATCTATGGAAAAGCTAAAGGGAGCTATATAAAGTAATGCATTAAATAAGATTTGAGTGTCTGCCAAAAGCAGATGCTTTTAGTAACTCTTGGAGTTAACGATACCTTCCAACTTTAATAAGATTGATTTTATTTCCAACCTACACCTCAAGTAGTAAACACATACATATACATATAAAATTATGTAAGAAACCTTCGACTTTCTTTGTTGCTCAAAACAATGCCATGACTAAGCGCAACTGCAGCTACAAACTCCAGTAGTAAACGTCCTTGAGGCTGCTCCTGATGTGAAATTTATTCTTTTGTTATTCAAAATGTATGTGTGGCTAGAATAATGTATGTCGCTTTATTGAGCAATTTCAGTTTAGCTTTGTCTAATCAAAAAATTATTAAAATATTTAATTAAAAAAGAAAATTATACTTTACATGCAAACAATGCAGTTTTTGTGTGCGAAAAGCTAGAACATAAAAGCTTACTGTTTTGCAAGTGAAATTATATAAAAATAGTTTGCACTACAGTCACTATATATACCAACATTTATTTCTCTTCAACATAAATTTGAGATGAAACAATGCCCTTAAAAAATAGAAAAAATATTTTCACCTTTTGCCTGCAGCTATTCATTCGAATCCAATCAATTAAAGGAAACGCCATTTTCTCTTCCGATAATCCAGCTAATCACCGAAGAACACAGTTTTCCACTCAGCGAATTTATTCGCATAGAAAAACTTTTTCGAATTTTGCTGCATTTGTAACTACTGTTTATGCCCCAAAGCCAATTTCTCTACCTTCTTCATTGTTTATTGTAATGCGAGAAACGAGTAGGAAAATGAGTTTAGGTCCCTTTCTGGCTGACATTTAATTACAGAGTAAATGCAGGAAAAACTATGTTCGAATTAAATTATAGTCTATGACTCTTTGAGGTATTAAATTTCGCCTATTTGAAAGCCAAGTTAGTTGAAAATTTGAAACAATCAGTGGTAAATAAAATTGAGTTTTAATCGTGGCCTTGGAAGTGTCACTGAAATTCACAAGATAAACACAATTAGTTGAATGACAAATTTTAAGCTGTCTTCAAGTTTTTGAAAGTTTTGTGTGTCGACTTGGCTGCTAGTAAATTTTCCCCAACCATGTGGTCTTTCGAAGAAAGTTTGCAAACCAAAATAGCATCACTGGAGTAAACTTGTGATTTTTCAATGAAAGATTCCACACATTGCACCCATAACACCATATAACTTCTGCTATCGATCTATATTAATTATTAAATTTCGTTTACAATTCAATTTCAGTTCTTTTTTTTCTCGCATCTGCCAGTTGTCCTGCAAGCTGAATAATTGACACCCATTTTAGCATCAACTGACAAGGGGGGGAAGGAAATGTATTCAACAAGTATGAAAAACAAAGCTGCGATAAATGGAAAAAGTGTCATGCGAAAATGGTGTGAAATCTGTTGGAAAGTCATCCACAAAACTGTCGCTTTTGTTAACAAATCTGCAATTAGTTGTGCAGCAGCTGCAACTCTCGAGTTTTCAAACTGACTTTTCACTTCAATTTTGCGCTGTTTTAATCGGTTTATGGACAAATTATGCAACACAGTAGATAAACTAGAATGGATTTATTCTCAAATTACAAATGAGTAATAACTGTGGGGAAAAAGTCTTTAAACATTTACTATTGGTTGCCAAATGTTGTTCAGCAGCAGCAACAACGCAATAAATAACGAGCAACGCGTTTTATAGCATACCCCAAGGCGCAATGTGTTCTGTATGTGTGTGAGTGTGTGCGTGTGAGTTGTAGGCCAAGTCAAGAGCAACAGCAGCGGCAGAAAAAATGAACAACAATACATATGAACTAAGGCGAAAATTGCGTTGGAACAAAAGAACATTTCATGGCAGTTGAACCGAAAAATGCATTTAAGTGGCATATAAATTTCACACATTCTCCACAAGAAAAGCAAAAACAGAAAACAAACAAAACTTAACGCCAGAGAACAGTTAAGACCACACTGATAAGTACTTTATTACTTATATATATATACTCGTAATTTTAAAGCTAATAAAATAGCGCCAGTTGCCTGAACTGAAAGCAGAGGACATGTCCTTCATGTTAATTAAGTTTGTTTTGGCGTAGCAAACAGAAGCTAAAGATTCTCTGGATTCTTTGTCCGCATAAAATGTAAATTGCCAACATAAAGTGGTTGCTGGAAAACCAATTAAAAGTTGTTATTACCTCGAAATGATGTGCTTCTAAGAACTCTATTAATTAGTTTAAAAATAATACTCTCACTGCTCTCATTTAATTGTCTTAATTGATGGCAAGAAATGATATTTATATTTGTTTGTAAATTGTTTTCAAAAATTAAGAATTTTCCTTTTGTTTTGATAACCAAATTGACATACTTATGTTAAACCATTAAAATGGACCGTACATTTTAAAGATTTATTTGAAAACCATTTTGAAAGCTTTGAAATTCTTGACCATTTATGTACCCAAAAATGTTTTAATAACAAATAACAAGCATGAGACATGCACAGATAGATAATTTAATTAAAAAATATTTAAATTTTTAAAGAGTCCAATACAAAAGTAAATCTGTTTCGTTCCACATTCTGTGTTTCGTCATATTTAATGCATGAGATTTTCCACAGTCTTTAGCTCCGTTCGTGTCAGTCTTTGTGGAATACTAAAAGAGAATGCGAACAACCTGATGGTTAGCTAGCTTTGTGCCAAGACCCAATGTAACCGGCAGGCAAATTGCTAACGACAGATCTGAAAAGGGTATAAATTTGAATGGAGCAAGAAAAACAAGACATGAGCAAGGAAAATCCACGTGGAAACATTGTAAAGCACATGGAAAGGCATAAAGAAAATCGACCAGTGTAGGTAAACAGTGTAGTGCTAAATTAAAGTGGGGACGAAGGAAGGAAATGAGAGCAAAAAGTGGATTTCACATTGAAAAGTTGTCAACACGCTGTAATTTTCATATCTGTTCAGTGAAAACCATTAAATTTAGTTGAAAATTGTTCTATTACAAAATGGTTTAAATAAAACCAAGTCACGCAATACGAAATTAGCTTATAGTGCTGAAGAATGTTCGCTAATTTGTTTCCTGTGCAGCGTATAAAGATTCATTCCACTATCGAAAATTGTTACACACAATGGTTAACCACAAAACTGATTTCAAATTCTAACTGATTGAATGACAAGTGACTTATTCTGGACACATTGAAATCGTATTATTTGACAAAATGCAATTCAATTGAAAATTGCATTTGATTTCGGGTTACGTTGCGTATGGGTAATCCGTTGAACAACATTTTCAATGCTAATAAATTAGACTGCAAACTGTTTGAAATACGTGACTTGTGCACATTTACTCAATGTGTGACATACACACACACACACACACACACACACTGTACACACAGTGGACCACACTACACACACAGTGGACCACACGGCGTTCGTCGCGCATTGTTTGTTGATTTACTGTTGGTTTCAATTGCATTTCATTTCCCTCTGAAAAAAATGGATGAAAGCAAATTGAACGACAGCAAAATGTCTGCCCATTTAACTGGAGCATTTTGGCTATTATTAGTGTCACATATAAGTGACATAAATTACGTATACGCCACGTTATAATCACATTAAAGGCGTTTTTAGACCCCGTACTCTAAAAAAGAGTAGAGGGGTCTATTAAGTTTGTCTGAAGCGAAATGTGCGTAACAGGCAGAAGGAGGCGTGGCCGACCCCATAAAGTATATATATTCTTGATCAGCATCAACAGCCGAGACGATATAGCAATGTCCGTCTGTCCGTCTGTCTGTCTGTCCGTCTGTCCGTCTGTCCGTCCGTCCGTCCGTCTGTATGAACACCTGGATATTTTAAACTACAAAAGCTAGAGCCACCAAATTTGGAATGAAAGTCCGTTTGCTTCGCGAGCAGATCAAGTTTATTTCAAATCTTTGCCACGCCCCTTACCGGCCCCGCAAATTGTAAAAAACTATGGTCACCTCGGAAAAAATTGATGTTTTAAGCGAATATCTCAGTAACTATAGCACTTAGGAATACCATTTTTGGTATACAGGTTGCTAGAGACAGCATAAATGCATTGTCATTAAAATTTTTGGACTGCCACGCCCCGTTTTCCCACAAGAATGAAATAATTTTCAAACTTCAATGCCATTTTTAAGGTATTTGCACTTATCGTACGGTATTGTAATTTGAAATTTGTTTGAAGACGGAGTATCAAAAAAACTATCCTGAAAGTTGCATACAAATCGGACAATAAACAAAAAAGCTAGACACGTAACAAAGTTTACAATTGCACTCAACGTCAAAGCAAACGTTTCACTGCTTGTGTAGCGACTGCACTGCTTGTGTAGCGACTGCACTGCTTGCGGACGATGCACGCACATGTATGCATACGTTACGATTTATCATATATCGATATTCAATACCATAGTAATTATAATTGCGATATAATATCGCATGCGATATTTGGTCATTATGTCTATATCTATAGCGATATATCGTATTTGAATTCAGTTGTTGATAATATCGATATTTGATTTGATGTGATATTTTAATTAATATCGATATCGGCATTTTCTTGGCGATTTGCATCCCTATTACAAACTGATGGTTTTGTTTCAAAGTGTTTTATTGCAAATACTATGAGTACGGGGTCTTTTACAGTCGGCTAGCTCGACTGTAGCCTTTCTTACTTGTTGATTTATAGACTTTATATTGTTTTCATTTGAAATTGACACACTTGGCAGCAGTTTGCAATTATTAAATGCTTAAAATTACTATAATAATAAAAGCAATAAAAGAAAATGGTTGTCAGAATCTGTGCACAAAATTCCTTTGGGATCAAATTTTAAACAGTTAACCAGAACCAGACATAGTTTAAAAAGTTCTGCATAAACGTTAAAATAAATATTAAAGTTTTACATAAATTGCTCTTTTTTTCCCCTAGTTAAGAGCGGTGTGGACTTGGCTCTGATGATAACAGCCAAATGGCCAACATAAATAGAGTTGGCAGCTGAAGCTAACAGTTTTTATCTCAAATTATATTTATGGTTGAAAATGTTAAAGCAAAAAATTAATTGTTATAAAGGCAACAAAAGATATAAACAATTGCGGTCAGAAAAAACAAGTGACAGTTGTAAAGATTTATTTTCTTGATAGGTCATTTCAAATTATGACTTTCATTTAAGTTAAAAATCATATAATTCGTGCCAAGTTCAGTACAGAAAAATGCTTTTGAATGTTTGCCAAATACTGAAGATTTCTTTGCTTCCCTTCTCCATTTTATTCGTGTTTGCTTTCAAGCTATTCTTACGAGCTTTCGCTCTGACATTGATTTATTGGTGGTCAAAGTGCAAGGGAGCAGACAAAGACGTTTTGCGGCTAAAACTGAAAACGTTTGCTAAACGGATTTTCTTTGTGTTTTCAATTGATTTTAAATCGCATGATCAGACATATTTTTTTATTCTAAGATAAAGTAGATTGTAAATATTGTGGCAATCCTTCATGAATCAAGTCAAAGAAGATTTTGTGAGCAAAGAGTTAAGATTGACAAATCAGGGAATATGTAATCAATATGCTTATCCTTCCTTCACATAAGTTTGCTACTTGGGTTGTTTTCATCTGTGTTTCTGTCACTTTATTGTTAACATGACACATTGCCATAATCAGAATAATTGTAACATTTCTTCTACTTTCTAGTTTCTGCTACATTTAATGTCAGTTTCAGCTCACCTATGCAAATGAATTGATATTCCAAGTGTCTTACATGTTTCCCTTTTTGTTACAATTGACTGACCTCCACAAACATATACAACTGTTTGCATTGTATAAGCCAAAAACTTTAAACTGCGATGCTTTAAAAGTGTTTTCTAAAATCTTAAAAGCTATAATTTTTAAATAAACATCTACTTAGATATAATGCCGTGTAGGCAAAACTCAAACAAAGTCATTATAAACTAATTACTTCTAGTTTATTGTCTTTCTCACGGCGTGCTTAAGCTGTGTGCATTCTGGCTTCAATGCGCTGTTAAGTAGGCAATGAATTTTGTAATCTTCTCAACACAAACTTGGCTTCCATTTTAATGAAGATTTAAAAGAGAGCTATTGAGTTTGCAATGTTCTCGCCAAGTCTTGGCAGGAACTGAGAATTCTAGCTAGAAGAAATTAATTCTGCTATCTTTTTTAAGTGTAGTAGAAAATTGTGCTTGAATTTCTTGGACCCATAACATTTTTATTAAATTTTACTTGCATTTCATGGTCCCTTAATAGTATTATTAAGTCAGGAATAGCACGTATAAAGTGCTTTCAACTTCACTAGCTGTTCCTTTAATTGAAATTTAAGTTTTTAACAGAACAACGTGTCGGGGCTATAAATTTTTGGCCATTTGCATACAACAGATTTTATCTTTAGGGCTCACACATATTCAAATGACATTTAAAAGGCAAATTTGAAACTGCAAAATAGAAAACTTGTTGTGCAAAAGTGTGAGCTTTTGATAATCTCACATTTAATATTTAAACCTTTGAATTTGACTTTTCACATACTCTTTTATAATTATAGTTGTCACTTGCAGTGTGTTGAAATTTCATGTACTCTTTTCAGAGTAACGGAGAACTCTTGGAATATTCTTGATTAAGTTTACCATTTTGCACTCAGACATTATTGCATTTACTCTTTGCCTTGAGCATTGCTTGTTGACTCAAAGTTTATGAACTTTCTGCATGATAACTAAAGCATTAAATGCATGTTTTCAACAGTTTGTGCTTTTTATTTTGGCTATAAAGTAGAGCAGGTGAACTAAAGTTGATGTCATACTCCGAAGCAAATGTTTGTGTGCCAGTTGAGCTAAGCCAAACTAATTGCAAGCACAAAGGTAAATAATTAGTTCGATGTTTAATGATTGCCTGCGATGTATTTGATATTAGCATTAAGCCAACATCTTGTTCAACTCACATAGATTGGAATTCATAGTACAAAATTTGAGATATACTTTTAACTTAGGCTTTCACTCAAACGATACTTTACAAAACTCAATTTCCTGCCTCTGATGTTTTTTCAATTTCAAATCGATTTCAATTTGGAGCACTCCAATTTCCTACACAATTCTCACTAAACTTTTGTGAAAACAGAATACAAAAGTAGATTGTTTGCTATTTTTGGGTTTATTTGCTTTAAACATACAACAAAAGGGAGTATTATTAGTTAGTGCAGAAGAATATTAAAAAGTTTTATTTGAGAAATTTAAATTTCATTTAAGAAATTGTCTAAAATGCATATATTTTTACTAAAATGCATATATTTTTATCTAAAGCTACAGGGTATTTCCTAGTTGAGTGCTTTTGACTGCCACAGTGTTACGTGATTTCACTTGAGTCCTGAAACTTTTTGAGTTACACCGAATTTTTAAGAGTTTTTCTAGTGATTTGTATACAAATCTTTCTAATTGATCAGAATTGTTTAGAAAGAATATTGCTTTTTTTATTGATTATTGTTTTAAAAGCTTAAATTTTTTGTTTGTGGTATGAAATTGTTTGTTTGTAGCAAATTCTCATTGTTCTCACAACCTCAAGCTCACAAGAAAACACACTTAATATAATCACAAAATTGTTCATAGCCAAGTTAACACTAACGGCAACTTAAACGACAATTTATGTGCAAATTTCTGCAACTTTCTCAAGCGAAAGTAGTAAATGCCAAAATAATAGATTTCAGCGATAAACTTACAAAGTAAAGTTACTTAAAAACAACTTTGTCTTCACCTTGGAAATAATTAAGTAATCGTTAAATCGCAAATGCAAATCCTTTTTTATTTCACACACATTTTAACGAGACCTTAAAAAGTTTAAATGGTTGGATTCATGAATTGCTTATAAAGCGGAAGTGGAACGCATATTAACATATGTCCACCGCCATAGTGACAGTTAAAAGTATACTAGTTGCACCTAGAAGGATCAAATGGGAAATGGAAGACATTCAATGCATAACAATGAATGCCCGAAAGGACATAACAATGCCTTGAGCTCAAAGAACTTTTCAAAGGACCTTTAAATGGTAAGGTGCGTATCATTGACAGACAAGCAAAATACCAAAGTTTGTGATCAAAATGTGAATAATTCTCGCATTTTTCTATTTTTTTCTTTTTTACATCTAAGTGACACAGCACAATGGCAAGTGTATAACCAACAAATAAGAGCACAATAAACCAGGCGTCATATATTCTGTTTTTCTTTTTAAATTTTTTTTTCTTTATTTTGGTTGTTTATGTTGTTGACACGTTCGCATCATTTATCAGTTAGCAGCTTTGGCCTGTCACACAGTTGGTACAAACATTAAATGCTCGTGCAATTTCCCGATTACAATATTCATTTACACTTCTTGTTGCACCCAAATTAATCATTTGATTTATCTATTAATTTTAATTTACATTTATAACTTATTTCATTTACGAAATATTTTTTTTGAATTTTACGCAGTTTTTTACGTGAATTGAAACAATTATTTCGTCCGGTTGCAATGGTCCGCACTTAACAGTTTATCGCCGGCTTCTGGTGGCTTTAACAGCGAGCACTTCCTACTGCGCTGCATTTTCGATATCGAAAACAGTTGGGCATCTTAGTGTGGGTGTATGTGTGTGCGTGCGTATAGCAGCCGGCATTTACTATAGTTGCTTTGGTATTGGTAAACAGCTGTTCGACGCACTTTTCGCAAAGAGCACTTTGAGTGGGTAGAATTTGGGTGGGTTTTGTTTATGTTTTTTTAACAGAAGGTCATTCAATAGATTGTTATAACTTTGTAAGATGAGCATTCAATTGGCTCCAAAAAGTTGAGTGTTAATTTTTGGGAATATATACAATACTGTGTACCCTTTTTAGCAGACCGTATAGCTATTCCGGGAATTTTACTTACGGCAATATCAAATTATTAATAAAAGCGCTTCTCAGAAACTTTAAATATCAAAATTTTCATATCCATTACTTATATTTGTACGGTTGGTTCTATGTATGCTATATGAAACAGTTGTTCGACATTAAGAACATTTAAATTTATATCAGTTGGTTTACTTATTACTAAAGTTTGCCCTGTAGGAGTTATTTTATATCACAAGTTTCAACTGCTTTCAATTTGTAGCGAATGCAATTTTGCAATCACAATGTTCAAAGCTCGAGCACTTCGAAAGCACAGCTAAAGTGCAATGGTTGTTGTCATTGCTAACTCGAAAGAATGTCAATTAACAGAGCGCTGTTAGCTGCAGCTTTTAACAGCAACGCTGTCTGTTAACGCTATGAATACCGATAACATAATAATGTAAAGAAATAAATGAAGTGCACTGTTAACTTACTTGAATGTTTATTGCCTATTTCACGGCGCATTTCTTCTGATCGGTTTGTCATATCTGATTCCAGTGGATATTGGGCAAATGTCATGTTCTCATTGCGCATTTGCTTGCCAAGGGATTTCATCATGAGGAAAACAAGTGTGTAAACCTGCCACACTACGTTGACCGTCTCGTTCATAATAGAAAATTGAGTGTGTCCAATTGTGTCTGAGTTCGAGTACAAAAAAGCCTCTAATAAACTAACGGTCTAACTATTATAAGAATTTTAACATACTTTTTCATCACATTGATGGTTAGCTCGGATAGGGACTCAAAGCTCAACATTCCAGTGCGTAGCAGCATATAAAATTCATCACCACAATCGGTTTTCTTCTGCTCAAAGTCATAAGTGGAGCCACCCACAGAGATAAGCGGTGTTCCCTGGCTATTGAAGTATTTGGTAATGCGACTGACAGCAGCTAAAAGATACGAACAACAATGAAATTTTTCGACTGACGGATAAATTCGTTTACCTACCAAGCGAATAATCGCACACAGGGCCAAAAATGACCTGGGCACACTGTTTGATGATGCCGTCCATAGCCCGAATAACGCCCAGGGATGCATCACACTTGGTATCATGTGCCAGCCATTGAAAGTCAATGTACGACGGTATAAGTGACGTGGCCCGTATCTGCTGCTCTGCCACCTTTAGAATTGGCAGCACCCGTTGGAGCGATGCCTCGTAACTGTCATCATTGGGCAGCAAAACCAGCGCACGAATGGAACAGTTTCCACCTGTGCTATCGCAAATGGCTTCGCAGTCTCGCGCCGGCTCATCTCGACACCTGGCCTGACAGCCCGCCAGACAGAGCAGGCACAGCATCCAGGAGATCTGCCTTCTCATGTGCACCTCGTTCACACCTGGATTATGGCATTGCCAGACTGTACTACAAATCTGCCCGTTTCCATGTGTTTTTTTATTACTTAGCTTCACTCTTCCCTTTAAGGAGTTTTCACCCATTCGGCTTTGACATTAATGCGTTCGACTTTGTTTTGGTTCTGGAATGCCAGAGTCGATTTCTAACTCCTCTGCGGATTGGCTTTTCAGTATTCACTTTGATTTCTTTGCACATTTTAGTCAACAGCTAATTAAATTTTATTAATGGACTCGATAATAGAATTGTTTTTAAAGTTTAGCTGCATGATGGGCTACAAATAAAGAAGACAAAATGAAGGATAGATTAAAGAAATTTTATAAATGCAGACCATCCTCAAAGCTTTAATAAGAAAAATACTACAATTTTACTTAATTAGAAAAATACTAACATTTTACTCTCTTCTTAAGTTCTTGACTTTTATTATCATTGCAGAATTGTTATCTTTATGAGTCAGTTTATTGAGTTATTATATTTATTGTTCCCATAGTAAAATCAGCAAGAAGACTCCCAAATTAATTATGACATAATAAGATTAAAGACTAAAAAGCCTCTAATAATAATAATAATACTACTAATAAAAATAATAGATAATATTAATAATAATAATAATAATAATAATAATAATAATAATAATAATTCTAATAAAAATAATAATTATGTTAATACTAATAATAATAATAATAATAATAATAATAATAATAATAATAATAATAATAATAATAATAATAATAATAATAATAATAATAATAATAATAATAATAATAATAATAATATTAATAATAATAATAATAATAATAATAATAATAATAATAATAATAAAGACAATGATATTTATAATAACATCATTTTTTTTTAAAGTATATTTTCAGTACTTTTACTTTTACTTTTACTTATCAAAGCCACATTAACTATTCCTTACAATAGATAGCCATAATTTCTGGTAATTCTAAATAATATCTAACACCATAAACATCCATAAATTTCATATTTTTATGGTTTTTTTGTGACGCAGTGACATTTATGGCCCTTTTTTGATGGGATAGATGATGATTCACGCTGGGAATATTATGACAAAATGAAAAAAGAACAACAAAAATTGATTTTGCTTTAATGCATTTGCTGTGATGTTCATATAATCAACGATAAGAGAAATCCAATTGTTTATACAAAATTCACTGGAATTGTTTATATAGAACAAATCAATTTTTGATAAGATCTAACACTGGAATAAAACGTTTTCAAGAATACACTTAAAACTAAACGTAAAATACGATTAAAAATAGCACAGTATATTAAACGATGTGAAGATCCGTATCCGCATCCGTTTTCTCATGAATATAGAACTCCCGGTTTGTTACTGCCAAAAGTGCTTGCTCACCCAATTTTCTGCTATCAATATTCAGTTGGTTGGTAGCCCCAACTCGGCTATTAAAAGGATTTTAATTTATTTGTGACCCCCTTTTCTGTTCATCTTCCTCAGGCACTGATCAAAAGTGCACTGATCACCCCGATGAAGTTAAAACTTAATTAAATTTCACAGATTTGCTTAATGCTCATATTTTATATACTATCTCCAAAGTAATTTTATCATCATATATATTCTTTTAATTGCATTTCAGATTTAACAACTATTATTTATTTTATCTAAACATTTGAAATCTTCATTAATTTCAACAACTATACATTGATGGAATGACTGTTTTCGCACGTAAAAAACTCGATATAACATTCCGTTTTATACTTAGCTATTTATATTATAGTTAAAATTGAGTTTGTTTATTCAGAATGTTCTCTTTAACATACTTTTCAGAAAATTCAATAATCCCGAAAGAACTTCATGCTTTCGAATTATTATCATTCTATAGCTCCAATGACAATAATTTTCCTTATATAATTCCAATGACAGCCTTATGATATAGTACTCCGATTTGGTCAAAATTTGTGTGGATAGAAACAACAGAAGTTTTTCGTACTAAAACTCTGATTTTCAATGAAAATTTTTCAACATGAATAACTTATGTAACGGGTATATGATATAGGGATCTGATTCGGTAGGTTTTTATATATAAACTGACAGCTGAAATAAGACAGATCTAGGACGGAAAAATCCTTCTTCTGCCTGATACGCACATTTCGCTTCAGACAAACTCTTTTTTAGAGTACGGGGTCTAAAAACTAGGGACTATTTCCCGAAGAGAGTGACGATCATGGCAATATCGACTGTGCGGTTGATGCGGATTAAGAATATTTATGCTTTATGGGGTCCGAAAACAACACATAACAAAGTTAGTGCCGAAATTATAACAACCTCTGGAAGAACAACATCTTTTTCACTGACACTAAAAGTAGTGCCCTAATATTGCTTTGGGATTTTCCCAAGAAAGTCATTAATCAAAGTCAAGAAATTCAAAGAGATCAATAAAAAACATTAGTAATATTTTTCTTTTATTTATATTATAGAAATTTTGGTGTCAATTTTAGTGTGAATTCACATTTAATTTTGACCTGCCCAATAATCGTCATTATAATCTTATAGTAACCAGTTACTATAACTTCAGGATAGACATCTCCTGGTGGTAAACATTGATTAAAAGTGTAGATGGTTTTATTCCAGGGTGGCACAAAGGGTATTTCGATTATCGGGAGATTCGAGCAGTGATGGAATTCCGAATAAAATATTTTCATGTAATATTTATTGAGGAAGTCGTAAAATGAAAGTTTTGGAACTTTGTAGGGAACCATATGATAGTCCTCTTCTCTGCCGCTATAACAGCTTAACATTGCTATATCTACCTGTTTCAAATTTAAATACAAATTTAAAATTATTAGAAGATAAACTGACTAACTCACCAATGTTTTCTCATCAGCATCGAATTTCCAGTCAATTACTGCGGAAAATGATTGCGCCCCCAATTTTCCATGATCAAGATGCATACTGAAATTAGCTAAATTATCGTCAGACGATTCACCGTGTACAAAAAGCACTTCATAGTTCCAACTTCGCTATTTAAAGTATTATATTTAATTAAGGTCTAATTTGTATCCCTTTTGTTCGACTTACTATTCCGGCACAGGAATTTAATAGAAGACATAACACGACTGAGCACAAGAGCAGTGAATTCATGACAAGAGTTAGAGCCAAAAATAACTGACTTTTAATTTATATATACTAGTTAGCTTTAAATTCCATTTGACATGACAACTACTTATTTAATTATATTTTAGATTAAAAATAATTATAAACAATTTACGTTTATTTTATCTGAGACTTAGATAAGGCATTACAATTGTAATGCGATTATAACGGGCATGACTTTATCGAAACTGACTAGAGGACCAACCTGCGCAGCTGCTGGCTATACAGGGTGATTAAAATGTTCTATAAATAACTGTTAGGCGTAGAGAACTATATTTGGCTAGCTTTAATCGAAATCTGACAACTATATCTATAGCTTTTGTAGGCAGAATCGGTCCAAATTTAGGTGCGTGTGTAAGAATTAGTAACAAAAGTACTTTTTGGTTTAAAAAATGATCTAAATCAAACTCCCACAAGTTACAATTTTCGACTATATAAACATAAATTAAACAAATTTTCCAAATTGGTATACTATATCATTAAGCTTTTATAAGAAAAATCAATTAGTAATATGTTTCTACTATGTTTTATTACACTATTTCTCAAATAAGTTCATAGATTGCGCATACGCAACGTTGTATGATTGAGCCACGGTTGTGGCTAAAAATTCTTAAAGCTTACTCTTAAAAACCGCTACAGGTATCAGAAATAACCACATAGCTATTAAATAGCCAATGAAAAAGTAACTGAAATGTTAGTTAAACCCACTAATCATAGTCAGATTAGTAAGTTTAGGCGCCAGAGGCAAGCAAAAACTGATACCACGCAGTAATTAATATGAATTCATCACAAGCATTTGACAGTGCAAATAGCAAAATATTCCAAGAGGTTGTTGCAATCTAAAAAAAACAAAAAACAAAAACACCAAAATGCCAATGATACCAAATATCAAAATAAAAATAATAAAAAAATAGCGTTTTGGGTCATGTGCTCTATTCATATCAGCTCACAATGGTTGAACGATTGGGAACCCTTCACAATGACAAGGCAAACATCAACAACATTTTAAGGCAGCCAACATCAATCATATGGAAGGCTTGATATTTGCATTAACAGCCCACGACATGAGGTCGATAGTGTTATACAACTAGCAGATGTCCAGTAATTTTAAATATCAAATTCTTTTATAAGAAATTTAAGTTCTTTTTAAGTGCAAAATTTCTATTTAAGCAAAATAGGAATGTGTGAAATTTGTGGCTAACCACACTATATACCCTTTGTACCTACTCAGGTACTGTGCTATAAATAGTCTGACGAGGAAGTCTCATTAAAAAAAGTGAAAAATTGGAATCAAATAAATTAATAACAAATTGGCTGGAACATCGAAACGCTTATCAGTTGGCACAACGTCAATTTATTTTTAGGCCGTTAACAAAATTAAATAACTGCTGATTGATTAAGATCGGCAAAAAGGTGACAATGCCCCCCCCACTCCACTCCACTCAGCCCTCAGCACTCGACTTTTTTTTTTTTTTTTCGAATTTTTCGTTGCGAGTTGCAGTCCGATCGAATCAATCATGTTTACCCCTGACCAAATGACTATATTTATACACAATTGTTTGTGTTTCTATATAGTATATATGATGTTACATGTGTGCTACCACTTATGGTCTGCCTTGTCATAAGCCAACCGAACTAAAGCTGGCACTCAGACACCTGGACACATGTGCACAATTTGTGCGCTTGCTCAAAATATTTTGTGGCTAGAAGCGAATGCGTGTTAAAAAAACAAGGGAGGCACACTATAAACGATTCTCGACTATGATATACCCATTACTATAGTTTTCTGTACAAAATTTAACAAAAACAAAAAGTGTTGCATACTTTAAGGTACCATCTTAATTTTCAAACAGCTATAACTTTAGCTATATTTAAAGAAATGTTGTGTAATTACATGGCATATCTTTAAAAAAGTTAGGTTTACATTTTACCATCTAAAAGAGTGTTCTTTCATTACTATTTTGGGCACAGCAGAGTTTTAAATAATTCAAATGCACAAATATCTAAGAATATAATTTATATTTAATAACTTTTTGTTATCAACTACTGACTATACTGACTACCAAGCTAAGTTTCTTTACCTAACTCGTTGAAGTCAGCTTTTATATCAAACAGACGAGCCTTTGTTTTAACTGTGTTGGTAGTAAACATACCCTGCTCTTTACCTTTAACGGGTATAGTAACAAAATACAGAATGAAATTCAGACTCGTGTTATACGCGAATTTACGGTACTTTGTTATACTTACTCATAGTTCGTGGGTTTTATCAAGTGCTCAAATTGTATTCGTAATTCAAACAAATGCGAACTCTGATAATTTGGAATTGGGAATTGTGTTTTGGCTTTAAGTGGATTAATACAGGGCTCAACATGAGATATACTTCTGTTGGAAATCCGTATATCTGTTCTATATGATTATAACTAATATAACTTTAGCTAAGTTTTGATTTTCTGACCTTGTAGCACTTGAATTTCTATAAATAATTGTTACTTATTGACAATGATTAGCTAAGTAGCACTTGTTACATAAATAATTCAATTGAAACTAAAATTCAGATAGTTTTATAACAATTTATCGAATCTGAAAACCTTTGAGACAATTGCCAATTGGTTCAAAGTGTTTGGTTTTCGACTATTTATAGGCATTTGTTTATTTTTAGTTAGCAATCAATGAGCCGTGTCAACTGATAAGATTATTTAAAGTCCACACACACACACACACACCTCACACACACACACACCTATGGGACAGTGCATTGGTTACAGTTATACATATATTAGATATAAGAATTCAATATTCCAACACATTCTATCAAATATTTCCATACAGAATTTTTTAGTTAAGTATTTTGTTTAATAAATTGTTTTTAAATCCAATAATTTGCATGCAACTTAAATTTCCATTCATCAATAATTGGCGACTTAACGGCAGCTAAATTTATAAAATTTATGAATTTTTAATACCCTCTAATTTCATTTAAATATAGACATTTAACTCAGTCGGTAACTAAATTAGCTTAACCTGATAACAAATCAGTCGACTTGTCTTTAAGAAACAATTTTCTGTTAAATTTTTATGAAATTTCATTGATTTTTCTCAATGGAATATCACAGAAAGCGACAAAAAGGAAAATCTAGTTTTGTTTATTGACAAAAATTGGAAAGTTTTTGACTGAATATCTTTCACAAGAAGGCACAGTTTACTGCGAGGGTTGGTTTGAATAAACTTCTACTGAATTGAACCAAAAACTTTTTGATAGAATTTTAAAAAAATAAGGAGATTTTCAATCAATTTTATCAAGCTGATAAGATTAACATAAAATGTTTTCTTTTTAAAATATTCAATCGAAATTTTGAATTACAAATTAATGATTTTTTCAGAATAAAATGATTTAGGGCTATGTACTTACATACATACATATATTTATTTATTATATTAATTTTTAACTATCCTCTCTTACAAAACTTAATTGTGTACACCTTGTGCAATTTGTAAATTGTGAAAAATTCTCAGTAGAAACAGAAAAACCCGCACATTTATGTGAAACGTCTGAAACGTCATTAAAAATCAACAAATTGTGCGGGACAGTCGAGAGTGCTGCCTGCAAAACTCCCTGTAGCTGAAATATTATAAAATTGAAAAGGTGTAAGGATAAATACTTTTATATATTTTTATATCCTAAAAGATTTTAATACAACCCGTTTAAAAAATTAACATTGTTAAGGCTTTAATATACCCTTTACCTGAACAGTTTTAAGTGTTAAATGTATTAAATTTTTAATCTGTTTGTTTTTCTGTCAACAGATAACTAAAGCCGTTTAAAAACCATTAATTTAAATATTTAAATTTAAATTAAATGCAGCCTGCAAACCAATAAATCCTGCACACTGCGTTAATCAGCCGTTATTAATAGTTGTGGTAAATAAATATAATAAAATTGAGCAATAGAAAACTGTTTTAACTGCCGTTTTGTTTAATCGACATTTATTAAATGGTGTTTAATTTCATTGCTGAAAATCAACTTAACGCTTCACTAAGTCCATTAGTTAATTTGAGTATCGATTTACTGAAATGATTATATCTCTGGGCGGTATTAACAACTGATTATCTGTACTGGTGAAAACTTGACCAATTTTGTGTTTATATTTGACCAAAGGCAATCAAATGTTTGCAAATAGCCCTGGGGTTTGTGCAACTAACCCAAACGTGTTGTGGTCGAGTATTCCATTACTGCTAAGCACACACAAATTACCATTGTAAATATTAGTACACAAATTGATAGTATCCAAATATATTTAAAAAGTACAATAAAAACGTCAAAGATTTTATATGAAACATGTATTATGAAGTGTAAAGTAGTTTCGATCAATAAATCTTGGTATAATCATTTATAAAGTTGCCATTTGCATCCTTTTGCTGCTGCTGCAGGCACTTTTAACAATATAACGTATACGCACAGTGTGCCGCTTGAGACCAAGAAGATTTGTGTGCTTAAGTGCTCGGTTGCATATTTTTATGGTTTTTGCTGCTGTCACAAGCCATTTCATTGGCAGCGTTCAAAACTATATGTTAAGCAGTTAAAAGCAGAATGAAAAGCTAACCATAATTCAAACCGACAAACTTGTGGGTAGTAGGGGGGTAGTAGGGGGTAGTTGGGGGTAGTTGGGGGGAGAAACAAGAAAGAGAAAAACTCTGCGTGACCCAATGGGAATAATTTGAAAAGTTGCTTAAGCAATTAACAAACTGAATAGTAAACAGCTCTCAACTAAATAATGTGAGTCGCATTAGGAAAAATTAACAAAATTAAAGAGAAATAATTTAAATAAAAGTATTAAAAAATGTTTATTGTATATTTCTACTAAAAAATCTACTAAAGTTTTAAATTTTATGTTCAACTCTCAGTAAAATCTGGAATTTAAAGTAATATTTACCACAGCCGCTTGGTCTTGATGACATTTGAGCTAGTTGGTAACACAATGGGTGGTCAAAAGTGGGCGTGATTGCCGCATGTGTTAGCCAACAAACAATATTGCTGTTGTGCTGACTTAATTATGCACTCTGTGGAGCTCAAAACTGCTTCTCCATATGGCATTTTAAGACAACTTCTTTAAGTGTCTGCGTCACTCAGGAATTCCACTCAATCATTGCGGAATTTTTAGACTTGAGAGTTATTTTTAGTTGCCACAAATGCCTTCTAAAAACCAAAGCAAAGATGACAAGAATTTAATGCTCTACTCAAAGAATCTTTGGAGATTTTATTGACCAACAGGAAGCCAATAAACTTATGGCCAGAACTTACCTCTTTGGCAAATAGTTGAAGTTAGAGTTGAAACTTTGATTTCCTCTTTCCTTTATAGACACTTTAAATGTTTCACATACACCATAAATCTATTATTTTGTCACTTTAATTTGATACATTCTATATTTGTTGATGATTCAACAATCTGCAGTCCATTGACCAACTAATTGTTAATAAAAAAAACACACTCTAATAAAATACTGATATGCATTCACTGAAATCAGACCACAAAATTATCTCACAATCTTGAAGTTCCCGAAAATATTTTTGCAGCGTTTTGTTTTTCTTTATTTCTTTTTTTCTTTTTTTTTTTTTTTTTTGTTGATGATTTTAACGAAATTACCGCGATGGTCTTGACCCGAAACGCGAGTTTTCCGTTAAACTGTTATTTTTCGACTATCTTGGGCCAACTATTGAAAAGCTCATCGATACGTTTTTTTCTAACCAGCCAACGTGCGTAATTCACCAATGCAAAAGAACTCAACAATGGGTTATGTTAGTGATAAGAAAGCACTCCGATAAGAAGAGATAACAGTCAGTGGAATGCTAAAGCTCTGTTATGAAGTAAGCACTTAACAGCGATGCTGCTAGTGCGCTGTTATTGACTCTGTTATCTGCTTGTCGCTGATAGGTCTGTTGTAGGCGCTAGAAACGCCTACTTACTTTGTATAACTTTTAACTGTTGTATTATTTAACTTACTTTAGGTAAAGAATTTAAGTAAAATAAGAGTTTTTTGATGTTAACAGTAGCATAAAACAAGTGAGAAAAGCTACATTCGAGCGAGCCGACTGTAAAGGACCCCGTACTATTCATTTTCTTCACACAATTTAATTAAGAGCAATTAAAAGACTCTACAAGTCAAGCTTTAGTTGAAGTTTCTTCATGAAATTGTAATGCAAACTTGATTAAATTGAATAAATTATCCATTCTGCCTTGAAGTCTACTCTATCAACAAATTCATGTTACGCATACGCCATGTACTCCAGTGCTTAGGTAGCTGCAGCTGCAGTTGCTTTTGTTTTGCTAACAAACTATTAATTTCAACAATTTTAATTCGACTCCTTTTGTTTTCATTTCTAGCTGGCAATTGTCTGCGTAATTATACAGGGTATGTGCTAGCCAAACACTTTACTAAGCAATATGTGTACATTTTAGAATTCTGTAGCGGAAAATTGTCTGCTTATGTGCTGGTGTCTGCTCGGAAAAGTGGCAGGAAATGGTTTTCGAGTGCAGCTGGCACTTATTCATAATGTGCATTTAAATGCTTCTCATGCATATGCACATAGGCACATAAACAAGCATAGAAAAAGAGGTGTGTTCAAGTAGTTCTTTGAAATGTCTTAAGACTTTTTTTGAAAACGTTTCTTAAGCCCTTTTAAAAGGCTTGCCAAAAATGATACATTTTATTAACGGCTACAAGCGACTTCTTTTATTTTTCTTTTATTATTATTTTTAATTTTAAGTGCTTAAGGCTGACAATGGGTTAAAGCTTTACAGAGCAATGTGCGACTTTGTTAGTGTTGGTGTTAGTGTACTGTGCGTGTATGTGTTTGTGTTGGTGTGTTGGTGTTGGTGTGTGGGTGTGTCTGGACTTGTACTCATAAATACAAAATGAAAGTAGCTAACATTTATCATTAATCATTTATACTTAAAACTACATAAGCCGTGCCTTGCATTTATGAGCTACAATCTTTGCCCACTTCCCGTTCCCATGGAATTCTGTGCTGTTCCACTGCTTAGACGGCATCGCCGTCATCGTTAATGGCCTTGAAGATGATTTCATAGACATGATCAACCAGTTTGGCCCATGTTTGTGCTTGACTCTCGTTCAGACTGCAGGCAGCGGTGAGCACTTCCAGAATAACCTCCTTCAGTTGCTGTTAAAGTATTTAAAATTATTAATAAACCCTTTTAACTAAAGATTTTCGAAGTACTCACGTTGTACGACTCCTTGGTTATTTTACGGGGTACATGGCTGGTTGCTACCTTGGTCCAGATCTCGTCCAGCTTCTCCAAATCACCATCCTGGCCGAGCACCTGAATGGACTCATCGAACACGCGAATGATGCGACCAGCATGCGCCCGGAAGCGTGAATTTCCCTACAAATTGAAATTGAAATTCAATTAATTATGGTCAGTTGAAAGTGAATTCGATTAGGATTTAACTTACGGCTAATTCGGCCAGGGGCACATCACGGAATGGGAATTTATCCAAATTGGACGGATAACGATTGAAGAATGTGGTGAGTATCGCAGCACCCGAATCTGTTGGTGTTGCCACGGGAATTTCCCATGTCTTCTTGATCATTTGCACCTCATCGCTATTCATGTTTTCGGCTAAAATTCTTCTCTTCCGCTTAGCTGCTCTTCAAAATGTAGCCACAATTTTGGGTCTTAAGCTGCAAATAAAGAGACAGAAACTTTAATTTTTTGTTGCTCTACCTCTATTCGCCTCTCTCTACGCCTCTCTCCGCCACTCTCCCACTCTCTTTATCTCTTTTCCACTGCCTGTCTGCCGCTGACAATGAAGATTGACAGTTTTACATTGCAATTGTCAGTTCGCATTGTTGTTGGATCCGGCAAACAATGAGAGCTCTCATTTGAGAGCGAACGCTGACAACAATTGAAAATCAAAATAACAACAATAATAGGCAGCACAAACAGTGGCTTATAATAATGCGCGCACACCACGTGCTAAAAGTCAATGCCTTTGCCACAAATCCCATTCCCTTTGCCTTTAGTTTGAATAACATTATAATTTGCCTCTGATTTTTGTTGTTTGTGTGTTAATATATTTAATTAAATATGCAAATGATTTAAAAATATATTAATTCATTACAAACCTATCATGTGTTAATGAAGATAGTGTGAGTAAATAAAATATATAATATATAAAATAAATTATATTAATTCAATAAAGTATATTCAAAACTAATTTCTTTGTTAGTCATTTAATAATTATGAGTTTAAAATTTATAAATTTAAAATTATTAAAAATTTAACATTTTCAAATCGTACTTTAAAATAATAGATATTGAGATTAGTTTTTATACAACTTATGGTTTTCTGTTAAAAGTTATAAAAACTATATAAATTATTAATAAAATTCTATTACAAATCATTAAATAATATGACTAAAATCTGAAGTTATTTTAAAGAGAATCAAACAAATCAATTCCAAACCTAAACACAAACGAGTTCATTAGCAGCCAGCTATAAAATTCGATCCCTCTACCATGCCCTGCCTCTCCCGTCTCGTTAATCTCAGTGAGTAATTGTTAGAATTCGCTCTCATTTACACAAAATGTTGGGTGTCATTTGTTGAGCATTCAGCAAAATTAAATTTCGCATTCTCCGTTAGAAATCGTAGAGAATTCAAGTGAACAAAGAGAGCAGAACGTTCAGTTCCCATGCGGAAAACGGAAATGTAAACAGCAAGAGAAACAAAAACTAAAAAAAAAGGTATACAAAAATAGGTATAAAAAGTGTAACGTGTTGGGAACTTGCCGAAAATGAGAGCAAACAAATGAAATATGACTACCCATTATTATTGCCACTGATTGTAGGGTGTATTGGCAAAGGGAACTCAGATGAGCTTGTAATAAGAAATTTAAAGATTTTAATGAAAATTACAATTAAAATTCAATTGTAGCAAAATCATTAATATTTATAAAGAAAGTGCAGCTTATGAATAATAAAATAAAGTCAAATCATAGCTTGAAGCATAACGGTATAAAAATGTTCTTATTTTTCCCGTTGTTTTATTTTTTTGATTTAATGACAAAAGCACTTAAGCAACAACAGGAAAGAAGAAAAAATTCAAAACAGCAAAAGTAAACTGAAAGTTTATTAAAAATTTACAAGCTGACAGACCAACCGCAGGCAAGAATATACACACGCCAAGCGAGAGAGAGAGACAGCGTTAAGGTGTGAGGGAGATAAAGCGATTGGTGGGGGGGTACAAAAAAGGAGAAAAAAACAACAACAACAACAACAACAAAAAGATAGCATAACAGTGAAATGGACTCAAGTGCAGCCGCAGCAGGTGGCCGCAATGTTATTGTTGTTGGAACTCGCTTGCTCGGCTTGAATGGGGCAATACAATCTGTTTGTACGAGTTCACCAAGTACGACTGTGGTTTACCAGCAAAGCACAACTTTAAACATACCCTATAAAGGAATTAGTAAAGTCAGCTCTTACAGTTTAAACAAGTAAGAAGAGCGAGTCGACTGTAAAAGACCCTGTACTCGTTCTAGTGCCCGTTTTTCCAGCCGACTCCATATACAGTGAAAGCTCCCTTGGCCGAACACCCACGGTTCCAGTATTTTTGTTCGCTCAAGGGAGATGTCCGCCCAAGGGAACGGATTCTGTATGAAATTCATGCTCTTGGGACTATAAAATTCGTCCGGCTAAGGGAGATGTCCGCCTGAGGGAGTTGTCCGCGAGTAGAGCTTTTACTGTATATACTTTACGGGATCGTTTCTTTACACTAAAAACAAAACTATTTTGTTTACTCCAGCATACTACTGCTGCTGTGCAGCTAAAGTACAGGGTATTTTAAAATTTGCCATCACTCGGTAACCTTGTCTCGTTGCCCCCTTCGGGGCACAAACGTTGGAGCAACCATCATCATCAGCAACTACAACAAAAATAACAACAACAACAGTTGGAGAAACAAGAAGAAGAAGAAGAAGAAGAACATGAGAAGAAGAAGAAGCAGCGAGCGTTATACAGACAAACATACATAATATCCTTCATGCCAGAATGTCCTGTGGCTTTTGTAGTTGATGTCGTTACAGGCCTGTGCCCCACTATATACATCTCCCTCTTCCTATCCCTCTTCCTCTCCCTCTCTCTACCCCTACCTTCTCTCTCTCTCCCCCTTTCTTGCTCTCCCTATGTGTGTGTGTATTGCAGTCAAGAGTAAAAAAGCAGCAACAAATCAAGCGTTTCCTTGCGTGTAAGTGTGTGTGTGTGTGTGTGTGTGTGTGTGTGTGTGTGAGTAAGTGTGTGTGTGTGTATGTGTCTGTAAGGACATTGAGCGCTTAATTAAATTAAGGCAGCTTGATGGACAGCTACTAGACAACGAGACGCAGGCAGCAAGCCTGACATGCCCACAGCCCGACGCCCTCCGCCCTCCGCTCTCAGCCCATCCCCTGCTGAGCCACGTTAAAGCCAACCAATCAGCCAGGTGTGGCTAAAGTACTATTCTAGCCTTGTCAATATATTTACAAAAGTGTACATGTCAGTCAGTCTACATATATGTGTGTGTGTTGTGTGTGTGTCTGTCTCTGTCTGTGTGTCTTTGTATGTGTGAACTTAGTTTTGCGAACTGCCACTCAAATGTCGTTGAGCATTTCGTTGCAATTTTTCGCAAAAAAATTCTTGTTTATTTTATCAAACTCAAAAACATCAACGACTGTTGTCAAGTAGTTTCGACTTTCGAAAGTTTCTACTTCTTCAAGTACTTTAAACAAAGTATCAAAACATACTTGAGAAACTGGTAACTAATTTAACGATAAAATTTTCATTGGAATTTTTAAATATTAGGAATAAAAGCTTATTTAATATTTCAGAAAACAGTGATTAGAAATTTAGAAAGATCGAATTCTATAAATTTGAATATTTAATATTTTTAAATAAATTAAATAGTTGCTGTTTAAAATATAAATTATTTAGTATATTTAATAGTATATTTAATACTAAATAATTTATATTTTATACAAAAAAGTTATTCAATTTAAATTTACCTAAACTGCATGAACATTAACTTTTAAAGTAAGCATTTTCCCCATTAATAATTTATAATGTAATAAGACAATTAAGGGTTTGACTTTCTAACTGTATAAATAAATAATTAATGACTGAATAATTCAAATGTAGTTACAGTTGAGGCCCTTAAAGCAAACATTAATTTCTTTAAGCCTATGTTTAAAGCTCACACGAAAGAAAGACACTCACATACACATACAGAGACATATGCTCATCGGAAACATTAAGGATAATGACAACAACAACATTGGAACGACACTTGTTCGCAAGGACAACCGAGAAATCCATAAATTTAAAGCATGCTTTTGTGCGCTCTTTTTATGACTTTTAACTGTGAGCGCAAAAAGGAAGGAAAAGAAAGAAAGAAAAAAAGGCAAAGCAAACAACAGCAACAGCAACAGCAGCAAGAACAACAACGACAGCAGAGCAGAAGACAATTTAAATCAGCTGTAGCCTGTTGAGCGAACGCGGCACTTTGACAGAACAACCCAAAAATTAGTTCACACTTCAATTCACAGTGAACGATTGTAGATGATTTGATTTAATCACTGTTACTTTATTCACCCAATTCTTTCATAATTCCTCTAGCGGTTTATTTAAGTGCTTCCTATTGCGTATATCGCCTTTAGTATTCCGCTATTGTTGCAACGATTTGAATTTGTTTATTTCTTTCTTTTCTTTTCTATTATTTATTCTCAGCTCGCTAGCTGCCGTCAACGTCTTTGTGGCTATCGACGCCGCTTGCTATGAACCAACCGCACGCGTTGACTTCGAATTAAACACTGAGCACAAAACGTAAATGTGAATCGTTTTTGTTTCCAGCGAAAGCAAGCAAAAGAGGAGAGAGAGTGAGAGTGTGAGAGAGAGTACATACTCTTTGCCGGCAAGCACTGATTTGCACGCTGGTTGTTGTTGTTCTCTGCGCGCCAAAAACGTGCAAACTTTTGTGGGAGCTGAGCAAAACACACTTGCGGTGAGAGAGCGCATAGCACAGTGGCGTCCCCCAAAAGGGGCCAAGCGCTCTCAATAAATTCAAGCAGTTCTGTTATATGTTTGCGTTTCCCAGTTTGCGTTAATGTGCTGCTAATTAAATATTTGCGTCACATCTAGCTGCCAATTGCGTTGTTTAATTATTACTATTTGCACCTGCACATAAGAAACTTTGATTTTAGCCAAAGGCCACCTGTAGGCAGCGTGAAGAAAACTTTCGGGAGAGCCATCAAGCTTCATAACTCGTGTATTTTCATATTCTCTCAAAGTTAAGAGTCGCTTGAAGCTTTTGTGCCGGTTAATACGATAACTGTTGCCCTTTCTGCCTGAAGTCAATTCGCCAAAAATGGCTCAGTTTAACTTTTAACATTAAGCAGTTAACTAAGTTTGTTAGCATAAAATTTGAATTCTAAAAATAAATTTTGATTTAAAATCGTATACAGATTCAATACGTCATAACATTTATATGACTAAATTTTAGTTAGTTTGACTGACTTTAACTCCTAACATTTAGCTGTTCATTAAGTTTATAAGCTCTAAATTTAAATTAATTACTTATGAACTCTAAGATTATGCAAGTTATTAACTGAAATTGTTTTTCATTTAATTAAAAACATATTTCATCATAAAATTTACATATCAAATACATACAAAACACCTTTGTCCTTGTGCATGGCAACAATTGCATTACTTATCAGTGAAATTGTATTATTTCTAAATATTTCAGTTATCAGTTATGAGTTTGAGGTGTGACGACTATTAAACTATTAATGGGGGTAGCAGAGAACACTGACGCCAATGGCTTATCGATAAGTGGAAAACAACAATAACTTTACGTCACAACAAAATACAGAAAAACAATGTTTAAATTAGTCCAACTGGATTAAATAACACTTTCACAACAACATTTTACTTCTATGTACTATATAATTTAATATGTATTATTATTTGTTTTTTTAATTTATTTTTTATGATATGATCAATCATTTTAAAGTTCAAAACTCACTTTGGTCTAACAAGCAAACCGCTCACAACGCCGTTAAAATTCAAACTGAGCAGCGTCGTGAACTTGTTCGACTATTTAAGTGTTTGCCGAACCGCACGAACACCAAAAAAAACAAAAAAAAAAAACAGGAACGAAGAACTTAATTCGAATACAATGAAAGCTGTTCTAGCTCGTCGACACTCTAATCATTCACTTCGTGGGAGCGCAGTGTAGGGCAGGGAAGTAGTTAGAGAGAGAGGAACAGGGGTTCGTGACGTGGGTTTGTGGGGGGTTATCGAAACTCGCCCGCTGAATATTTCCACAGATCATGCGTTTATTGCGAGTCTCTTGAAATACTTCGGCTTCTAACAGATTAGAAGCGTTTGTTCTCGCCTACGAAACTCCCTGTAGGCAGGGGTGAGGCTTTAAGGTATAACTTTTATACCTAAGAATTTTAAATTTTGTTTGACTTTACATAAATTTATATACATATTATTATTATACTTTTCTTATTCTTTTTCCTTTTCCCATTTTACTATTCTTCTACAAATAAATACTGGTTTTTGGGTATACCCATTCAAATTTGTGCTCTCTATAGATCTTAGTGTATACTACAATGCGTGTTCGTCAGCTCTTGATTAAAAGCTACAAGAAATTTTGACCTGAGAGGTCAAATACGTTTTGTTGTATGTAAATTTCCAGAGGTTTCTTAATTAATGTGTTATTTACCAGAGGCATAACTTTTGGTTAGGTATACCTATATTCTAGTCTCTTCTTTTTTTCTATTCTATGTGGTCAATTAAATTCTCATGTTTCACATTAACTTGACCTTTGAAGTGTTTGTTTAGCTAATAATTTGTATTTTTTGAGTGACATAAGATAGAATCGAGTTATAATTTATATTTTGCATGTTTTCCATGCCTTAACTTGACTAAAATAGATGACTTCACTTCCTGAAATTTATACAGAATTTTCTGTAGAAACTGAAACTTAAATCGAATCGAAAATCTTTAATCTTTTATAGAGTATTAAGTAATGAAAAGTAAAAATTTGTACTTTCATTGTTGCTAATTATTCGTCTAGTTCAATAAGCAGGCACAGAATCTATTATGAAATTATCTGAATAATTCATTAGTTAATAACATTTTTTTGTTGTAATTTTTTTTAGACTGTTGTCACGTCACCGTTTCCTTTGGTTTATGGGCCGCAATTGTTTATGCCAAAATTGGCGGTCATTATAAATTGGTCGAGACGCAAATACTAATCAAAATTCTTAAAAACAAAAGCAAAACAAACAAAAAAAAAAAAGGTTTAAACCTGTTTATAGAATTAACAAAATGTATGAATGGATTTAGTTTTTGGGTTCTAAATAAATATGTAAATCGTATTGCCATACGGCTGATTGTCACGTTGACCACAGTCTGGAATTCAGGAATTGTTATTATATCGTACATACTCGTACATACTCGTATACTACTACAAAGATAAACATTTAATTATTTATTGTGCTTGAATTATTGTTTGCACTTGTCTCGTTCAATAGCTGGAAATGGCACACTGGATAGCAGGAATTTCGTATGGCAAATATAAACAAATGCATTTAAGCTCAAACATTACCGAATGTTATGTTATGGACAACTTACCACCTGTTATTTTTTTTGTTTTAATATAGAATTTGTTAAAAATTATTGTGTTATCATTTGATATGCACGCGCGACACAAAAACGCTACAAAACTCTGGCAGAGAAATGCTGAAGAAGACTGCAAATGGAATGAAACAAAACACAAAAGATGACAGATGGATGCTCCCCAGAGAGCGAGAGCGGCGCGCTGAATACCAAAGAGAGCGAGAGACACAATAAAGTGTGAAGGAAGAACAGTTTTGGATAACAGACATGTGTGCGAGCAGTATCCAAACATTTTAGTCATACTCAGCGCGAGAGGCAGATCACAACTGAAGCGAAGCGAATAAAACTTTTTGCTCTCCGTTTTGACAGTTGCCTTTTGTTCGTTGGGGAAGTAAGATAAAAGACGAAAGATCCGTACGGCTACGAAGAGAAATCATAACAAAGAATAGACGAATAGTGTGTAAAAACAAATGTAATATTAGATAATAATGGACACAGAACAGCAGCAAACGAGCAATAACAACAACAACACATGTGACAGCGACAAATGCCAAAAAATAAAAAGATTTGTGATCGTCGGACTATTGATTACCATTGGCATACTTAGCTGGCATTTCTATGGTGCGTAAATTTAAATAATTTATTGCAAATCTAACAAACTACGCGGCATTTTACAGAGTACTTTCATAGCAAGCCACTGCCCAAAACTCCCGATAATGTGCTGGCATTATCGCAGTCTCTCTTTGCCGAAGAATCCGCGGCCAGTGAGTATCTCTTCAAGGTGAATTTACAGGGCAAAACAAGTTCCAGCGCACGCGATGATCGCGCGACCCAACCGTGAGTTGAATAGCTATCAATGTCAATCCAATGTTATGCCACTGTTAATTCAATGTTATTTTCAACTCGTTCTCAAATTTCAGTCTCTTTGAGCTGCACAACGACCTGCTGGCCAAAGAGTCAAATTCCACCACGGCTCTCTTGCAGCGCCTATTTAACAACTATGAGCTGGATGTGGGTGTGGCAGAGCGAATTACACCCGATCATGAGCAGGAGCAATTGGATTTCCTGAGAGCGGTAATGAACACGCGAGTCATGAAACTCTCCATGCGATTTCTAGTGCGAAAGGGTAAGCACAGCAGTTACCCTGTAAATTATGCTTTTATTAGCAGTAAATCAGTTTAAATCAACATTAATAAGCAATCAATGAGTAGCGTATAAATTATTACTTTTGGCTACCAAATTAATGATTAAATTCGCTTATAAATCAGATAAGCTTTGAGATAACGCTAATGTTTAAAAAAAGATAACAAGTGAGAGCTACTGTATTTGTTTTGCGATCCTAATCTGCTTAGATAAATAGCCAGATAGCCAATGAGGAACATAACAAACAGTGAGATACCCTTTTGAACCAATTTTTTATGAAGAGTTTAATTAAATTATCTAGATTAAATCTCTTCAAACCTTGAACCCATTTCTAATAACAGTCTCTAGAGTATTTCAAATGATTATTATAAATTATTTTTTTTCAGGATTTGTCACAGAGGATTATGATGAACAGTTAAAGTTGCTTCAGGATCTTTGGTTTACACCTTATTCCCGGGGAAAGGGTATTGTCGGGAGCTCCAGTTTTGAGCATGTCTTTGTGGCGGAAATCCGCGAACATTCAGTGCTCGGTCTACACAATTGGTTGTACTTTGCCGAACAGGAGCAGCAGGGACATGTGGACTACAAGGGTTGGCTCAAGCGAGCCGACACGGGTAGGGTATGTAGTGCCTAAATAACTATAAACATATATTCAAAATACCCTTTATTTTTTAGCACAATCAATTCGCGCTAATGCTGCGCTTCAGTTTCTTTGGCATACAAAAGCCGTACAGTGGATTCCTGGTGGGCACATCACCCGAACTAGAGATGAGTCTATATACGGTGTGTTTTCTGGTCACACCCGAGAAGGAACCCTGTGAAATACAGCTGGGAAGGGCTAGACTAACTATTGTATCGCATGTGTGGCATTGGAACAACAAGCGTCTCATAGCTAGCAGCTATGTGCAAATTCCCGATGATCCCAATCAAAACTAAACTTAAGAGTAGCATCTTTAAGTGAAATTCGGTTGTTTTCTTAACCGTCCATAGTTTCAGATGTATAAATTCAGAGAGTGAGTGAAGTCAAGTATTACGAGCCATCAGAAACTTGTGACTAGTGACGTCTAAAGTGCGTGCCACTGTCAATTTGTTGTCCTGTCAGTCTTTAGTCTTCAGTCATGAGTTGTGAGTTGTGAGTCTCGAGTCAGTTTCAGTCTCACAATTTGGTTGAGTTGTTTTGACAGCTTTGCATGGGATTAAGACGTTTTCCGTTTTTCGTTTTCCGTTTGCTGTTTACCGTTAACCGTTTACTGTTGTAGTATTACTTTATGTTCTTTTTATTAGTTTTAACGTTTATGTTTTATGGATTGTATTGTGACCTCTAACCTGGCACTTGACATTGAAAGTGCTCAACACACGTAACAGAAGCGATAAAGGCTCTAAGTAATCGAACAAATAGTCGTTTACAATTTATTATCTAATAGTTCATAATTACTTATTACGTTAAGAATTTTACAACCTTTTTAACTTTATGAACTAACTTTATTTGGTTTTATATGTAAATACAGCTTTTCTTTCCCATAAGTAAAAATTATAATTTTACTAGTGACACACATAACTATATATACATGTATATATATATAATCGATTTCAAAATCAGCTCGTTTTTTCCATTGCATCTATTTTTGTTGTTACCAAAAATAAAAACTTTGAATTTTTATTTCCTTTATTTAGTTGGAGAATTTTGCAGCAACTTGTTAGTGTAAAATATGTTTATATTTTCAAAAATGTTGCTGTAAAATTGTTATTAAATAGACGTTATGATTTTAATTAAAAAATATCATATTTCTTGATTTCTTGACGTTTTTAAGTCGTTATGTGAACTCAATTTCTATTTTAGCCTCTTACTAAATTCCGTATCTATAGCTTGTGAAATATTGCCTTAAAATTTGTTGATAAAATTCATTTATACCCAAATGTTTATATATGAGCGTTTTTAACATTATCAAGAAATTAACAATTTTATTTTATTTTATTTTTGACTACATTCTTACTTTCAAAACTGCCTATAAATTCAACAAAAATATTATTTTTAAATACTTCTTCAATTGATTACGAAAATCTTAAATTCTTTTCGAACTTTTTAATATTTTTATTTGTACATAACTTTATCAAAACTTAATCAATTTTAATCTTTAAGGCATTTTTGATTACAGTTTGAAGTTCAAATCTGTTCTGTCTATAAACTTAACAAAAACAAGAAGAAACGTACAGTCGAGCACGCCCGACCGCAAATTACTCTCTGCATTTTATTCCCGTTTATTAAATCGGTAACCGGGTATGTTAACTGATAGTACTTGCAGTAAAAGGCGTTGAAACAAAAACAAGCTGTTTGCATGTATGCACACACACACATATATGTACGTTTGACATTATATATATGCACATGCATACATATGTATGTATGTGTGCATCAGTGGTCGACACGGCCAGTGTCTGCTGGCAGCGCTGCCGCCACGCCTGCAGCGTAAACGTTCGTTCATATGCTTGTATGTTTCTGTCTCGCTTGCACGCATGTATTTATTATAAACATTGTTACGTGTCTAACTCTCTTGTTTATAGTCCGATTTTAATGCAACTTTCAGGATAATTTGATATATTTTGTCAAAACTCTACGATAAGAACGTATGCCTTTAAAATGCCATTGAAATTTATAAATATTTCTACTTCCTTTGTCTATTAATTGTTTGTTAATTAAAACACAAATTTTAATAAGTTATTATTCAGTTTATATTATTGCATTTAAAGTTTTGTTAAATTACAAATATTAATATCAAATATTGTTGATTTGTAAAAGCCAATCCGAAACATATGAGTTTATGAGTGGAATTAAGATGGAAGTCTCCCTAATGGAGTAAGTTTGGAAAACTTGTGCTTACAACTACAAATCACGCTCAATGATCACCGTCTCATTGGCAATATCAGTTTGATGCAGTTCCTCTACCTGTTCCCGTTCTCGTTCCCGTTCCCATTCCCGCTCCTGCTGCCTTTGCTGCACCACCGCTGGTGCACTCGAGCGGCGTACGGTGACTATAGTGGTGTGTGCTGGTGACAAACTTCCATCGGAATCGTTTGGCTCCAGCACAAAGGTCTCACTGAGATCGGCACAGGATTCGTCCTCGGGATTGGAGGTGTCTGTGGAACGCATTAGACTGGGACTGCTGATACTGAACTCCAATTGCAGTGGATCAATTGGCGTGAGATCGGAAATCTCTGGACTCCAACTACTTCTTGCCGGTGGCTGGCGCGGCAGACTGTTGTGGCAGAGCGGATCTGCTGCTGCTGCTCCCAATGGCTCCAGCTGCAGCTGTTGGCCCCACAGTGCCGCTGCTCGGGCGCGATTGTGTGCGGCTCGCTGCAGCACCGACTGTTGCTGCGGTTGTTGGTGCTGCTGCTGCTGTCGGCGTCGTCGTCGGCGGCGATGATCGGCTGTACTCACTGGCTGCTCCTGCTGCTGACTGATACTGTGGCTGCGGTTGTGGTTGTGGTTGCGACTGCGGTTGCTGCTGTGACAGGGGCTGTGTTCGGTTGGCTGTGGTTGCTTCGGGCGTGGCATCATACTGATATCCGGACTGTGCATAGTCAGCGGCACTGTAATCGTATCCGGCATTGGCATCATAGCCGTACTGCTGTGCATCGTATGGCTGCTGTGCGTAGGCACTGCCATCGTAGGCACTGGCATCGTACTGCTGCTGATCGTAGGCACTGTAGTCGGTGTTGTAGGCGGCCAAATTGGCGCTGTCGGCGTTTGAGATGGTGCCATCACCGAGCTGTGATTGCTGTGGTAGCTGCTGTGATGGCTGCTGCTGCTGTTGTGGTTGCTGCTGCTGCTGTTGCAGTGGCTGCTGCTCTGCATTGCTGTAGCGTCTATTGAGCTGCGATTGCTGCTGTTCACTCTGTTCTCGTTCCCGTTCACGCTTTTCACGCTGTTCACGCAGCTGTTGTAGCTCCCGATCTCGTTCCTTGCGTTCACGTTCGCGTTGTCGCTCGCGTTGTTGCTCCAGTTCCTGTTGTTGCTGCTGCTGTTGTTGCTGCTGCTTTTCGCCCATGCCAAGGTTGTCCTTGAGATTTTCGTCATCGTTATCGTTGAGTCCATAGCTGTTGCTGCTGTCGGGCAAGAGGTTGTTGCTGCTGCTACCATTGCTGATGCTGCTCTTGCGCGTTGCTGCAGTTGTGCCAGCAATGCCATTGGTGTCTGCTCCTCCTTCTGCTGCTGTTGCTGCTGCTGCTGCTGCTCCTCCTGCTGCTGTTGCTGCTGTGTAGTCATAGGAGCTGCTTGGCTTGCTGTAGTCGTCGTCAACGTTGTTGTGCAGTTGTGATGTGCTTTGTATGGGTTCAATTGTAGTGCCATATGTGGACGGCTGGTAATCGTATGCGGCTGTAGTCACAAAAATTTTGATTAGTGTTGCAAGCCAATTGAATGCAAATACTAGTGTTAATCAGTATGTGTATATGTATGAAAATATTATGTATTTATGTGAGAGATAAACTAATCAATTGCTGCTGTTCCTCCACAAACAATTTCCTCATCGCTTGAGACTGTTGCTGGTCCTGAGTAATGTTTAAATGCAATTAGATGCAATCATTGATTGTGTATGACAGTGTAAAGTTGTTTTTTGTGTCTGCTGTGCTGTGTTTGGACTGTTAAAATTTACCTTTGCCTGCGCCTAAGCTAGTATAATCATGTGGTGTAGTATCTAATTTACTCATATGTTCTTCATTGCTTAACATGCGATTAGATAAATACTCTAGATTCGATTGTAAAGCAGATATTTCCTCTCTGTAGTTAACAACAAATAGTAAGTATAGAGTATAGAGGGAGATAGAAGTAGAAAAAGAGAATGAGAGAGAGAGAGAGAGAGAGAGAGAGACACACATTAGTCAAATACAAATTCTCATTTAACAATTACCTGCAAGTTCTCTAAGTTGTGCATTATAGGTGAGAAAATGCGATCATCATTTGCGTTTGTCTCCTCAGAGCTGAGCTCATTAACGCTATTTCCACTATTAACTAATTGCGACTTGTATTTCGACCAAATTTGTCTAAGACGCGACATTAGCTGCTCATTTGTTGCACGTAATTGTTGCTTATCTTCACTGCGAAAATTAACAAAAATTAACAAAATATTCGAAAAATAAATGGAAGTTAAGAAAACTAATAGACTCTTGTGCTCTTTTGAGTACAGGGTCTAAGAAGTATTAAAAAAATATTATAAATAATTGTCCTACTATTTATAACGTTCATAGTAAATCAAATTTTAACAAATTTAAATATAAATTTTAAAAGTAAGTACTAAAAATTTATAAAAATTTAAAAATTTAAGCTTAACATAGATAAAAGTAATATTTTTACAAATTAAAGATAAAATGCCCAAGCAGTACAAGTTTGTTTTTTTTTTTTTTTCATACAAAGGTAAAAACAGGTAACAATAGTATGTTTTAGTATAGAAAACTTTTTTGTAAGCAATGCTATCTAAACCAAATTTACACAAAAATTAAATGTCAAGGGAGTACACATACTGACCAAGTTTGCTCTAAATTGGACAACTATATCGTATAGCTCCCATAGGGACGATCGGTCAAAAATACGCTCCAAATATGAATTAATATGAATAAATTTTACGTTGGCCCAGAATCAAAGGGAAATAAAAAAAATTATCTGTTAATATAAATATTTGATTTCCCAAGCCACCTGAATTAAATTCACTAGGGTCGATTGCCTAAACGATTGTACTATTATTATTATCATATCCCATTGTTAATAATATAATAAAACTGAGTAACGGGTATCCTAAAGTCGCGAGGCGACTATAGCATACTTTCTTGTTTATAATTTTTTGCAAGACTAAATAAAAGTTAAGACATTTGAAGTTAATTAAGTCAATCTGTAACTAATGATTATTTTTAAAAAGTGGGCATTATTTTTAATAAAATACTAAATATAACAAAAAAATTTTAAGACTTTCTTTTAAATGTAAAAAGCTATGCACACTATCATATAAATTAATTTTTTATAACTTATAATTAAAGCATTCTTTAAAATAAAATAACGAAGTTTATAAAAATTTCTGAATAAATTTAAATGCCTCAAATGGAAGTTGAGTATAAACTGAATATTAATGTAATAAATTAAAATTAATTTAATTTTCTAAATAAAAACTGTCTGTTTTTTATCCGTATATTTAAATGCTATGCTAAATAGAATAATAGCTTTTATAGCTCATATGCTTATAAGCATATTTTATAATAAAAGGCTAAGAAATATTTATGTAATTTCTACTAAAATTCGAAAGGAATTTAAATTAAATTTTAAAAGTGTTTTCCAAAATCTTTTTCCCCTATAATTTTTTAGGGTCCTGTATTAAACTAAAGTTAAATTTTGGGTTAATATTAACATTATCAAAGTTTGGTCGCCTGCTCCTGACCATCATCATCAACAACTGAATTCTCAAATTGGGCCAATTGTTCATCGATTTCCGCCAACTCTGGAGAATTTTCCTTGACAAAAGTGTCGTTTAAAGCGTTGGCCATTTCATCCAGTTCTTTGACAAATGTCTCATTCAGTGCACTGACTTTTGGCTTTGACTGTTTGGGCACTAGTCGCACATTCACATCGACCTTGACGGGGGGGCGTGGGTTCTTATGGCAGCCATCGCGTTGCAACAGTTGCTCAAAATAATGTTTTGGTTTAATGCTGGCACTTAAAACATTGCTGTTGCGACCTCTGCAGGTTGTTGCTGCTGCTGCAGTTGCTGCTGCCGCTGCTGTTGTTGCTGCTGTGTCAGCATCCACCGTCAAATGCGTTGTTTGACACGGGGACTGACAAGTATTGGCACTGCTGATGGTCTGATTCAAAACCAGATGCTGTTGCAGCCAAGGCAACAAATCCGTTTTGTGTGTATGACAGCAACTAGTTGCTGTTGTGGCTGCTGTTGCTGCCGTCGTTGCTGCTGTCGTCGTTGCTGGTGCAGTGCGGTGTTCGTGGTGCGTGTCTAGGGTGTGCCCATGGGCGTGGCAATGCATGCTTTTGCTATGTGTGGTTTGTGTACGCGCTAACTTTCCGCTGCGACAGCGACTGTTGCTGATGCTGCCGCTGTTGTTGCTACAACAAGTTGCGCTCAATTCGCTGCTGTTGCTGCTGCGGTGTCGCATTGCTGGCGTCACAAAAACGTGTTCATGCTCGTGCTTGTGCCGCATAAAACTGGGACAAAAACATTTCGGTTTGGCGCCCAACATTGCTGTTGTTGTTGTTGTTGTTGTTGTTCCAGTTGCTGTTGCTGCTGTTGTTGTTGCTGCGGCTGCTGTTGTTGTGTCAGTTCTGCTGCTGTGTGCTCTGTGCTTCCTGTAGCTTGTAAGCTTTGGCAGCGGTGGCATTTTGGCCAATTCCTGGGACAAACGCTCATTGCTCTTGATTATATTTCGCAAAATTTCATCTCCATGGTCGGCAACAGCAACAACAACAGCCTCTGGCTCCACCAAGGGCTTAAGATCATCAAAAATATTGAAATCAAGCGGCAAAATGTACGCGTTTCCGCTTTCGTTTGCAGGAGTTGTTGTTGGTGTTGCGGTAGCTGTTGTTGTTGGCCATGTTGCTGTTGTTGTTGCTATCAATGGCACTGCGTTTGTTGCAGTTGCTGCTGCTGTTGTTGTTGTTGTTGTTGTTGATGACATGACGGCTGTTGTTGCTGTAGTTATTGTTGACATCACATGTTCGCTGTACAGTGCTTCTACATACGTTAAGTATAACAATTTTGCACAGTGTAGCACAGTGTAGGCAGGCAGGCAGCACGAAAGAAGTTTGAAGAAGTACAGCGTGTTAATCCAGTGTCAAGCTCTAATTGAGTTTGTTCTTGTTGTTGTTTTTAGTGGTATCTCATACAAAACTGAACATAAATCAAAATATTGCACTGCGTGACTTTAAGACTTTTAGACTTGTTGGTTTTGGCCATGAAATTCATATTGCGTTTAAGGCTTAGACTAAATGGACTTTACCAATAATTCCTCTTATTCAAAAAATATTTATAATTTTTTTTTTAAAACAGATATTTACTTGTGCTTATAGGTTGTATCCTCTAATTTGCCAGTTAACGTTTTACACTCGTTCGTCAGTTTATCCATGAGTTGCTTCTGTGACGTTATCATTTCTTCGAGCTCATTCACCGTTTCCGCTACAAAAAGTAGACAGACAGACAAGTGGTGTATTTTTTTGGTATTTTTTTAGTATTTTTTTGGTATTTTTTAAGTATTTTTTTTTTTTTGGTATTTTTTTGGTATTTTTTTATTTTTTACTTTAAATTAATGTTTACTGGTGTGAGTACAAAATTATCAAACTCATGGATAAACTATTGACGCATCAAATCGAATTTTATATGCTCGTATACTCGAATTTATCAGTTAAATTTCAACACTTTTATTTTTTTGACATACACACAATATGAAAATCAATAGCTTAACCAGAGTTTATAAAAAGTGTGTAATAAGAAGTGAAGAAAGAGGTGAATTTTTCATTTTTAAGCCATTTCTAATAAGTGTGTGCTTGAGATATAAAACTTGATTTAAAATTGGATTTATAGGAAGACATACCATGTTTGTCCTGCATTTCAGAAATCCTCTTGTCCAAATCCTTTTTGGTGGGTCGTATTTCGTTCTTTAACTCTCCATAGGCCAACTAAAAATACACACAAATACAAATCTTAGTATTTTTTTAATACTAGTTTTATTGTTAAAAGTATTTAAACCTCCTTCTCCAAATTGGCAATTTCATCGTTTAGACGCAAAACTTCTCGCTTCGAGTGCAACAGATCAGCGTCGCCGCGATCCAAACGTTGACGCAACGAATTGATCTCCGCCATTAGACGAGCTGTCTCCGTTTTGGTCTCCCGAGCAGCCCGATCCAACTGCAGACGCAGTGAGGTGATATCCTGTTCCAGTGATTGCTTCTCTGCATTCAATTGGGCCATGTCCGCCAGGAATGTCGTACGATTTCCCGCGTAATTCCATTTTTAATTCATCGATCTGGGAATTTCTATTGGCCACATCGCGTTTCAGATCGGTTTCATAACGTTTCTGGCGTTCCAATTCCAATTGCAGCTTTAGCCACCTGTTCCCACTGGGTACTTAGATCACCGCCCAGCTGATCCACTTGGCTGTTGTATCGCCTCTCCGCACTCGCCCGCTCGTCGGCCAATCGTCGTGCCATCTCGTGCTGCAATTCCCGCACTCGCTCGTGTTGTCGGTCCAGCTCGTCCCGAAGGTGACGCACTTCCAACTAAAGAAGTTCATTGGTTAAATATGGTTTATATATATACAAACGACTACAAAATACCCTATGATTCGCTTGGATTACTTTTATCACCCAAAGGGAAAGGGAGTTGGAAAGGGAGTCCCGACTGTTAGATAACTGTTACCCAATCGTTTGTTAGGTTAGCTGTACCTTTTAAAGTCTATAATATATAGACTCTATATAAACTTCAACAAGTATAACATAGCCTACTCAGAAAGACTACAGTCGAGCGAGCCGACTGTAAAAGACCCCGTACTCATTTTCCTTACAATCAGGTAATTTACCGACCGATTTGTCCTATGGAAGCTATACGATATGGTAGTCCGATACGGATTAAACTTGGCGAGGATAGCTATGATTATAATATACACATATTGTGTGAGTTTAGTTGCTATAGCTCAACTAATACCACATGTCTTCATACAAATTTCTTATACCAACCGATTTTTCCTTTGGGGGCTATATGCTCAAGTAGTCCGATTTGTGGCCGATTAGTTCTATGATTTTAGGTGAGGTAGTTTTATGACTCTAGCTCTAATAGACTCTTATGTGCAGGAGTTAATACAGATAGACTAAAACTACTGCTCAGAAATAAAAACATTTTTGGAAGACCTAGCAGACCCCTTCGCTCTTTTTAACTACAGAGCTCGAATAACAGTATCTTTACCCATATTTCCAAAGCTTCTATTCCTTATTAAGCACTTTTTTTTAACAACCTAAGCCAGTCCCTTTACTTTATTAAACTACAGGGCTCAAATAGTGTCTGATATTCTATATCCCCAAATTAACTGATCTTACCTCTGCCTGTGATCGTTCCATTTGTACTAGATCACTTATGTACCGCTTGGAACTGGCGCTTGTGTTGTGATTCTGGGACTTGGCCTCATCAAGCATTCGCTGCAGCTGCCGCACCGTCTCCTCGAGAGCCGTTTTGTCCTGCTGCAGTGACTCCAGCTGCTTGCGATGCGTCTCACAGCTGACACCGCTGCCCAAGGTAGCGACGGCGGTGAGGGGATCAATGTGGGACAACTTTCGCTTGAGGTCTTCATTTTCGGTCTTGAGACGTTTCAAATCGATGCTGGCCTGCATGAGTTCAGCCTCCAACTCGCTGATACGTGCCTCGTAGACAATGTTGGGGGCACTGGCATAGCGTGGTGACTGTACCTTCAAATTGGTCTTGCGTGGCGTTGTTGGTGTCTTGCTGCGATTGCCAGCATACAGCAAATGCTCATCGCTGTCCGAGGAGGGACTGGTGGTGGTGGTGGTAATTGCTGTGGGTTGTGACATGGGCTTGGATGTGCCAGTTCCCAGGGCTGCCAACTCGCTACGTGCATTCTCCGTCAAATGCTCGTTCTCATTGATCACATCCTTGACCTTGCCCAGTAAATTGGACAACTCGTTGCGACAGTACTTGGACTCCTTCTCCAGCTGCTCAATGTAATCCTCCTGCTTCTCTATAAAGTTAAAGATCTCAACCGGTGCTTGAACACTGTCCGTGGGTAGGGTTGCCACCGGCACACTACTGGGATAGAGCGTTGGAGTGCTGGCTAGATTCTCCTTGGAGGCGGAGAGATAGCCAGTAGTATAGCTCTTCTTCGGACGATATGTGCTCATACGCGACTTCTGACTGGGCGACAGATACTTGGAAATGTCCGAGAAGACGGGTCTTTCGATGACCTAGAAGAAGCAGTATTTCCAATCTTACTACTACTCTTTGCGCTCTTCTTCTTACTACAACTCACCGATAAATTATCCGAGAAATTATCGCCGGAGTCCTCGTTGAAGTTTCGCAAATAGGCGGCAGAACCACTGACCATTTTGGGCGTGGCCACATACGAGTTATCGGCCAGCATTACCTTAAGGCGACCAACGGCCTCGTTGTAAGCAAAATTGGTATAATCCATGGTCTTGCTCTTCTTACTAATCCCCTTCGAGGACTTCATCGAGAAGTTCCTAAAATTTGTTAACGAAAAATACGCGAGATTTTTTAGCTTTTTTCAACCATTTCAGTTCACATCCTGCACTCTTTTTGGGTCTTAACAATATTTTCGATACACGAGTTGGCCACAAACTGAAATTGAAACTGAATTTTTTTTCCATTTTCCATTTTGGGGTGACAAATGCTGCACTTGTGCCACGGTTACCGGGACAACAAGTTGGCCAAAATACAAATGTGTTCAGTCCCTTAACCCTGCCAAAGTGTTACCCTGTATGTGTGTGTGCATACATAGGTATATCAGTCCTTATGTGACCATGTGTATACAGTCGTCATGCTTCACTGCACACACACACACACACACACACACACATAATTTTTTTTCCTTTTTCTCCTCTTTCCATAGTTTTATGTTTTTAGTAAGGGTTGCTAAATCTATGCTAGAACTAAAGACCTGTATTCAATTTTATTCCTTTTTAATTGGTTAGCTAATCTTAAATTCAGTGGTTAAATAAATCTTAAAAAATGGAATAAAAGTACATATATTTGTTATATTTTAAGATAACGTATTGAATCTTAAATTTATACAGAAAAACATTCAAAACTATGTGATTAATTATGCCAATTTACAAAAGGAACGAATTTAAAAGTCTAGATAGTTAATCTTACTCAATTTATACTTTTCTCAATAAAACAAATTATTTCAATTTCATAATTAAAATTTTACTCTCCACAAAAATCATGTATGACATTATGACATATATTATATCCACCTATCAAAGTGAGACTTATTGAAAAACATTATTATTCTACATAGTATTTAGTAGTAGTAGTATATAGTACATACTTTATTTTTTAATAGTGCTATAAATTAAAATATTATTTTAATAAAAAGTAAATACAAAAAAATTTCAAACATAAAAAATTTTATTTTTATTTAATATTATTTTAAATTTTATATTTTTATTGAATTATTTTGATGTGAAATAAATTAAAAAATAGCACACACAAGATTATTTATCAGATAATACGTAAACGAACTTCTAATAACAGGTCTTTTATTTCTTTTGATAAGTTTAACAAACTAAAAATAATTTCATATTTTAAAATCACAACATTTCAAAAAAATTGGAATTTTAATTTTTAAAATCAGAATATTAATAATTAAAAAATATTACTTATAAACTATTAAATGTTTTATCATCGTTACAGTAAATGTTACTTTAGGTCTTAAAATATTTGATAAAAAATCTTTTGAATTTTCCTTAGCTTAATAATTTTTTATTTCAATTATTCCAAAAATACTGTAAAATTTTTACAAATGTTTAAAAAGATTTTATGTGTTCATGAAGGTTCGGAAAAATTGAAGGAATTATATTACTTAAGGTGACTAAAGCGTTGGTTTGAGTAAAGTTAACAAAGGAAATTCTAACTCAATTCATATAAATTTAAGTATTTCTCAACTAATACAAATTCTTCGGAATCCCCAGAAAAGCATATTGTTTTCATGACAAGTTTTATAAAAACATTTTTTAAATTCTTCTCAGAGTCCAGAAAAGTTTCTTTAAAATAAATAATTTTTCCCACAAATTTTTAGAGACTTAAAAAACTCTTTAAAAATTTATAATAAAATTTGTTTATACAGAAAACTTCATGTAAATTTTCGGCTTTGACACTGACATTACCTCGATCGGCGTTTAATCCTGCCCGCGGCGCTGCTAACGCTGCAGATACTCTCCCTGTCGGAATAACCGGATCCGCGGTTTTGTGTCAGATTACGCAAATTCTCTGTTGTCAGCAGCGATGTCAAATTGTTTAGGTTACAGTTGGTGTTGCTGTTGCTGTTGATGTTGCTGTTGCTGTTGCCGACACTCTGCGGTTGGGTTTGCGAATGAGCGCGAGTACTTTTCAAATTGTACAAAGGGGCGCCGTACTTGAACAAATTTTCAGTTTTCATTTTACACAAAGGGCGACGTGGCCAACATAGAGGTGTAAAAGGGGAAGTGGAAGCTAAACAAACAACTGGGTCTTGAGGCAACAACAAACACAGAAAGAGGCGTGGAGAGGTGGAGAGAGTCTTTGGGAAAACTTTGTTGCGATTTTGTTGTGCAATTTGACTGGCATGCAATGTTAAGTAGGGAAAGCACTTGTGGTATGCACTTCCTTCCGCTTTGCGGTTATGTTTTAATTGTTTCTTTGAGTAAGCCACAGGATGCGTTCTTAAAACGCGACCACGACGGCGACAAAACGACAGGAAGACAGGAAGACACGACGACAGAGCGTTGAGACGCGTTGAAGTTTAACTGAAACGTTTGCATTGAAAAGTCAAAGCTTTTATAGACTCGGTTTCAAACACACAATTCTCACTGACATGTCCTGACATGATGTATGGCAACCAGGCTGTATTTTTGTTGTTTTCCAGAGGGGTAGAAGGTAGTACTGCGTGTCTATGTGTTTGTGTTTGTGTGTGTGTAGCTATATAAGTAGTTTAGTGTGCTTTTAATGTGTTCGGTGCCATGACGTGCCCAACCAGAAATTCCACAGCATAATGTTAAACATTTGTGGTGCAGACGATTTGCAATGCAATGAATGACAATGGCGTCAACCCAAAGGGGTTCACTGTCAGTGCAGTCAATTTAAATAATTTAAAGCTATATTTAGCAGGTCGAAAAGTTAATATTTGTAAAGTAATCACTTTTAAGAATATAAAACCATATCTTTTGGACTCAGTTTTTGACTTAAAAATATTTTAAAATGATTTTTAAATCAAAGTTATATTATAATACAAATTATAACATAGAAATATTTATATAGAAGCAGAGAAAAATCAAAGAAATAATTTTCTATTAGCTTTAAAAATATTTAATTATTTTTTTTTAAATAATCTTTTTATTCTAAAGTATTTATTTCTATTAATTTATTAATTTACTACCATTTAATCTTCTTTTAAAGAAATTAATCGATTTAACGCCATCTAAATTGTCTTACCCCACAGACCCCCCCAAATAGCGACGCCTCTGGTGAGCAATTTCGCGGTGCGTCTGTTTGATCGATAGCTCAAAATGGACGACGTTTGTCGCCACCAATGTATTGAAAGCACGCTCAGACATTTGTGCCAATATTGGCTTGTATCTTTACTGCAATCTGCTTAACCCCTCTCTCCACACTTTTCCCCTCCTCTGCACTCCCAACCCTTCACATACACTTCTATTCCGGTTGTTCAACTCACAAAACCGAAATGAGGCCAAAAACGTTTTTCCCTTAGCAAAACAAAATTTCGTTGCATATTTTTAGGGTTTCGGTTTATATATAAAATTTTACTTTGGAGTTGCCATTGACAGTTACACTGGAATCCTGTCTGGTTTATAGTGTATAATCAAAGTATTGACAGCATTGCTTGGGGGATTCCGTTGCTAAACGCTCACAAATTAGTGCCTTCAACTAGGTTTATGTTTATATTTATGCTCTGGCAACTAAATGCTCAAGAATCTGGCATGCAAAAGCTCAGAGCATAACAAGGTCAAATGGTAAATGGCAAATAAACCTTTGGCAGGCACAGAAACTTGACATCAATTTAAAGCCAACGAACTGAAAAAAGAGCAAGAAATAACAGCAAGACAGGCACAAATGTATAAAATATACAAATTAAGTCATAAAAGAATAGTATTAGTATGGTAATAGGTAAAAAATACCCTTTAAAATGGGGTCCCCTCGCGTTTAAAAGGGTATCTACTAACACTGTACTAACACTAATTTATATAAGCCACATGGGAATAATCTTATTTTATTTCTTTTAATTTTTTGTTTAATTTTTTAAAGCTATTTTAATGTCTTTGAAGCTAAAATAAATTTTTTAAAATTCCAAATAATATTTCTGTTTATATTTTTATTGTTTTTTCTTTACTTTTATGTTTCTTAGTTTATAACTTAATTAGGAAATGTTCATTCTACTCATATGACTGCTCTCAAGTCGCGTGACACATTTAAATTAACTTTTTTGAACTCATTTCAGAACTCAATCAGGAGCGTGAGCTGCGACAGTGGGTGCTAAAAAGCGTGTCTTATTTTGTTACCAACCTTTTGCCTTTTGCCCGAAAGTGAAAAGCAAACTAAACTTCTACAGTTAATACAATTAAGCCAAGTATTACATAAATATATGTATTAACTTATGTATTTTTAAGCTAAGAATTTAAAGACAGCAGCAAACTGATCGGACGATCGCTGTACCATAACTTATGAGCAAATCACAGACATTTAATAGCTCAAATAACTCAGGAATCAGTGCTGGCTACAAGAAGGGCAGCGTGAAGTGAGGGTTTTAAGCCAAGTTAGCTGAGAGTTGGCCAAGGCGCGCACACAAACACAATCAATCAATGCAATCTCTGTTATCATGAATAATTTCCTAGAGGCATTTCTTTTGGGGGCACTGTAATTGTAAGTGTGTGTGTGTGTGTGTGTGTGGGGTACATAAAACCCTTTTGCTGTTGCTCGAATACGCCCGTGTCGTATCATTATCAGTTTCTTGCGATTTAATTACCAAGGCCGCAATGTCGGGGTCTAGAAAATATATTAAAAACCTTTTACGATAAACGCAAATTTATACTGTGAAAATCTGCAATACAATTCATAAACATAAACAGTGACTAGCATAAGTATATGTATGTACATATATGTTTGTGCGAGTGTGTGCGTGTGTGTAAGTGTTATCGATCGTGGTCAATGTTGTTGGTAACAGCAAAAGGCCCGTACTTGAAGAGCTGCTCAGATCCAGGCTCAGACCAAGTCCAAGTGGAAGCCCTCGGGGCGCTCTCAGCAATTTTCATTGCTGCTGCTGCGGCTGCCGTTGTCTTGGCCATGGCTCTGGACCTGGCTTGGACACTGGCTTTGGTTGCGGTTGTGGTTTTGGTTGAGGTTTTGGCTCAGATCGTTGTCGCGATCTGTGCTGACTTGGCTGGCTCGCTTGCTCTGATTCCGCGTCCAAGCGTCCAAAGCCAACAATGTTGACGACGCCGCTGCAGCAGAGCAGCAGCAGCAGCTATTTACAACACTGCATTCCTGCGTCGCAGTCATTCAAGAAGCCAAAGACAGAGACGCTGGCAGCAGCAAAGACATAGAGAGAGACAGAGGCAGAGAAAGAGAGTGAGTGAGAGAGATAGCGGCAGCAGCAGCGCTGAACTTGTTTCATGCCACTTTGGCTTATGTGTATGTGGTTGAGCGCGCGAGCTCCTTCAACAAATGCTGACCAAGCCGACTGCCTCATAAATGCTGTAATAAGCCCACAACAACAACAACAACCTGAACAATTACAACAACAACAACAACAACAGCAGCAGCAACCACGTTGAATGTGCGCTCGAAACATGTTTATGAAAAGAAAGAAATTCCATTGCAAACAAAAGAGGCACAAAGAGTGATCGGTGGGAGAGGCGTGCTGAGCGCATGCGTGCATGTAATCCAACTCGCATAGCTCTCTCTCACATATACAGCTAAACGCAAACGTACACGCACACGCGCATACCTACACACTACATGCATCTCTTTAGCCTCCATTGCAATTGTATGTGTGAGTAACAATTTTATACGTATCTCTGCACACTTACATACAAACTGCTCTCTTCTCTCTCCCGCTCTCTTACTTTCCCCTCCCAACTTTCTGCATCTACTCTTTGAGCACGTTCGCTTAGCCAGTGGGCATATTTATTTATGCTATGGTGAAATGCCTTGGCCAACATATCGTGTGAACACTACAAAAGTAGCACGCAATTTTCACCAGGCAATCCCATCAATAGCAGGAGCCAGAGCTCTTTCAGGTCGCTGGAAAACCACAGTATATAATATGTAGATGTACATACATATACATACATATACAGATTAATAATTTTATATCCACATTAAATACTTTATGGATTTTTTTTAAGCTCCTTGTTTAATAAATATTGAGATTGGTTATTAAAAACAACATTTTTCGACCAATTTGTCCTATGGGAGTTATAGGTTATAGTTGTCCGATCTAGACCAAACTTGGTAACATACACATAATTTGAAATAAACTTGATCTGCTGGCGAATTAGACGGCCTTTCTTTCCATTCAATTTGGTCTCTCTAGCTCTTATAGTCTCTGAGATCTAGGTGTTTATACTAAAAAACAGACTGACAGGCGGACATGCGATATCGCTATATCGTCTCGGCTGTTGATGCTGATCAAGAATATATATACTTTATATGATAGGCCAAGCCTCCTTTTGCCTGTTATCCACATTTCGTTTCAGACAAACTTAATAGACCTCTCCACGCTCTGTTAGAGTACGGGGTCTAAAAATATGGTTTCTATATCTATTATCGTATCTATAACCAACAAATTGTTTAATGTTTCACTTGTTGATAATACTCACCTTCCCCTTTTGAAACAGTTATAGTATTTTCAATAGTACTAATTTCTCTGTTATATATTTAAGTATTATATACAGACCTTATGTAACTATTAGTATATTTTAGTAGGTATCAAATTTAGTTAGTGCTAGGTATTAGTTTTAGTTTCATTAACCGCAACTAACAGAATTTAGCAAATATTTTCAGTTCTATTGATATACAAAAATCAAACTTGTGGATCAATTATTAAAAGAGTTTCCTCGACATCAGTTGGATATGGCAAAGTTCGCTCCAGTTTATCTGCTCTTTGGAGGTATATATAATATATTTCACATAATTTATTTATAAATTTTCAATACTACTTTTTATCTTCCTTATAACAGTGTTGTTCGTGTTCCTTCTTCCCTTTGGCAAAAGTCAAGAAATGGATCTTCAGAAACTTTCTAAGCAGCTCAGTTCATTCCTTAATGGAGCCAGTGGTGCCCTCAGTTCGATGGGAAAAGCGGGAGAAGCATTGGGAAATCTGGGAAGTGCTAATGCTAATATGCTTGACTCACTCAATGGATTGTTTGGTGTCATGATGAGAACTAGACCTATATACGACGCCGATGGTAAACTATTATATAGTCCACCGAATCAAAGTTATTGATTTCAATTGTTTAACAATTTTAATGAAACTATTGTAATAAAACACTGCAATGCATTTAATTTTTTATTATTTACTTAAACTAAATGGAAGTTTGGGTTTTGTTTAAAATATATATCTTAGTGCCAACTGCAGATTCTTAGGAATTTGACTATATAAATCGGTTTCTTATGTTATATATTTAACAAAATCATTTTAAGCGTAACGGTTATGGCTTAAATAAATTAGTTTCATTTTAATATATTCCATTTGTTTATTAATACATGCTGAAAAGCTTAAAAAGTTCAGTTTATCTGTAGATTAAGTATTATTAACTTATTTAGAGCGGATCTAGTTGGAAATGGCTAAACTCTATGAGGTCTATACTTTATTTAGTGGTAAGTAGAGCTTTATTTTTCTTAAAATCGGTCTCTTATTTTAAAAACCCTTTTCTTAGTAGTCTTCGTATTATGTTTCCCGTTATACGATTTTAATATAGACATCGATAAGGTGCCACAGATTGCAGCTGAAACAGCTTCCAGTTTGGGCGATATAGTCGAGTCCCTGGGACATGCGGGGGAAAGTGCTGGCGATGCCATCGTACATATTGTCGAGGCCAAGAAGGAAGTAGTTAATGCAATTATAAACATTTTAGGCATTTTTAAGAAAAAAAATTAGATTAAAATTAGACTGAGAATGGAATTTATGGTCAAAAACTATGACTAATAGTATATATAATAAATGGAGTAACAAATTGGGTAGATAATGAAAAAAAACAACAATAAATTATTAAATTTTATTTACAATCTATTTGAATAAATTACTTTATTTAAGCCTCACATCAACTTAATCTGTACTATCTACTAATATACAGCTAATCAGTATACACTTACTAAATAAATTCTCCAATAAAATTGTTTAAATTAAACATAGCATACTCACATAATAACTTTGACAACAGCTTTTTAATTGTTAATTAAAATTGATAATTAATTTTGACTACAACAATTCTTAGTTGTTGTTGTTTAATAACAACATGTGTACTCGATCTAAAATTCAAATAAAATCTTAAAGAGACTTAATACCGCAAGTTTGTTGCCTAAGTCTTTAAGTTCAGTTGGCAACGCTGCTCAAGAGCCGAAGAGACGCGTACTCAAAAGGCAAAGAGAGTTTATGCTCTCTCACTCACACACACTAACACAAGCAGTCACATGCTAGCGATAGTCGTTTCTTGCTGGCTGAGGAACTGTGCGCTCTGCCTTTGTTCGCTCAGTTGCCATTTACCTGTTGCCGTGCGCTGTAATTCGTCCAGTGTCGTAGCGGATGAAATTGAATCTTCGGGCGCCGCATTACGTTGCGTGCCTGCCTCTGCCTCTGTTTCTGCCTGACTGCCAGTCAGCCTGTGCGTGTATGTGAGAGAGTGTATTTTAATGTGTGCGTGTGTGTGCTTGTGTGCAAAGCAAAGGCAGCAAAAGCAAAGCAAAAAAATAAAAATAAAGATAACATAAAGCAAAGTAAAAGAGCCACAGTGAAAGATCAAAGCGCACACATGCACATAAATGCTTGTGTATGCACACACACACAATCACAAGCCCGACTTGCAATGAAAATAACGTAGAGAAAAGTTGTGTGAAATGAAATAACAAAAGGAAAATTTAAAATAAATGCATAAAAATATTTCAAATGGAATTCAATGATGCTGCAAAAATTGCCAAATACTTAATGAAAAGTGCAATGCATAAATGAAAATTAAACGTGTGACGTGTATAAAGGAAAGAAAAAAGGTAGCAAATGCTATTTATTAAATTGCAATTCAAATTCTTGTTTTCGTTGCTCTCGCTCTCTCGCGGTCTCTCCTTCTCTCGCTCTCCTTTTATCGCTCATTCGCTGTGTATCGATTTGTGTGGCTTCAGCAAATGCAAAAAGAAAAAGTAAAGACAATAAAAATAATGTTTTGTTTTTTGTGTGTGTTCTTCTATGTGTGCGTGTGCGTTTGCGTGTTCGTGCCAGCTCGTAAAACTGCTAAGGAATAATTGTAGCATACGGATATCCTAGACTCTGTCTTTAGCTGGGTAAATTATTACGCATCTTTTCCCCCACAGGCCACAAGACTTTGCGCAGTTCCCAAACCAGTTGCAAAGTTGTCACATTAAAATCACACCTTCGAAGAAATATTTATTGTTGTTGTTGTTGTTGTTGTTGCAGTTGCTGTTGTTGTGGTTTCTATACATACTATATGCACCATTTTGCCCATAACTCGTTCGCGCTCTCACCGATACAAATACACAGAGACACACACACACACACACGAATACACATACAGCTACACCCTCTCTGGTTGCCTGGCAATTTTGCAAGCAAATTATACGTAAAGGAAGTGAGACAGCCTCAGTTAGAGTCTCTCTAGAGCTGTAGAGTCTCAGCTACAGTGGTTACTCCAACTAGTTGATCTGCATAGACGCCCATTATATGTAACACGCTGCATTCTGTTTGCCATTTGCTGTAAGCAGCTTGTTGTCGTTGATTTTTAGCTCTTTTTTTTTGCTTTCATAACTGGTATAATATTGGTGAAATAGTTATAAACATTAGTGCTAGTTAGTTGCTCATTATGTGCCATTTAAGCCAGACTGGAAAGTCATACAACGGATATGCTCATTGCTATATCAATTCAGAACTAGCATAAATTATAGTAGATGCTAATCGGGACAGTGACTTTCAGTTTTATATGATTTCTTGGAATTGGAATTGGAGTTGGTATTGGACGTTGTCGATATTTCTACACACATCTGCTTAACATGTGTGTGTGCGTGTGTGCCAAATGTTTTCAATTTTATCTATAAGTATAGACAGATACATGAAAAATATACATACTATATATCATTATTTGAGTGCCTGGGGGGTATCGGCAGCAAAACACGGAAAAACATGTGGCAACATTGTCGTTGTGTTTTTTGCTTGTCCGTTTGTTGTTTTGGCTTAAAAAGGTTAAATGTTTATAAATTGTTAATTTGAAATCTGTCAAAGATTTCGACATAACGTTATGACATTTGAACAAAGCACTTTCGTTACACGTAGCATTACATGCATATAAAATATCCCTTCCTCACCCCTACCCTCTACCCACTCTACCCACTCTTCCCACCTTTCCCCACCCACCTTTAGCTGCAACTTGAACTCGGACCGAACAAAGACTGACAAGTCACTGCTGTCTGCCAATTGTTGGTTCGCTTTCCAAATCTCCGGGCTGAAAAAACAAAAGACTTAAACCACAAACTTGATCGACTCGCAAAAATATCATAGGCCAAAAAGTTATGCCCGCCTGCCATAGCCATTTTATGCATTTACAAACAATTTAAAGTATTTTTTTTATAAATAATAAAAAGACAAAAAAAAAAAAAGTAAAAAATGTCAACATATGCTCAATGCAATGACAAGCCAGCAGCCAACTGCTAGCAGCCAACAGTTAAGAGCCAACAGCCGGGCCGGCCAACGGGCCAAGTCAGTCCAACTCAGTCCAGTCCAGTCCATTCCAGTCCAGTCCAGTCAGCCATGGCCCGCAGCTTCAGCGGGCTGGCAATCAAAACCAAAAAGCTTTCAAGCCAAAAGTAGCCGACGACATCGTCAACGACGCCGCCACAGACATGGAAAAGCCGCGCGCCGATTTCAAGAGATTTCCAACAAAACATTTTAAATACCCTTAACGGGTTTAATCACTGTTAAAATCATGTTGTGACAGCCTCTGACAGAATTCATTAATTGAATTTTATTTAAATATAAATATTTAAGAACAATTTTTAACAATAAGGGAAAAAATTGATTCTAAATGCCCATTAGAAAATCAATTCAAAATTTGATTTATAAATTTGTAATTAATTTATTCAAATGTTTAAATGTTTAATGTTTAAATGTCTTAAAAGTTTGATGTATTAAATCCAATGGGTTGTAAAGTTTATTTCTTTATTGAAGGTGTTATACCTGGTTATAGAATCCAAAAAGGGTTTTTTCCATAACCTTAATCTAGTATCTATATCTTAATATGTTCAGTTTGTAACTTCAGCATTATTTAATTATCCTCAAAATTTTCAATTTATTTTACATTCGAAGCATTAAAAGCTTAAAATTTAAACTTAAATATATTATTAGGTTTAACAATTTATCATTTAAGGTTTATTATTTAATATATTTAAAAAAAATATTTCAATTTTTAAATAATAAGATTTGGTTGAAATTATAGGCTTTTTTTATTATACTTATTTTTTAATATTACTAAAATGTATTATAAAACTACAGGTATGATTTTCTATATTAGTCATATTTAAAAAATTATTAATTTCATTTAAAATGTCTAAATAAAAGTAAAAATATTAAAAAAATGACAAACAGTACAAGCTTAAAACAGAGTAAAGTTCGTATATGTAAGGGTAATTCAAAATTCGTTGTGATTGCACAGTAAATTTTTCCTTCTTGTCTACAATTTTGTTGTATGACTTTTTGTAAACTTACTTATATATTTATGTACATATGTATATACATTTCTGTATGATTTTGTAGCGTTTGCAACGGCGCAATAAGCAATGCTGAAATGCATTGGATATTTTATATTATTATTATTATTATTATTTATTTATTTTTGTTATTGTCTGCATTGCTTAAAGATGGTGCCACAGTACGGGCCAGCGATAGAGAAACAGAAACACACAGACACACACACAAGTATAAATACAAATACAAACGCAAATACTCGAGTCACAGAGAGTTGCAGTGCAATTTTTGTAGCTCTCACGGCCACAAGCGACAGTTTTGTATTAGAAACGGCAACTTGTAGCTGCAGCTAGTTACGGGCTTGATGACTACCGTATGAGAGGGTTGTGGGGCGGGTAGGGGGAGGGGAAGGGGCAAGTGGGCAGCCAAAGGTAGCTGGAATGTTGTCGCTGCTAGTTGGCAATGTTGCCAAGTGGCTGACATAGTTGTTGTTGTTCTTGTTGTTGTTGTATTGACGGTTGTTCGTGTTGTTGTTGTTGCTAGTCTTGTTCTTGTTCTTGTTCTGCAATTACAGGGCAAGTTTAGAGTGAACTTTTAAATTTAATTTGTTGTACAATTTATGTGTGGCATATTAGATGAAAGAGTTAGAACTAGAAACGTCAAGCAATGCGGGCGTTCTTATATGCGGGCAATGCCAGCAGCAGCGGCAGCAGTCGTAGATACGCAAAGATACAGATAACCTGTTGTTGTCGTTCTCTCAGTATGTGTTTATCTGTGTGTGTGTTTGTACTTGTGTGTGTAGCAGAAATCAGACAAAACGGTGCTTTACATTCGTTTTTGTTTTTTCTACTCTTTCTCTGTTTTCTCTTCACTTGCTCATCAAGCAGGCAACTTGCATAGCTGACAGGCATCTTTCTCTCTCTTACTCTCTCTCCCCCCCCCCCTCCCACTCCCCCTTACTCACCACACTCTTTCCGTCTCTGTCCTGCTTTAATGAAATGTAATTTGAAAAATTGCGCGCGGCAAATCGTTGACTTGTTGCCGCAACTCGTTGTCGTAGTCATAGTTTAGAATTACAAATATTTTGTCTTAATTAAAATTTAGTTAGTCCGACTATCTAAGTCGCATCACATCGCATCGCATTGCATCGCATGTCGTGTATAAATCTTAAGAAATAAATTAGCGCTGTCGTTCGTCAAGCATTTGTCGCGTTTTGCATTTAGTCGACATTTTTATTGGATTAAGTTTGGCCTGGATTAATCCGCTGTCTTGGATTAGATGCGCCATCATTCACGTCTCTTGTTCTTGTTTCAGTTGTTGTCTAAGTTGTTGTTGTTGTTGTTGTGGCTGTCGCACAGCATGTAATTTGCGGTAAGTTGGCCGATTTTGTTTGTTTCTGTTTCTGTTTCTTTTGGGCTTGTTGTGATTTATTTTGTTTTGTTGGACATTACATTTTGGGTTAAGTGGCGTTTATGCACAGTTGACTGTTGACTGTTGTTGTTGTTGTTTGTTGCTTGTCGCCGCATTCAAAATGTGGGTCATAAAACAAAAGACTTAAGCAACAAACTGGTTCGTCTGCTTTGCCTTTGCATTGGAATTTAAATTATTCCCCGCCAAACAAACGGCCACAATCAATACAGCTAGAATAGAGGCAGAAAGGGAACGTATGAGATAGTCGGATAGAGAGAGAGAGAGAGAGAGCGAGACAGAATGAGACAGAACCTTAACTATTTTTCCATTGATTAATGACAGGTAATTTTCATCCATTGGTCTCGGTTGGAGGGAGTTTACACTTGCAAAAGGGCATTCGCCTCGTCTTCATGGTTCATTATATAAGCTTCGGTTTAATTAGTTTGGCTAAAAAAATGTTTGCAGTTTTTTTAATGAATTTGTCGGCAACACAGAGTGAAATTTAAGTCAAGTTAATGATGATCAAATTCAACAGAATCATTAAAGAAATTGTTCCCAATTGGTGGTCAAATCTAGGGCATTACTAATTTGTCGGGTATTTCAATTATAATGATCAGCATGCTCATGATTACAAACAAAATTAGTAACAATATTTTAATTGAAAACAAAGTCTGTATTAAATTAATTAAGTAACAACAAATTGAAACTTTATTTTAAAATATCTAAAACATTAATCTATTAGTCACTTTCTATATATTTTTACTGTCTACTGTTCCATAATTGGCTATTCAAAAAGTCTAATAGTGGCATACCTATAAATCAATCTACAATGACATTTTCAAATCTCTGTCTATGCATATTTCATTAGTTTCATTTCACACATTCCAAATTCCGTTTCAAACTGAAATTTTGCACTCTTTTCAGCCATAAAGTGTGTCAAAGTCTCGACAACTTTCAATTCTTGTATGCCGATTTACATAAAGTCTATTCAGAGTCGGAGTTTAGCTAACAAAATAAAATAAACAGTTAAGAAAATTAACTTTATTGTTAGATTTCTGCAAATTATTTATAAAATAAAATATATATTTAAAAAAAGGGTTTTATTTTTAGGTTTTATATAGTTCTTATGTGCAGTATAAATTAGTTGTATTTAAATTAAATTATAGTCACTAGGTATTTTAAAGTCGTTTCCACTTCACAGTACATTTTGTGAATGGGTTCAGTTGTATTTAAACTTTTATTTAATTGCTGTAATTATTTAAGCTAGAACTACTCTTTTGAGTGTTTTTAAAGCATTAAATAAGTTTTAAGCTTTTCAGATATAATTTATAAACTTACCTTGACAATCAATGGTCTTTAGTAATGTTCATTAAAATCGCAAGTTTGTTATTAATCTGGTTAGGTCTCTTAATGCAGCTAAACAATAGCTGTGAGTACTTAAAGAATATTATAATTATATTTAAATAACTTAAACTTTATCAAGTGCCTGATATTTGCCTGCTACCAAATGAGACTGGTCTATATAGAACACATTTCCCGAGAAGAAATTATGAAAAGACTTCTAATGAGCATTTTATCTCATCTACGATGGCTGCTAGGGCAATGAAAATAGATTCAAATCTGCTGAAAAATGTACAGAATTTTGTCATTACCAAAGAAGCTGTAAAAAGACTTGAATATATATTATAAAGAAACAAGTAAGAAAGGCTACAGTTGAGCGAGCCGACTGTAAAAGACCCCGTGCTCTTTCTAATGCGCGCTTTTTATATGAATCACTAATCTTCGTCCGATTTGTCCTGTGGGAGCTATAGGCTATAAGCTTTAGTTGTCCGATCTGAACCAAACTTGGTGAGGATAGTAATAATGGCAGCGTTCATCTAATATGTGAATTTGGTCTATCTAGCGCTAGTCGTACTCAAAGACGGACTTTCGTTCCAAATTTAGTGTCTCTAGCTCTTGTAGTTTAGAAGATCCAGGTGACAGACGGAAATTCTTTTATCTTCTCGGCTGTTAATGCTGATCAACAATATTTACACTTTATAGGGTTGGCCACGCCTCCTTCTGCCTGTTACGCACATTTCGTTTCAGACAAGCATACAAGCGTAGACACGGGATCTACAAATTATAATGATATCGAAAATCGATATTTAGTACAAATAAATATTTTCTTTAAAGATTTTAGTTCTCTTATACAAATTTAGTTAAAATTCAGATTAATTATTTTGTTAAAAAGCTCTCAAAAATTCAACTATTTACTTATCAATAAATAACTGTATGAGAATCACAACTGTGAGCTGCTAAAGTCAACAAAAACACTCAACAAAAGATTTAAATATCATGGGTTTAATGAATATTTTTATATACGTACAATTATGTGTACTATAAAACAATAAGAAAAAAAAAAAGTTAAACATAAACAAGATATAACAATAATGAGCAGTAAAACAGCTTTATTTATTTAATCATGAGTATTTTTGAAGCTACTTATGTACACAGAAGTTAACCCACTTAAATTCTGGCTATAAATAAGGCCTAAAACGGTAGTACACTCAATTTACTAGAGATCCCATAAGAATCATGTTATTAAAGGCGACGAGTTTATTGTTAATTATTTCAATGATTTTGCTGCAGTTCAGCAATGCCTGTAAGTGTTGTTGCTTAAATTTAAAAGTTTGTTAATTATTTGTTTATTAAATAAAATTAAATCGTTGTCTAGCGAGTGGAATATGCAACGAGCCTAGAGTTGTGGGTCCCTGTAGAGCCCGAATTCCACGTTGGTATTACGATGCAAACACCAAGCGATGCCGTTCATTCGGATACGGTGGATGTTTTGGAAATAGCAACAATTTTGAGTCATTTAGTGCTTGCCAAAATGCCTGTGCTTAATCTACAAATATAAATAAATTGATTAAATATAGTAGAAAATGTGAATATTTGGAAATTGGGAACACATTTGTGAACGGTCTTTATTAGATTAAATGTTGAATTGTTCTTATTTGCGGCTTCTTTAACTTCTTTTGCTTACGAACTTTCTTCTTTCTCTTCTTGTTCCTCCATATCTTCCAATAAGAATATTCCATTCTCTGTTTACATTCATGTTATGCTTTTTCTGTTAATCCACTGTAAACTTAACATTATTGGTATTCCTACTTAAAAAAGGTGATTGAAATTCAAAAAGAGGGCGTGGCAAACCAATGTTTTTAGTCACATTACATTTGTGCTGTCTCTATGAAGCTGCCTACCAAAATTTGTATTCCCTAGTGCCATAGTTATTGAGATATTTGCCAGAAATATCGATTTTTGAAGAGGTGTGTCTAATATTTGGCTCATTATGGGCGAATGGGGCATGGCATCGAAAAATATAAAGATTCTTACAATGACTGACTAAATATCGTATCTATACAGACTAAATTCGAACTTGTAGCTTTTACCATCGCTGGGATCTGTTTTTTCATACGGACAGACACACAGACATGGTTACATCGACTCTGCTAGTGATTCTGATCAAGAATATACCATATACTTTGTGGGGTCTGCCACGCCTCCTTCTACCTGTTACATACTTTTTACAAACCCAGTATACCCCTGCAGGGAGTTTAAAGTTAATGCATAAGTTCTTATATAAGGTTTAAATCGTATAGAACTTAAATTATATGAAAAATTATAAATTTTCAAAGCTTTATTTAAACTATATAGTTTTATAAAAGAAATTTTGTACCCAAATATTTATACTGCTTGTTTTGTCGCACAAATTTCCTGGCACTGGTAAATCAACTGAATTGAACCAATTTGATGTAGTAAGGACATGCAAATTTCAACAAAACAAGTATGGGAAAGTCCCTTCAGTTATAATCTTAGAGGATTTAATGCTGTATTCTGATAAGTGGAAGATCTCCATTTCTAAAAGTGGTGATTTCCGAGTGTCTACTTTAATTACAGAAACTTGAGCTGATTTAACTCTGAATTTTAGTATTTTTATTAAGAATTCAAAAGTTGGTTCTTAATTTCTTGAAATTTTTAAATGTAAAAAATTTATTTTATACAAAATAATATCGTATTAGATATAGTTTACTTGCTTCCCGAAGACAGAGGTGCCTGCAAAATGACTGTTACTCGTTGGTATTAACCAGGAATGATACACAAAGGTGTAAAGTCTTCAGCTACAGCTGTCTAGGAAATCAGATTAATTTCCTAAAATTCCAAAGTTGTCAAACGAAATGAGAGATACAAACTCATGTTAAGTCAGCTCCAAAGCAAAGTAGTGGAAAATGTTATTAACAAATTCAGTTTTAAGTTAACAAAGTACCTATAAAATTAAACAAACAGCACTAAATGTTCGGTCAATTGGAATAGTACTTAATATCAAAAAAGAAGTAAAAAAATCACTTAAAAAATGAAAATAAAACGACAGCACTTCGATGCAACAGATCAGCAGCTGCACCCACTTTTTCCCTGGGCTCTAGAAATATTTTTATAATTTTTTTTTTCATTTTTTTTCAAACAAAACTTGTCAGCGCCACCCACTTTTTGTTCACTGTACCTATGTGTGTGTGTGTGTGTGTGTGTGTGAGTGTTTGCTTGTGTATGTGTAGGAGTCGAAATAGTTTTGCAGGCCTGGGAATATAACGGGCGGGGCGCTAACAACACGATGTACTCGCAGTCAGCCGCAATGGTGAGCGGTAAGGGGTAAGCGGTAAGCGGTAAGCGGCAATTGGCAACTCCAGCATTTTGCTAAATCAAAATTGACACTATGCAAAAAGCCAACCCACGGAGCGCAAATTGCAACACGGTAGCTAAACACACACACACACACACACACACACACTCACACATACACTAATAGCTGCTGATAGATAGACACACTATGCTACATAGTTGATTGTCGGGCCAGACTGGGGCCAGGCGCTCAGCGTGCCGTGCCACAGAGGCCAAAAGGTGCACGTTGTCCGGCTCCAAAGCAGTACAACTACACATGTATGTACGTGTATATGTGTAAGTGTTTATGTGTGTTTGTGTGTATGCTTAGTTGTTCTCGTTGCTGTTGTTGTTGTAGCTTTGTGGCGCCAAGTAATTTCTGTGTTAGCGTTAGATTTCAACCATGTGCAGACAACGAACACCGCACAAACTCAGCAAACTCGGCAGTTATTAGTTTTATACAGTACGCACAGTGGCACAAACTAGGCAAAACACACAAAAAGTTTTTAACTGTTATTTGTAGGCATAAATATTATTATTCTAAAAATGTATAATTTCCTTGTCGTTTCATGCAAATTTTGTAGTTAGTAATTGATACCAAGCACAGTGGCGCAAAGTACAGAATAAAAAAATTGTTAAAGTTTTGTAAACTTTTTGGTTAGTTTAAAAAAAAAGGCATGTATTTCAAAAAAGATTCCAAATACACTAAGAGCTCTACTTGCGGACAGCTCACTCAGGCGGTACAGCTGCCTTAGCCGAACGAATTTTATAGTCCCAAGAGCATGATTTTCATACAAAATCCGTGCCCTTGGCCGGACAGAAATACTGGAACCGTGGCTGTCCGACCAAGGGAGCTTTCGCTGTTAAATATTTTGGTGTTACCATAAAAAAAAACACAGTTTTCTATCAAAACTTAAGCATTTTCAGCTATATAATTTTTTATTAAATATTGCTAAGCTTTTTATACTTCAACTAACAAATTTGTTTGTTAATTTAGTGCAGTATCGAAATTAAAAAAATTAAAATACAATAATAATTTTAAATTTCTACTGTAGATATATTTAATGTTTCATACACATTTTAAAACTTCCAATAATTTTGCTTTTTAAATACTTTTATAACTTTACTTGGCTTAAATACGATTTGAAATTCTAATTAACTTCCAAGTTTTATTTATAATAATTTTATTTATAAATAATTTTACTTTGAAACAGTTCAAAATAAAAACAAGTTCAAAAATGTAGTATCCTAAATTGTTATAAATAAATAACATTTTGTTATATAAAACTCTTTTTCGAAACTTATAAACAAAACTTAAATTGCTTTACATTTTATTTTACTTTCGATTTTTATTTAGAAATCTCAGCTACCTCGACCCACTGTGCCCACTGGTGTCAGCTTGAATGCCGACTCACTCTGCCGACTGCACTATGGCCACCACCGTGGTGACATTTGCTCATTAAGCGTATTAAATAATTAGTACTTGTTGTTGTCATATTTTATATGCTCAAATGCTTGTCTTATGCCCGCTGAGAGGCTTGGCAGCCATGTGAACAACTTGGCCATAGAGACAAGGACCAGTTTTTCAATAGCCAACTCAAGTGTTGGCCTTTTTGGCTTGAAACGAGTAGAAAATATTGTTATATATGTAAAGTGTTTAATATATGCAGTTTAATTGAATGACCATTGACTTGCCCAACTGAAGAGGGTTCAGAGTAGTACGGAGAGTAGTACTTAAGACTAAGACAACCTCGGGGCAGCATTTGAGGTGAAAAACATTGGAACAATTTCAAAGAAATCTAAGCCAAATGAAGCCTTGAAATGCACTTAAAAGAAAATAGAGCAATTGATCAACCCTGACTAAACTATTTATAGATTATCTATAGTTTAATTAATGAAATTTAACTTTTTTAAGTATTTAAAATTTATAAAATATTTCTTATAAATGTAAACACTCCCTTGGTTAACAGAGTGTTTAAATTAAATATTTGACAGCCAGGAAAGTCAACAAAAAGTTAGTAATGTTTTAGCCAAAAGAGCTTTGAGTTAAGAAACAAATATTTTATTATATTTGTATTGTTGTAACTGATTCAACAAGAAATTCGTGATGTTAATTTATGCAAATTGCCTGCTGTGTTGCCCAATGAGCCATTTGACACTTTTGGTCGACACGCAGCTGAAAATTTGTTATTAATTATTTATTGTCTAAGTATTGTTAATTATGGCAAGCAAATACCAAAAAAAGATCTCTCTGTCTGTCTGTGTGTCTCTTAAATCGAGTCAAGACTGTGGGCCTTTGGGGCCTTTTCCTTTTCTTATGTTTTCTTTTGGATTTTGTGGAATCGAACCGATCCGATGCGAACCAGTTGAGCGACATTCCATTTGAGGCGCGACAGGCGGCGTCCATTTCGGAGATGCTAAGATTAATCAGCTGCCATAAGCCAAATGACAAGACATATTTTCATTTTTTATTCCATTTCGACTTTATTTTTATACTCTCTGCAAGAGAGAGTATATTGTGTTTGTGAAAAGTATGTAAAAGGCAGAAGGAGGCGTGGCAGACCCCATAAAGTATATATATTCTTGATCAGCATCACAAGCCGAGTCGATATAGCCATGTCCGTCTGTCCGTCTGTCTGTCTGTCCGTCTGTCCGTCTGTCCGTCTGTCTGTCTGTCCGTATGAACAAACAGATTTCAGAGATGGTAAGAGCTACAAGTTTGAATTTGGTCTCTATCGACTCGATATTAAGTCAGTCAATACAAGAATCTTTTTTTTCCGATGCCACGCCCCGTTCGCCCACAATGAGCAAAAAACTAGAAACACCTCGTAAAAAATTGATGTTTTAGGCGAATATCTCAGTAAATATGGCACTTAGGAACACCCATTTTGGTATGTAGGTTCCTAGAGACAGTATAATTGTATTGTCATCAAAAATTTTGGACTGCCACGCCCCCTTTTCTCACAAGAAATAAGATAATTTGCAAACTTTAATGCCGATTTTAAGGCATATGTTCTTATCGTACAGTATTGTTCTTTCACATTCGTTTAAAGACAAAATATATTAAACTATCCTGAAAGTTGCATCTTAATCGGACAATAAACAAAAGAGCTAGACATGTAATAAAGTTGATAATTGAACGCAATGCCAATGCATGTGTGCGAGCGAGATAGAAACATACAAACATGTGAGCGAACGTTTTCGCTGCTTGCGTAGCTTAGCGACAGCGCTGCTCGCGAATGCTGGCTGTGCCGAGCAATTGTGTATGTATAACATATACACAAATACATATGTGCGTGCATACTTCTAATGTCAAATGTATATGTGTGTGTATACATACAATCAGATGTTTTTGTTTCAACGTGTTTTGTTGCAAGTATCAATTGATATACCCGGCTACCGATTTTATTAAAATGATCGAAAATAAAATGCAGAGAGTATTCTACGGTCGGGCGTGCTCGACTGTACTTTTCTTTCTTGTTTTTTTTGGACTTGTTGCCTTTCAAATGCGATCTGTGGCCTAGTGTTATTATTGTTATTATGTTTATTTATGGCATTGCTAGAGAAAAAATTAATTTCAAATTTGATTACAATAAAAATAAAGCCACACACACACTCAAACACACACTCGCACACACAAAGACACACTCCCATCTCAGTTCGAGACACTTGTAAGCAGCATTTGATTTACGTGTTCCAAAAATGTGCCCAAATCTTGGCTAGGTAGGCAAATGAAAGACCCATCAAAGTATCTTCAGCTCACTCTTTTACTCTTTCCCTCTCACTCACTCTCTCTCGCACTGTCTCACTTTATATGTAGTGTGTGTGTTTGTGTGTGTTTACCGTGACAGCCCAACCCAAAATGCCACACAATACTAAAGAAGACTTCGAGCAAAAGATTTAACTAAATTTATTGTTTTCTATTTAGATAAATACACGAGTATTTTAAGTAAATTATGCAAAGTCGCCTCTAAATAAATATTATAGATGAGCGTGTCCAAACAGGCGCATACTTCTTTCTATGTTCTATTTGCCGGAATTGGGTTACTTTCAGCCATAATTTCAGGTCTTAGGTTATACCAACAACAACAGCTACAATCACAACAATAATCGTCTTTCTGGCCAAAACTACAGTTGGCCACGGTTTAGGCTTTAGAACAACCCACGCCTGGCTTCGACTGTGACTGTGGCATCGACTGTGGCTTTGGCTTATGATTAGAGTTTCCAATGCTCAAAAAGAGTCACTTCAAACTGGTTTCTTTTTTGCCAAAAACTCAAATGTATTTTAGCCAATGAATGGAGTTAAAGCTAAAGCTGAAGCTGGAGATGAAGCCAGTGCCGTGTGGCTCAATGATCGTTGATGCCAATGGAAATATGACAGCATACGTGTGTCTACAGAAATAGAAACAAATCTACAAAAACAAAAAAAAAAGAACGACAAATAATTGGTAGACGCGTGGGTGTGTTTGCTTATTACTTAGTTGTTAAATTGTTACCAAAAAATAGTTAAATTTATACAAAAAGTTTTTTAACTGGCGCCGAATTTCTATAGCTAATCAAGTTAAAGAAATCTTTGGTGTCGTCGCGTGGGTTTCTGCAGAATTTAAAGTTTTGAATTCTCCCAAAGGTCAAATGCACTCCAATCAGTGGAGGTGTGGCCCAATAACAAATATATTTATACATATGCATATAAATATATGTATTTATATATAAATTTATACGCATTCAGTTTGGCTCAACTGGAGTCGTCGTAAAAGCAACTTCTTCGTGCTGCCCACACTGGCGGCAATCTGCAGTCCAATCCCATGGCCATTGGGGCTTAATAGGCACTAGACTTTAGACATTAGACACTAGGCGCAGGCTATACACAATTTATATAAGTTTTCATTTATTTTACTTTGCTTGACGACCACGACCACGACAACGACGACGACGACGGCGACCATCTCGATGACCCAAATTCCATTGTGCGATTGCTCATCCAAACAGGCACTCCACTTCGCTTAGCATGTGTGTGCTAAAGTTGGGAGTGTGTCGTGATTGCTCCTCGTGACACGACCACACGCACATATGTTGTTTTTTGAATACCCTGTAAATGAAAATTATGTTTTATAGCGAAACTAATTAAAATCCATTTCTGTCTTACTTTCAGACTTGTGTTCTAAGAGCGAAGATCGCCAAATAATAAACAATTAGTGAAATCAAAACTTAACACTGTGGACACTAGTCCACGCTAGTGACGAAAGCAAACATGTCGCACAAGACGAGCAGTAGACGGGCCACAGATCTGGAATGTCCGCTTGCATCGCTTGGCCGCAACAGCAATGCTGTGCGGGATCAGTTGGCAGCGGCTCATTACCATCATCCGCATCCATTGAGCTCCAGTCCATTGGATCCGCAGGCCTACAAAATGTCCCGAAAGTCACCAAATCTCAGTCTGAATGTAAATGACACTGTGGCCAGCGGAGAGCTCTATTCACTCGGTTCACGCAGCTCCACGCCGCACAGTGAACAGCAGACGCCATCGACGGCAGCTGCGGTGGCAACCACAGCAGCTGTGCTGCATATGGTGCAACAGAAGGCTGCCACATTCGAGTTACGTGGCCGTCATCCGCGGCACGAGCAGTCCAGCTATGGTGCACACTCCACCGCCTCCGTAGGTCGTCATGTGCAGTCAAAGAAATCCACCGAACTCCAGACACTGCCGGCACCAGCGACGAGAACAACGGTGCCAGTGCCACAACCACGTAATTTTCTAACACTGGACTGGCTGCACGGCAACAGTGCCGACACGGAGGATTCCAGTGACAACAATGCTGGCGTTGGTGGCGGTGGTGCTGCCAATGGCAGGCGACGTGTTCAAGTTCAAAGTGGTCGCTGTAGTGTGCCCACGGTGCTCGGCAATGGCAACAGTGCCCAGTATCTGCTGGACAAGAAAATGGAGTCACTGTATCTAGGGAATGCGCTGCGTGCACTACCCCTCGGCGCCGAGGCAAGCCAGTACCAGAACGAACGCTACTATCTGGAGGACTACAGCAGCGGCAGCGGCAATGAGCGTCTACCAGGTGAGCACAGGAGGATTATCTGGGGAGGAGAAACATGATTAATACAGTTTTAGATTGATTTGACTTTGATTTAGTTAAGCACATACCTTAGTTGTTGCTACTATCTTTTAGAACACGATTAATTAATGCCAAAGCTATGATCAAAGTCGTATATTTTCTTAAAAGAAGTTGTAATTAAGTCAATTACTTGCAATCGAAGAGTTGTTAACTATTTCAATTACTTCAGTAATTGCATAGATTACAAGTTCTCACACTTTTTAATTGTATGGAATTACTGAAGTAATTTCAATGGTTAAAACTCTGCGATTACAGAGTTTCGCAACATTAAAGCAAACTCCATTATAAAGATCTAACATCATTTCATGATCTTCCACAGAACGTCTGCATCATCCCCGCAACTCCAGTCCCAGCGAGACGAGCGGTTCGGATCGTTATTTGTTGAATCGCAGCACCAATTCGCCCGCCAATGCCTTCCAGCTGGATCACCATCACACCAAAGTACAAAGCCTCTCCGATGGCCTGTGCAATATGGGACGCTTTTCACCCAGCCTGGATCAGGGCTATGCCACACTGGTATCGCCATCGCCAACTGGTCATCATCCGAGCAGCACGACTGGCTTGGGGGTGACCACCAGCAACAAGAATAGCAATGCCAGTGTTGTTGGCGGTGGTGTCATCGCCAGCAGTACACCCACCACAACACCGAGGCGAGGATTGGCCAACAGTGGCAGCGTTACAGCCACCGCTATTGGACCACCGCCCTGGAATCGCAAGGGTCCCTATCGCTGTGGACCGTACTTTGAACGCCTGCCCGACGAGACCGTTGTCCGCATCTTCAGCTGGCTGGACAGCTGTGAGCTGTGCAATGTGGCGCGAGTCTGTCGCCGCTTTGAGCAGCTCGCCTGGCGACCTGTGCTCTGGAAGTGCATAACGCTGCGGGGCGAGCATCTCAACGGTGACAAGACACTGAAGATGATATTTCGGCAACTGTGCGGCCAGAGCTGCAATGGCGCTTGTCCGGAGGTGGAGCGTGTCATGCTCGCCGATGGCTGCCGCATCTCGGACAAGGGATTGCAGCTGTTGACACGCCGTTGTCCCGAACTGACGCATCTTCAGCTGCAGACCTGTGTGGATGTCTCCAATCAGGCCCTCGTCGAGGCGCTCACCAAGTGCAGCAATCTACAGCATCTGGATGTAACCGGTAAGTAATCAATTTAATCAAAAGTATCGAGTATTAAAATATAATCTTCCCTTACAGGATGCAGTCAAGTGAGCAGCATTAGTCCAAATCCACATGTGGAGCCACCACGGCGTCTGCTGCTTCAATACCTTGATCTGACCGATTGCATGGCCATCGATGACATGGGCCTCAAGATCGTGGTCAAGAACTGTCCACAGCTGGTGTATTTGTATCTGCGACGCTGCATACAAATTACAGGTAAGTTTTTTTTTGCAGGTAAAACAAAAGTACTTGAGTTTCATAAATTGATTGCTTTTAGATGCGGGTCTGAAATTCGTGCCCAGCTTTTGTGTATCGCTCAAAGAGTTGAGTGTCTCGGATTGCGTCAACATCACCGACTTTGGCCTCTACGAGTTGGCCAAATTGGGCGCCGCTCTGCGTTATTTATCCGTTGCCAAATGCGAACGGGTTTCCGATGCGGGCCTCAAGGTCATTGCCCGTCGCTGCTACAAACTGCGGTATCTGAATGCACGCGGCTGCGAGGCCGTTAGCGATGATTCCATCACGGTCCTGGCTCGTTCTTGCCCTCGGCTACGTGCCCTGGACATTGGCAAGTGCGATGTCAGCGATGCTGGTCTCCGGGCTCTAGCCGAAAGCTGTCCGAACTTGAAGAAACTCAGCCTGCGCAATTGTGATATGATAACGGATCGGGGCGTTCAGTGTATAGCGTATTACTGTCGTGGTCTCCAGCAGCTCAACATCCAGGACTGTCAGATATCCATTGAGGGCTATAGGGCGGTTAAGAAGTACTGTAAGCGCTGCATCATCGAGCACACAAATCCGGGCTTCTGCTGAGGCTGTTGTGCATGGATCCAGGATCGATTGATTGATTGATTAAGACATAGAGGCAGGCCATATGAGCAAAGATGTTCTAAACAACAAACAACAAAAAGTAAACAATTTTAGCTGTAAATTCCGTATTGTATGTAAATACATACTTACTTTAAATATTTAAGCTGCTTGTTGTACATATTGCCAAGTTTATAGAGCATTTGTTAGTACTTAAGTAGCGCGCCTTTTTAGACTAATTCTTGCTTAATAAATTATTTCATATAACCCTCACGGAAATTCTTTGAAATTCACGAGTCGAGGTAATGGTACATATCGGGCAGGAAGTTTGGAAGGCTTTCCATTGGCTTCTTGGAAGTTGGCGTCGTTGGAACGTTGCGTCGCGATTTCCCGGCATTCCAGTTGATTCCCTTCAAAAGCGATATCATTTTGACTTTCGCCATTTTTGCACGCTTCACATACTGAATGTAGGAATACAAATCATGTACATCACTAATTAACAACATCATTTCCTCGTCAATGCTCTTCAATTTCTCTGCGCTTGCTTCTAAATTATTTATTATTCGTATCACACTTTTTTCATTCAGCTTATTTTTGGGCATTTGGTGAGTGAAACGTTCCGTTATGTCCATTAACTTGATCCGATCGAATAGAGTATCAGCTGGTAACCGCTTTTTCATTTTGAGCAGTTTTGATTTCTTTTTTTTCGATAGGTTCCCTTTATATTGATGTAAATAATTCGCTATCCAACTACGCAAATTTTCCATCATTCCCAATTTGTCCGCATATTTTTGGCCATCCTTAGCAATATCGAATTTAAACTGCGTATGCTTTGTTAGTAACCATCGTATACTTGCCATTAAACGATTTGTTTTCCACTGATCTCTGTAATGTTCCATGGAAAGCTTACCGAATGTTTCTTTCCATTTTTCTTTTTTCAACTTGACCATTTTTTTTTTTAATTTTGAATGATATACAAGTGATCCAAATAGACACCAAATATTTAAATATCATAATGTTATCGATTTCTTATCGATCGGCCACCACAGCAAAGCTAGGCGATATCGGTATCCATAACGGTCACACTTTTAGTCTTTGTAAATGGGCAGCACCAAATAGCCAGTGCAACCAAGCACTCACTAATCAGCTGTTGCGGCTTGCTTTATACGCTGTGACTTGTAGGTTAGATACGTTGTATAATGACAAATAATTTAATTTTTGTCTAAGCTTACTTAGTACATCAAAATTAACTTACGATTTTGACAATAAATTGGTGAAACCGGTGGAAATATGGCGAAATACATAGCACAAATTATAGTTCTCGGCGGCCAAGCGATAGGGCGTGCGTTTGCCAAGGCGCTAAAGCAAGAGATTGCCGCATCTCAAGAGGCTGCCAAGCGTGCCGGTGGCGGAAGACAAGGAGACCAGAGTGCCGAATCGAACCTACGTACTGGTATGTTTACTTATTTACATGTATGTAATCGTTCAAACTTAAAACGTTTGTATTGCCTGCAGGTATGACACTGGAAGAGGCCAAACAAATTTTGAACGTGGATGATTTGAAGAACACGGACAATATTGTCAAGAACTACGAGCATCTATTTAATGTGAACGAGCGCAGCAAAGGTGGCTCATTTTATATTCAATCAAAAGTTTTTCGTGCAAAGGAGCGCTTGGATTATGAACTGAAAGCGCAAGAACAAAACACGAAATCGAAAGGCGAGCAGCAGGCAGAGGAAGCGCCCCAAAGCAGGACAAGACAAAGACGCTGAGCGATAATTGTGCTTTCTACCTCCAAACGAAACTAGCTTTAGTTTTTAATTGATTAAAATAGCTGTTAAGTAGAAAAGCCATGGTTTGATGTTCTGTAAATATCTATTTAGATTGTGTGTAAACACGAAATTTGTAATTTAGCATGCGTCCACAACATTTGTGGTATTGCCAATAAAATCATGTGTTTGATGTATGACAACCCTGTTATGTTATTACGTTTGCAAGTTGGCAGCGCCATCAGCTGTTGCTGGGCAGCACTGTATAATAATATCGGAGAAAGAACAAGGCCAAACCATTAAACGCTACGCATCTGAATTGTTATTGTTGTTAAATATACATTATTAATTGTGTACAATCAGACGTGTCAATTGTTTATTTAGTTGTGGCCAAACAGCCACCACTAACGACGCAAAACAGCTGGCACATGCGCGAAAATACATAGAAATTCCAGCACAAAGCAAACGCTGAAAACAACCACCAAAATCAACGACGGCAACTTTCCACAGAGTACAAGGTGGCAATCTCAGCTTTTCTTTTGGAGCGCTGGCTTTTCCGTTCGAGAGAACGCACCACCACACGCTATTTGAGAAAAGAAAATTCCGTTGCTCATTCAGTTTTCAGAGGACCTTCGACACAGGCAGCCGAAAATTCAAGTTTTGCTCGTTTTAACTGGCAAGACAACAAAAAAGAAATAAAAGAAACTCTAACTCAAGTGGTAATTTATAATCGTTACGTTTTATCTAGTATAAAAGGAGTCGGAGGCGGAGAAGTGCAAGAAAACCAAGCGTGGCAAAATATCGATTAAACGCGACATTTTCACAGTGCGAATAATTTTGACAATTTTATCTGGTGTTATTTTGTAATAATACGAATTATTTTGCCTATATATTGATTTTCGTTGCCATTGGCAAATGTTCCATTTGCATTGCAGTAAATTTTTATTGTTTTTCTATATTCAATTTACAGCGTGCAAACATAATTAACAGTAAAAACGCAGAAATTTACATAACTTACTCGTTGAAAGTGAAACTAAATTTGCAGTGCAAAAAAAACCTATTACAAAATTCCTGTCAAGTGTAACAAAATTTAATCGGAGGAAGGGAGACAAAGCAGCAGCAACGTTTGCAGAACACGACAAGAGAGAGTCCATTCGCAGCGAGTGCTCAATTCAAAGAGCCTACAGCGTGAGAGAGAGAGAAAGAGACAGACAGAACGAAAAGAGAGAGGACGGAAAAAGAACAAGAGAGCGAGCGATTAAAAGCATCAACACCCCAAAAAGTAAGCGCCTCCTTCGTGGACACGTTTCTTTTTCGAAGCTTTCGTCGCATCGACTTCGACTAGCATTCGTATAGCATTCGTTTTGTGTATTCACGACAACGCCAGGCTAATCCTTTCGAGCACTGCAAAAAGGACACACACACAAACACACATTTATATATAAAATATATATATAAAAAGAAAACGAAAAATCCAAATATGTTTTCGGGTCTAACAAATCAATTCACCTCACTGGTGGGTGCAGTCAAGGGCGGCGCTGGCGACGAGGATGTCCCATTGCCCACAGGCAGCGATGCCGCCACTGGAGCAGCGACCACATCATCAGCTGAACCAGTGGCTACATCAGCGGAACAGGATGCTGCTGCTGCTGCCGCCGCCGGAGGCGAGGGTCTCGAGGGCGAGGAGGGTGCCAAAAGGTAAGTCGCAATTCCCATTCCATGTTCCATCATCATTAATTGACGTATCTACGTGTATTTCTCGATATCTTCTTAGGCCAGATAAGCGTAATGTTTATTATCATTACTTTCATGTAGCTACCGTTCAAGGCCAACTCCCGTTATCTGGCCAGTAGCAGCAGTTAAGCATGTTTCGGGTTCCATAACCCTATTGGCATTTCAAATCACAACTCGCTTTTGTTCTCCTTTGTCTCCAGCTGTGACCCATTGGCGTGCTCCTCCATTGTATAGCGTGTCAATTTGACCTTGCATTTTGTACCTTTTACCATTTTGCCAACCTCAACCCTTTACTTGTGTTTTTGCCCTTTTTACACTGTTTAGACTGTTTTGTAGTTGCATTTTTGAAGTTAGCGTTTCGTGACTTAACATAATTGCTTTAACTACAAACGAATAGGTGATAAATTCGTAATAAAATATTGTATCTTAAAGCGACAGTAAATATACTCTGTGTTTGTAGAATTGAATGATTTTCACTTGAATTCAAGCATTGTCATATAATTGTGCAAATTTAAGAAGACATATTGTTGTTTTATATGCAAAAATTGCAGGGTTTGCCTTATAATGAATGATAAGTTGAATACTGGATTAAACCGTATTAAATCCTTTATAGAATTTTTAAACTTCCATCATTTTTAATCGTATTTTAATGGAATGAAAAGTATTTTATTGTCCTCCTTTGGGTCTCAACTCAATTTTTATATATGATTAACAGTTTATTTATTAAAATAATAGTTTTGTTGGTCAGATAAGGAAGGCTTGAGCTTCAATTTGTTTTAGAATATAATAACAAAAAAGTTTACGATTTGAGCATATTTCTTACCGATTTTTTCTGTAGTAGCTATACGATATAGTAGTCCGTTCGTGTGTAGCACTCAGTGTGAGTTTGATTAAGATAGTTTAATACACAGAAAAGTTTTTCATACTAATTAAGAAGGTTCTTCAGAAGGTTCCTCTACAAGTAAAGGGTATAAAAATATATGCACATAAGCTAAGCTTTTCCGAAAGTTAAATACTATGTATTTTAGATTTTGTCTAGAAAACTGTAGCTCAGACTTTTATTCAACTTTACTATCAGAAATTTTCTATAAACTTTTTGCAATGCAAAACAAAATCTTAAAATATATCTTGAAAAGAAAATCCAAATAGTTTTTTAAAATAATTTAAATTTACTTCTGTTTGCTTAAATGAGTCCTGAAATAAGCTACTTGTAAGACTGTCTTTAAGCTCAAAGTGTGTAAAAGTGTAATTATTTTATTTTGGCTTAAACCAAATGACAATATAAGTCCAACTGACGGCCTGTTAATGCCACAAGTTGCTGCATAATCCTTTAGACAAGCGAAAGCCATGTCGAGTCACATCGTGACCCTACTTGCTAACTTTATCAAATACCATTTTTCACTTAATTTGGCACACTAATATTTAATTGTGTGTGGGAGGGTATAAGGGTGTGCGAGTGTGTGTGTGTGTGTGTGTGTGTGTATAGAAGGCCAATTCTGGGCACGTTTTGCTAGCATCCTTCGCCAGCTGCCAACAGCTGCTAACAGACTTTGAAGTTTCCCCTATCCTATTATCTATCTGGTAGCGATTTTTACACCTGGTACCTCTTACTGCTGCTGCTACTCTGCCACTCTACCACTGCTGTTGGCTTTCACTATCTACTGACATTGACAAGTTTGGCGTGTATGTCGCGAGCATCGCATCATTTTGCGCTTCTGTTTCGTTTTTACACAAATTGCACGTGTACGTGGCTATGCATAACCACAAAATGTTGAGTCATGCCGTCACATACCGCCCAACTGCCCAACCACCTAACCACCCACGCACAGCCACATGCGCCGTTTCCATTCAGCTTTTTGGCCACTTTTGTTCGCAAAAAACAGAAAGAAAAAAAAAACGTCGTCTGTCACCAATGTCAGAGGCAATTGCTTCATGTTGAGCAGAAATACAGCAGCAGTAAGCAGCAGCAGCAATAGGACATGATTCTGGTGGTTGCTTTCCAGTTTCCAGTTGACTTTTGCTCGTTTTGTGGATCGATACCAGAGAGACCACAGAGAGAGTGAAAAGAGAGAGTGAGAGCAGTAACATGAGAGAGTAAGACATGCTCTTGCTCTCACTCTCTCTCCCTCTCTTTGTGTTTCGGTTTCTGTTGTTTCTGCAAAACAACGAAATGTGCACATGTGATGTGCTCACACCAGCCGAAAAGGACGCTATCGGTGCCATCGCTTAAGCTGTGCTTCTCCAAGAGTTTCTTTTCTTCGTCTACTTCATGTTCCCTACTTTTGTTGTTGTTGTTCTTGTTGCTCTTTTGCCAGCCTATTTAATAATTGTGCATTCAGTAAACGTGGCCTGGAATCAGAGAATCTAACGCCCCTCAATGGTAATCAGCATTTAATCTCTATAATTTTCTTGGCATTAATTTATTTAATTTTCCCTGTCATGCATAAATGTTGCTCATTAAATTGTCAAAACTGGTGTTATAGCAACATAATAAACTGATAGTTAAAATACACATACAGACTTAAGTGTCGCACTTAAATTAAATAGTTGCTAATTTTAACTAAATTCAAAGAATTTACTTCCCTTTCATGCGGTTATCACACACGATTTGGCTATAGATTATATATATCTGAGAACTTATATAGTTTTATTTCACGCCTAATCTCAAAGGCAGTTAAAGTATGCCGCGTAAATGGAATGTATTTCGGAATGTTGCTAGTTTGGCCCCATTTTTAGTTCGTCCTGTGGAGCCTTCACCTGTGTGTATGTACGTCGCCAGGGCCAAATCCATGTTGACTTTGCCATTTGCGCGCTTTCAAGGACGTTTGCACTATTTGCAGTTGCTCTCTTTGACTCTGTGTGTGTGTGTGTGAGTGTGTGTGCGTTGCGTGTGTACGAGAGTGTGTAAAAGCCCCTGCATTTGTTGTTGACTGCGTTATTCTAAAATTATGCAAAAAGAAAAATAAAAAAAAATATTCACACAAATAAAAACAAAATGTTAACTCAAATTGCTCAGCAAATAAAACTAAATGAAAAGGTTGCTTTTAGCTTTGCATTCAACAATTTGAAATTCTCTTTGTGACAAAACTTATAATGAACATATTTTGATATGCATGCGAGAAGACCAGAAAACTTTTTGATTAACAAAATGCAAAATTTGCCAATTTCTTTGGGTCTTTTCTCGCAAATATTTGCATTTGAATTGATTCAAAATTGAATCCGTTTGCCTGGTTTGTGTGCGAAATGTGTGGGAATACATGTATTTTCAAATAGCATTTTCATTATATTGAACAAACAACAGGAAATGAACATGTACAGCATATTTCATACATATGATATGATTAAAGCACAACAAAGAGTTCTTGTACTATTTGAAGTAGGGTATTAGCTTTAAGGCGAATTGTGCTTTTTTCTCTAATTTTCGTTATTTTGTTTGTGCATAACTTTTACAGTCCATCGCCAAATCCAATTAAATGTTCTTAAAAGCTGTTGATTTCTTAGGAATTTCTAATTATAAAAAAGTACTTTCTATGTCCATATTTGAATGCAATTAAACCTTATAAATCTACTAATTAGATTGACACGCGCAAAGCGAATATATATTTACATCCTCACAGACACTCATTCACTTTTTAATCCGTCAAGAACTTCAAGGCTTTCAACGTGTTTTTCATAGCCTACATTTCAGCGCTCTTCTAACATACACATTTATACGATTTTGGGTTTGAGTCTTTGCTACCTGCGGCAGCTGTACACAACACACGGCACGGCAACACAATCAAATCACAGCGATGGCCTCAAAATAAATATAAATAAATAAATAGAGCAAAGGCAAGGTTGAGAATTTATCGTTTGGTCCCAAAAAGTCCGTTGGTTGGCAAATAAAAATAAAATGTTGTACTGAATTGAAACATTGCCAAATCAAACGCAAATACCACCAACAACTTGAGGCTATTTAAATTTAAGGACGATATTAAAATTTTATGCCATGCAGTGGAGCAAAAACAGCAGGACATCGGACATTCAGCCGCACGGACATTGTCCACAATTGGCGTGGGTGCTAACGACGGGTCTCTGGTATTTGGCATTTCAGGCAAATTAACGCCGACCTCCAGTCTGACCGATGCGGGCAATATTTTTTTTTGTGGAGAATCCAAAAAAGAAGTCGGCACAATTTGGTTTTTATTTCCATTTTCCCCTCTCGGTTTGCCACCCTCGCTTAATTGCCAATGCAGCAGTAGCCAGTGAGTTTCCTGCTCCCAAAAGTGTACAGCATAAATAATGAATGAGAATTCATTCAACATTTTACTTTTAGTTTCAATTCATTTTTTGTGCATATAATGCCAAAATTGATATAAATTTGGAATCAGTTTGTTGGTTTAATTAGATTAAAGTTAACAACTTTTAACCTTGTTAATAAAGTATAGCTTTAGTTTGGGTGCTTTGGTTATTTGCTCTGAGTATTTGATAGTATTAATTAACAATCCATACAAATGGTTTCAATGTGATACACCGAAAGGTCAAGCAATTCACATTGGGAATAAAACTACTTAATTTCAAGTCAGGTCCAAAATCTCGAAATGTGCATGGTTATAAGAAAATTAATCTTTTATTACAAGACATATGTTTTTGACTTTTAATTAGAATTTTATAGTTATAAACTTAACACGTCTTTAATTAGTTATACTTGACCAGGTGTTTAAAGGCAAATTAAGGGGGATCATATTTATAAAAAAAAAAAAAAACTCTCTTTTTTTTAAAATTTTTTTTTATTAAATTTAATTTTTTTTTTTTTTTTTTTTAAATTAGTAGAAAAAAAAAAATTGGCTAATGAATTAATAGTTTTTAAGCACAATTAAGAAAAGCTTGGAAGTAAAATTCAAGTAAATGTTTAAACAATTACACTCTTCCTCTAACTTTGATTGCCTTCCCTGTCAAAACCCCAAAGCTTCTTGACATTTCAGTAATGTTTGCCATTTAATAATGACCCAGTAAAAAGAGCGCGACAAAACCACAAATCGTTCAATCAATTTAATGTAACTTTTTACAAATCTGTTTATATTTTTTTTTTTTTCAATTTTATAGCCTCAATTTGTCGAGCACTTTTGACCTGCAGTTAGCCTACTTTGTGTTGAAAAGCAATTTTTTTCAGCCCAGTCAAGTCAATTGACGGTCAATTATGCCGCAACGAGTATAAAATAAAATCTAAAAGTAAGATGGAAAACAGCTTTTGGCAGCTGCCGTTTATAGCCAAGTTTAATTTGGCCATACTCAACATAGGTTTAGTACCTTATAGCCAAAACCTTTAAAACGTAATCTAATATGGGTATATAGTCTCAACTTGGTAGATAAACGAAATTAGACAGAGCTCAGCATATGGACAAGTTGGGTGAAACATATGGCAGGATATCCTCGTACTGCCTTGAGTCTGGAGAAATAAAGATAAATGAATTGAGAAGCAGAAAAAGAGCAAAGTGCACGGAAGTAGTGAAGAGTACAGGAAACGGAAAAACAGGCGAAAGTTACGCGTTTCATAAACTTGGTCAGTACTGAGACGGGAATGGGAATGGGAATGGGAATGAGAACGAGAACGAGAACTGAACAAAACGGCAAAGACTAAAACGTATCAAGACATAAATATTAACGCACAGCGGAAGTGACAGCCAAAGTAATGCCAACAAATGATGTGAAAGTAAAAAAAAAAGAGGAAAACTCTAACTTGGAATAGGGATGTGTGTGTGTGTGTGTGTTTGTGCGTGTGTTGGTGCTCAGACAATACACGCACACACATAAAAACTGTTATATCGCTCTGGCTGCCAAAATGTTACAAAGTAGCAAATTACGGCGTATCGTAAAAGTGCTATGACTACGTGTTTTCTTTGGTGTGGTTTTCAGCTCTCCTTTGCCAGTTTTCTGTTGTCAGGCATCAAAAAGGGGAAAAGTAACAAATAAAGCCCGAGGAAAAGACAAAGCGACACTTTATTATTGCTGGAAATTGAGATACTATTCAAGAAGTTTATTTGGCAACAGTAAATTGTAACGAAAGTGCATGAAACTTAAGCATAAATTGGCTGCGGAAAGGCAACAATGAGTTATCAAATAAAATACTTAAATTTTGATAATAATACTACAATATTCAAGCACCAAGTCCATATTGAAGACCTATAATAAAAACTGATTTCGTGGCAGCTTCATAAAAATATCGAATAGAAAGACTATAAAAGTAGATCAGTAACAGTATAAATGATGAAATAGTAAATATATACTATATATTTTTAGTTAAGTTATCTATCGGTTGGTGAACAGTAATTCAATTGTTAAAATGTATTTCAAATAGAAAACTTTTCTTTCAATTCTCTTGCAGAAATTCAATTTCACTTCACTTCACTTTCCATTCATTTTCCCTACTCCAATTATTCGACAGATACTTTATCTTTTTGTGTTATGCACGCACATAACTAACTAATTTTTCATATCTATTCTGTTGCGTTTAGAATAATAGACATCAAATGAGTTCTTTCAGGCACAAACTGCCAGTCATTGTCAAGGAAAAGCTTTAACAAATAATCCAACACCACTCAGCACAAACAACAAAGTGAAAGAGAACAGAACCAAATAGAGTAAAGCAAATTTCAACAAACACCCGAGCAGCTTGTACTTCTATGTATTTGGAACCATCCAAATGGAATACTTAAAAAAATTAACATAAAACTCGCACGCTCTATAAAATGCCAAATTGCGTTTGATAAGCGCGCACTCACTAAAATTTTCAAAATTATTATTCAAAAGATGGTTTGGGTTGGGTTTGGACTGGGTTTGAGTTGTGGTTTAGGGCCTGACACTGTTTAGGGTTCTATTTGCATAGCGTTAATGGCTGCTGCTGGCAACTGCCATGTGAGGGAATAGAAGAGAGATTGGCATAGAAAAAGGTCAATCCAAGTGTAAAACTCACAGCCAGAAGCATTTAAACGTTAGCCATTTCATATTTGGCAGCTGTTAAGAGCAACCCATTTAATACTGGTCATAACCGGAAGAATTTTCTGATGTGCTCTCTCCTCTCTTAAACGTCAACAGCAGTTGAATTGTCTTCAATTGCTTGCTGTGCAAAAATTAAAGCAAGTCAAAGTTTTGTTTCGTTTAAGTTTTTGCCCTTGCTTGGCATACCATGCGTATACGCGATATTTGTTGGTAGCCCTTTTGTTTTTGGCCATAATGCAATTCTGTGGCCATAACTGCGCAACGTCTATTGGCGTTGCAAATGTGTTTACGGTCGGAATGAAAAACACGCCTAACTCAATTCCCGTTTTTAGATGCCGCCGGCATCAAGGACCCAACGTCAACGGAAGCCAACGGTTTCTGCTCCTGGTAGCAGTGTTCCGCGTTCTTTTTTGCTGCCTCTGCTTCTGGTATCACAACGTTTGAAATTCAATTTTCTGTTCTGCGACCGTCACTAACGTGCGCAATTAATTCCGTCAACAACAGGCAGCCAAAAGGAGCAGGACAACACCTTCTGGCTATGTGTTCTGCAATTTTTTATCCTGTACGTCGTGTACAACGCAATTTCATATTTCAAAACTCTTTTCTTATTCTTTTGTTTTTCAATAAATTTTCACAGAGAGAAAAGCGATAAAGATTTCAATGGGAAATATAAAAATTCTAGACGTTAGTATTATTAATAGAGTGTGTTTGTCTTTGAGTACTACTTGGTTTTTTCTTACTGTGTAATGGTTTTTCTATTATTTTTTGTGACCTTTATCCAATCGTGGTTCGCATAACTTTTAATGTCATTGGCTTTGGTCTCCCCTTTTGCCTTTTGTTGTTAATCGAGTTTAGTCTCAAGTTTAAAAACTTTTCTTTGAGTTTTCCATCCACACAGACAAAGTTCTTGAAAAGCCTATTACTGTGATTGTGAATTTAAGTTTTATACTCTATTTACAGGGTATAAAATATATTTATAATACTTTAATATTCATATTCACTCAAAATCTCAGCATTTTGTTATTGGGATTAGTGTAGTTTGTCTGTTCGGTCAAATCACCTGAGTCTCGTTACCTGTGCACACCGAACTTTAACCACCTAAAGGCCTTACTCGTGAATTATTAGGAACAAACTCTTTTGTTTTTTTCAGTAGAATCCAGAAACTACCAAAATTTCAGTCGATATATATTTTGTGGAAAGTTTATTAAATTTTCATGCTGTGCAAAATGCTTAAGGGCATCTCTGTGACACAATATGAGATCTTCCATGACCTTTGACATTACCTAAAAATAGCTCTGGCACTCATACACACACACACACACTTGTAAGCACACTCGTTCAGAGAGACGAGACACCAGCATAAAGTAACTCCTTGACTCCATGATGTCGCCGAAGCCACCAAACATTTTATGGCCAATACAATTTCCGCATCATGCTACTTCCTGCTGGCTTATGACAGACCTGGGTGCCATTTGTGTTCCCACACAAAGTCGTCCCCCTGCGACTCCTCTTCCCCCCCTAGTCTGGTGTTTCCGTTTTGGCAGCACACCCAGCACTTTATATACACCTGGGGAGCGGCTAAAATGTTGACTCATAAACAAGGTGACAAGATGCTAACATCAAACACAAAATACTTTTCAAATAAATCCATAATTTTTATGCATTTCTTTGCCATTTTCTTGAGTTTATTTCCAGCTAAGTAATTTAACGAATTTTAAAAAGTTTTTTATTAAAAGTGTCTTTAAGAAAACATAACTAAATTCCATTGCTTGTAATATGAAAGCATAATTTCAGTATTTTCATGTTCTTGAGTTTATTTTGAGCTTAGTATTTTAAAGGATTTTTTAAGAGATTTTCATTAAAAGTGTGTTAAAAACACTGTAAAAGACCCCGTAATCACTCTAGTGCGCTTTTCAATACAAATAAGTAGTTTTCGACCGATTTGTCCTATGGGAGCTAAAGGCTATAGTTCTCCGATCCGAATTAAAATTGGTGAGGGTAGTTATAATGGTACTATACACATAATGTGTGAATTTGATGTCTCTAGCTTTAGTCGTTTCCAAGTTATGGTGATGTAAAAATAGTTTTTTACAATTAGCGGGGTCGGTAGTGGGCGTGAAATAAACTTGAACTGCTCGGGAAGTAGACGGACGGAATGAAAATTCCAAATTTGGTGGCTCTAGCTTTTGTAGTTTAGAAGATCCAGGCGTTAATACAGACGGACGGACATCGCTATATCGTCTCGACTGTTGATGCTGATCTAGAATATATACTTTATGGGGTCGGAGGATCCTCCTTCTACCTGTTACGCACATTTCGCTTCAGACAAACTTAATAGAACCCTCCACACTTTTCAGAGTACGGGGTCTAAAAACATTTCTGAATGTAGAATTTTGTTGAATGTGCCAAACCAAGTGGAAAGCATTATCCCAAATTAAGCCATAATCCTAAAACACGAGTTTTATTGAAAGTTCCTTAAAAGATTTTCAATTTACTCCAATCTAATCCACAATTTTCTTTCATTTCTTTGATTATTTAATCCATTTCTTAGCCAAATCTTGAATTTATATAGACTAGAGTTCTTTAATGAATTTAAAAAGGATTTTTAATGAAAGTTTCTTTAAGAATGATGTGCTTTGAGAGCAAAGAACATTTTTTAATTAAATATCTCATTGCTTGTGCCAATCCAATCGGGTAGCATTATTCCTGGTACTGCGTCTTTCATTAGAATGTTCTTCTATGTCGTGGGCGTTGCGACAAAATGGTGGTATCAACGCAGGTGCATGCAACGTTGTGTTTCTTGTTCCTTGACTATTTCCAGTCATGTTATGCCACGACCACGACCTTAACTCGATGACTGACTAACCAAATGACTTTCTGCCTGTCTGTCTGTCTGACTGATTGACTGACTGACTTTGTTGTGATGTTTTTCACTTGGTCGTTAATTGAAAATTGCAAGCGGCAGCTGCTTTAGCATCTGCCAACTGTTTGCTTTGTAATTGACTAATGAAATATGCGCCCACACAATGAAGCTACTGATGATGATGATGATGATGTTTGTAAAACAGGCAACCACATCAATTAAGACTGCATCCATATAGAATCTCACATATGTCAAGGATGCTGATTTAAGCTGCCACTAGAAACTACAGGGAATTAATTATACTTTCAAAGGTTTTAAAAACTTCCTGTAGTCTTTTGTTGTCATTAAAGTATTTATACTCGCTGACTCATTCATTGAAGTTTTAAATGAAACAAAACTTTGTTTTTTAAACAATATTTAACTACACTAAACCACTGTCTTTAAATATAAGCCACTTGTACAATTGAAATTTAAAACTATTTGTTTAAAACACAAATTTTCAAATCAAATTTTATGTTGTTGTCTCAACTGATTGCATTGATTGTTGTGCTCTCTTGGTACTCTAATGTCATTTATTATTTCCACTTGGATAAACAATATGGTAAACCCGACAGACTAATCCAATCATCATTATCGCATCAGCGAATGTCACTACCATATGGTGGGAAGTGTCCTTGTGGGTACTTCTTGAAAATAGTGTGGTTTACTTTAACGTGGCGTATACGTAATTGGCTGTATGTTTAGCTGCTTTGGGGGTTGTTTACTGCGACTTCAACAAGTGTGAGCTTAAAGTAAAGGGCAAAGTTTAATTAAATAAAAACCATAGTATTTTGTTGCAGTGTACGGCATCATTTGGCATAAATTGTAAGAGTCCTTGTATTCTGCGCTATTTGTCGGAGCCTTGAGTCAACATAGAACTTAATTTGCTTTTCTTTGTTGCTGTTGTTGTTGTTGTTTTTGTTGCTGTTGTCTACCCTTTGGTTACTGGCATTCGTGTTTTGTTTCAATGTTTTATCACAGAAGGTCTAAGGACTCCAGGCATCAGACATGGCGCTTGCATTGAGGTCAAGGTCAACGCGATTTACATTTCAATTTCCAACTCGACTGCAATTTTTATTCTCTCTCTCTCTCTCCATCTATCACTCTCACACGGTCGCTCTTCCCTTTTCACTCTACTATTTTCACCTGTCGATTTCATTCTGTTATTCCTGTCAATTGATTGTGCAAACAGAGCATAAAGATACAATGTGTATGTGAATGTCCTTGCAGGCAAATTGATTCAATAAATTTTCGGAAATTCTGATAAAAAACAATTTAAATTAATTTATTTTCACACTAATCGTTGGTTGGATTTGGATTTGATTTATGTTTTGTTACCTGAGCTCAAAGATTTATAGATGTTGTGCCTAAAGCACTGCAAAGAGATTCATGTCGATGTTTTTAGCTTTGCGTGTGAACTTTGAACTTTCTCGCTGATGAACTGCAAAACACAATCAAGTTCCGTTCACTCGCTTTCATGTTGAGCTGCCGTTTAACATCAGTTCGCTTTTGTAATCATATCTCTAGACTTAATTAAATAGCATTCATTCATATCTCTAGACTTAATTAAATAGCATTCATTCAGTTAAGGGAAAAGTAGGAGGCGGTCTGTTCCTGTCCGGTCTTGGTCCGGTCATTTGGCGGCGGATCCTTTCCTGACCCCAAATGACCGCCTTTTCAACGTTAAATCTCTAATTAATTTCTTAACATTTCCAACGCATACGATATAAATCTTCATTAATTCAAAACTTTTACTCTTTGCAGGTAAATACTAACGATGGCAAAAACTCGATTAATTCTGCATATAAAGTAGTGTTATATCGCGAAGGTCAAAGTGTACAAATATTTGAGTATTGTGTATACTTAAGTAGCCTGTTCTGAAGGTTTGGCTTTTGTAAATTAACTTTTTATAAATTTAATACTTTTAAAAATTAGCAGGAGTACATTTAGAACGAGTTTTTAAAATAAGCATAATAATTTTATTTAAATAAATATTTTTATGGTTTTTTAAGTCAGTTGAGTAGGAGTTTAGTAAATATTTTATTATTTTAATTATTTTATTTTTTTTTTTTTTTTTTTTTTATTGAATTTTTTTTAATTTATTTTTTTTTATTTGATAATTTTTATTACTTTTTTAACTGTATTTTTCATATATTGTTAGTTTTAGTATTTTATTTTTATTTTCTATAGATGTTTTAATTTTCCATATATTTTAAATAATTTATTTATATTACTTTCATTTATTTGAGCAAAAGTTTGAGTTCTTGTTTTTTGTTAGTTTAAATATTTTTTTTTTTAATTTTTTACTGCTATGTTTATTGTATATTTTCCACATATTTTATCATTTATTTATATTACTTTGATTTATTTATTACATTTTATTTTAGCTTACCCAAATCCAATTCCCTGGTAGATTCATTTGTCAGCGAAGCCACGTAAGTTTCACTTAGTTTTATGTTCATTTATTTATAATTCTATTTAACTCATTTATTAACTTTTATTTACTTAAGTAAGTGCAGCTATTTAATGAAAACTCTTTTAAAAAGTGCACTTTATTACTTTCTTACAGTTTGCTAACTGTAAATATTTATTATTATTTGATCATGTTGTTGTCTAAACAGCAATCAAAATAGATTACAACCTTCAACTTGTTGGTCTTTCCTGTCGTAAAAACAACTTCAACGCAATGAATTGCACATTAAACGAAACTATCAAACCGAAAGGTGGAAAAACTTTACCACATAAAACCGACAGACTGCCACGCCCGTTGCGCCCACGGGCAGGGCACTTAAGCGGCTAAATGGCACAAAAAAAAAGGCTAAAAACCACAACGTGGAAAAAAAACTACTCTCGGCACTGTAATTGTAGGAAAAGTCAAATATAAACCAGCAGCTAAGGGACTCGCGTCCCGATGGCTTTTTGAAACTTTAATTGCGCCAAACTGCCACACCCACACCAAACACACACACACACACACACATGTGCTAACACATGTATGAAAAGTTTCGCAAGTTAATCGTTTGCCTTGTGGCAAGAACTCAACGCTGCCGAATGCAACAAGATTTTCTAATGACACTTTGGACACTCTGTCAGCCCTTTGGGTGTTTTGTAATTGTCGACAGGACTCCGCCAAGGACTGCTTTAATTATATGCCAGCAAAGTCTGATAGTCCTTCTTCTCCTGCCACGTCTTGAGCAGCTTTCTGTAGGTGTGTGTGTGTGTGGGGTTAAAGGTTGTGCAAATTTATCGGCTATTCATTTCAAGATAATTCATCTCAATCAGCTTAAATATCATGCTAAATATTTCATTTGCATTCTTCTTGCTCCTTTTTTTGGGGTCTGAGAAAGATTATATTTTGGATTCCGCTTTTGTGCTGACTTTTCGTTTAATTAATGCGCATAAAATTCCAGGTATTTGGCACCTTTTTTTTGCTTTCTTCTTTGATTATGTATCACGCAAACACATCCTTTAACTGAGCGCTTATCCTGTGCCTATTTCTGTTAAGGGATCTGCGTGTGATTGAGTGTGCTGCTGGCATGGCAACAGTTTTGATTGTTTATCAAGCAAAGATTTGTCATCGTCACACACACTTTGATGTCGCAGGCATGAACTTTGTGCCAATATTTACAGTTGAGCTAGTCTATATAATAAAATACACTTAAAGCGTCAACAGATTTGCTTATAGACAATAGTTTAAGTAATAAAATTAACCAAATCAAATGCAAAAATCTAACCCATAAGAAACGGTGCTAGTTTAAATAGTTTAACTATCAGAGTAATAAATATTTCATTGTTAGCGTAATCATCTTTAAATGATTTCATTCTGCGACTACTCAGAGGTATCTGCTAGTTGATCAAGTTTTCTGTTCTTAAGTCAATAGTATAGGGTGTTATTTTTGCACAGTCTTTTCAATCGACACACAATAAAGTTGCTGTCAATCTGACATATTACCTACTTATTACATCAACACACGCACAACAAATCACAATGGGTATGAAACGTTGCTAATGCGATTTAGTTGTGTATGTGTGTGCGAGTGTGTGTGTGTTAAATCTGCTTAGTACATACTGTAGTGAAAGTAAGACAAAGATCAAAATAATATTATATACAACACAGAGGAAACGGAAGCAAGTTGAAATTTGAGTCTATTTCATATAATATAATTGTCTGCGTGTATGTGTGTGTGTGTGTGTTTGTGTGTGCGCGTGCACCGTTAAATGTCAGAAGTTTCAAGCCATAATAACAAAGTACACAGTGGCTCAATGGCACATTAGTTAACTACGCTTACAACACAGGGCAACAGTCAAAAGGAGCACTCAGCCAAAGGACCTGTTCAGTTTAGCCTGTCATTGACACGCAACTTAAACAAGTTAGCTTTTGATATTTTTAGACATTTGTGCTAAAATTTGTTCAGTTGTTTATGCCAACAACATCCTTTTCATAATTATATTTTGTGTGTTGCCAAAAACTCATTGTCCTGCGCCAAAGGATATTGCTATATACCAAGTTTGGCTAATGCCGCGTCTCTGTCTCAGTCGCAGTCACAGTTACGACATACATAAAGCAATCACATTAAGTGGATAGTGAGGCAATGATAGCACCCGAGAGCAAGAAAGAGACAGAGAAAGATGTGGGAGTTTTGTGTGCACACTTCAATTATAGCACCTTTCCACCACCTGCAGCCAGGTGAGAGTGTGGGGGTGTCGTTAACAGTTATGCTCTGGATTTTGAGCCATAAAATGCTTAACATTTGCTGAATGATTACGACCATCTTGGGTTACAACTAAATGGCTTGTATATATGATACAAAGACACGGCTTAAATGTTTTAAACTGGCCAGCAAGTAGGCCAAAACCATTAGGGCTCTGTCGCTGCCTAATGGACATCATGAGAGGATTAGAAGTTTGCTTTTAATGGCAGTAAATAAACCGATTCGCTTCTATTTAGTTGTACTTGACATCAATTGAATTGAATACAAAACTATGTCAAATAGGAATCAAGTTGACCCCAACATAAACTTGAAAGCAAAACTCATTTTACTGAAAGAGAAATCATTTTCAAAATTACTTTAATTCATGTGGAAAATAAACTTATATATAAAACAAAATCTGCTGATGTGGCGCAATTACCGCTCCAGTTTCGCAGACTTTTGACACCACTGTGCCACTCTTATTAGTCCCAGCTGACCTTTGACATAAGGGTCATATAATTGGCTTGGCTATGATATAAAAACTCGTGCTCTCGAGTTGAGTTGAGACTCGGGAGTCGGGAGTGGAAGTGGGAGCACTCGTAAATTTGAGTCGAAGAAGCTTTCCAAATTGCACGCACATATTTTCGCAAATTTCGCAGTTCCTTGAGATAAAAATAATGGCGTTGCGATTTTGGTTTTTCCTTGGCTTCTGTAATATATATTTTATTGCATACTTTTAGGCGGGCACATAAAAATGAAATAATTGAAAATAAGTAAGTCGGAACAGTCTGACATAAAAACAACTGACTCAAAGAGTAAAGAGGGAAGTGCGATAAAATGTCATAAATAAATAGAAATTAACAAAGCCTGAAAAGTCAAATGTCATATGTGTGTGAAAGAGTGTGTGTGTGTGACCAGCAAAAAGGCTAGAGCAGGGCGTTAAATGCTCGATTTATACATTATTAATAGCTGTACATGGTCGCAATAGATATGCTTACAAACATATATATATTTGCCCACTGTCACGTACTTTTTCTGGATTTTTCTTTTTTTTTTTTTTTTGTTTTGTGCTTTGTTGGCTTCTGGCCTGTTTGCTTTGGACCCGTATAATTCCAGAGATCCCCTTATGCCTGACTCCAGTCCCTTTTCAACGCATCCCCATATCACAGTCTTTTCAGCAGCTGTTTACCTGCTTGCTGGTAATTTGTCAAATGTGGATTTTTTCATTCTTTTTCATTGCTTTCACTGCCAGCCTTAGTAAGCATAAAAGCATGACATACGAGGGTAGCTTGAAAAGAAACATTTCCTTAGTTTATGGCAATATATTATAATTTCAAATGAGTATAAGAACTTAGAGCAAAGAGATACTTTTTGTATAATTTTAATATGGTACTTTGAGTAATCAATCCAATTTTTCCTTTGAAAAGAGTTAAAAACAGATTTACTTTATAAATAACTAAAGCCACCGATGACTGATATTTATACAAAACCTATTAACCCAACCTAAAGTACCATTTCTTGGCAGAGTATATCAAAGACGTTTCATCTACAATATTTGACAATTCTTGTATTTTGCTTAAATTAAATTGTGAATACCTAATGGAGTCACAGTCCATGGTTACTTTTCTTGCCATACCCGTGGTTAAATGCCTGCTGAGACCTCCTGTTGCTTGTCCCACCTGTCCGTCTGTGGTCCTATGTGGATGCGTGTTATTTTTCTGCTTTATTTACGCATTTAGCGTTATTTTTCTCGGTAAATGTAATAAATTTCCTTTAACGTTATCTTAAATGGTTGGAAGGGTGTGTGTGTGTGTGAGTCTTAGAGTGTGCGTGTGTGTGTGTTTATTTATTTGTTTGTTCATGCGAGTACGGATACATCAGAGGCTTAACTCAGCAACGAAGAGCCAGAGATTTAGCCATGAGGTTTCTTTTTTTTTCCACTTTTCCTTTAAAATTACGTGTCTCGTAGCCTTTAGGAGAGTAAAAAAAGAGCTGCGCCAGCTATATCTCAGTTTTCCAATGCAATCCAATTAAAGCACCAGCTCACGCGTGCCCCTCGACGCAGACTCAATTAAAAACTACACTTACAACCATTGTGCTATATAAACTCTACTCCAAACTCCTCCTCCCTCCCCCTGCTCCATTTGATTTTCCTTCTATTTTTCTGTTATTTTTCCTGCAGCGTGAAGCCATAAAATTGCGATAAGCAATCAGGCAGATCGCTGCAAAAAAATACCCATCTAAGCGTTGTTATTGTTGCAATGCAATTTGCGCATCAGTGCAGCTTGGGAGCTTGGAGAACTGGGAACTGGGAACAGGGAACAGGAACAAGGAAAAGTGTTACTGCGAATTTTCCTCATGTCAAGCTCTGCAGTTTTTTACGCAATTACATTATCCTACGAATAGCAGTTTTGTTTATCTGTACATGAATTTGCTATCAAATAAAGTATAATGGCATAGGTCAAGAGTTACTGACTTTAGTAGACCCTGTTATTAATTTTGGCGTTTAAAATAGTTGTTATAGCTACAAATTCCTTAAGGTAACAATTGATAAATCAATCATAAAACTCTTCACATCGTAATTCCCATGTCTACACTCTGTTTTACCAAACATAGACTATATGGCTATATAGTCCATAGCTATCTGTGGCTGCATTCAGAAATTCGTGTCATTGGAAATGAGTCCATTGGCTGCAGATGCTTCGAGATACATTATGCTGATGCCAGTCATCAATGGACTGGCTCATTTCTTTTGTCTGGGATAGGAGAATGCAAAGAGCTCATAATTAAATTGTTCTTTGTTTACTCTTCAGAATGAGGACGCTTTTATTATGCAGAAACAAAACAACTTCAAGTAATACAAGCAGCATTAATTTTTATAATTAATAGACTTAAATACAGCAACATAAAAAGTGAAGAAGGTTTTAAATTGCGCCTTAAAGCCCAATCCAATTTAAATTAAACAGTTAAAATCCAGACATTTGTGTTAATACATTTTAGCTATTAAAACAAGTATTGTTTAATATATATTTATAATGTGAAAATGTCAAGTTGTGTTTTCTCCAAATCGTATGCCTTAATTTTCCAGCCACTGAGCATTTGTGCCATTTTCCCTTTCCTTGGCTTAAAGTAAAACTCATTTCGTATATAATTGTCCAAGTGCCATGTTTGGTTGTGCGTGTGTGTGTGTGAGTTTAATTTTTTTTTTCTGTTGCCGCATACATATGTCTTCTTTTTCTGTGCAGTTTCCTTCAATGTTTTCCGCAGAACGCCAAAACCAAACTTTTATAATTAAAACTTTTGGCTGCAATTCCAAAAAAAAAAAAAAAAGATGAAAAAAATATTGCTGTCGATATGAATTGTTGAAAAGAATGTGCGTGTTATTTCTCTCCGAGAATCTAAAACATAGAGAACTGAAATACATGTCGGCCCATGGGAAATTTTGACAGGTTTTTTGCGATAAAACTGTGAGAAAGGGTATTCAATTTCAGACGTACATAAATTAACATCAATTTGCTGAGAATTTAAGATATTTGCCTGAAAAATATTAATGCCAATTTGTTGCTATCGCTCCGTGGACACATTTTATTCGCTCACATTCTTTAGTCCTTCATCTTGAGACTGGCGACTTTAAGTGCAGAGCAGTCTAGGGATTGGCCATAAGTATGCCACTTATCAGGCTATGTCCAGAGCTATGCGGATGCTGAATAGTCCTAGGCGGCCCATAAATAAGCACAATTTTTCCGCCGCCTGTCAGGCGTACAAAATGGCATAAAAGCGTTCGTCGTTCTCGTTTTCCCCCTTCCCCTCCCAAAACGCATAAATCACATTAGAACTGGGAAGACGACACATTTTGGTTCGGATGAGATGCGAAAAATGCTAATCATGGTTATCGTTATAAGTCTGACTAATCAGCCACAGGCTACAAAAGCTTTTTCTAAAGCCTTGATTGCATTACCAACTGCCACTGTCACTAATTGAGTGCAACGTGGCGTATACGTAATGTGTTTTTATAGAGCATATGTTGCGTTTTTAACCATTTAGTCTGCTGAAGGGCAGCAGAGTAACAAATATATATATAAAGTGGGAGATTAATTCGATATATAAAGCAATGCAATGACATCAAGTTTTCATCCATTTATGGCCACTTTTTTCATCAGATTGAGTTGCTGTCGCATTTCTCTTTTTCACACTGCGTATACGTTATGCGGCACTATTATTATGCAAGTTTCACTCACTGTCTCTCGCTCACTCTCTGTGTACGTTATTATAATGCAACCCTGGCTTTAACCTTGCCCTGTCAATTCGCCAATAGAGCATAATAAAATAGAATTCTACAAAAAAAGCGAAGGAAAATAGGAAAATCCTTGCTTGTCAATTTTATTTCATTTCCTTTTTCCCTTCGATTTGTCTAACGTGTGCTCTCGTGTGCCACTGTAGTGGGCGTGTTCCTTTTCGTAGGCATAGTCGTGGGCGTGGGCGTGGTCGTGAACGAGGGCGTAGTCAATGCTTTTCCCTTTGTATGGCCACAGGCTAAAACACTCAATATTTCAATATGCTCGTCATGTGCCCAGAATGCAATCGCATCGCTTTGTATTATTGGTGTTCATCTTATTGTTGTTTCCCCCCCCCCCCTTGACAGACACAAGTTAGGCGGGGCAGGAGTGTGAAGGTCGGGGACAGCTTCCTTTTTTTTATATATACATATACACTCATGGCCAAAAATAGGTGTGAAAAAAATTTTTTTTTATTTATAATATTATTTAATACGAAGTGTTTGGTACTCCCAAATTAATTTTTTTGGTTTGTCCAGAATGTCTACACGTGATTTAGGTAAGTTCCCCAAAATATATATTGCACATAGAATTAATTAAATAGACATTTCTGCAAAAACTAGGATTTGAGCTGGCCACAATAATAGGTATATTTTCAAAAGCTTTAAAATATAAATAATTAGATGGACTGTTTGGTTACTGAAGATAATAATCACAATTTTAGCAATTTAGTTGATGTAGAAAAATTAGTTTTTCCGAAATTTGTTTTGTGTTAGATGGGTCCTGCTGCATATTGCACTACAGAAGAAATGAGAATTATTTGATGACTTCGTGATAACGGTAAAACTATCAGAGACATCGCCAACTTATTTTTTCGGTCACAAAACATTTTCACTTAAGTTAGAAAGCCAAAAAAATATTATGAACAGTGGAACCTCATAATCCTCATCAATAAAGACAAAAAACCGCACTGTGCCAGTATCTAAGCGTGATCCTTCAAGCCATTCAGGACAATTGGAAACCAAATTGGGACTGTAGTGGCACCCCGAACTGGTGGAAACCATTAAGTGGATGCAAATCTGCAAGGAAGAAGTACTCGGAAGGTTCCACTCCTTATACCGGTTTATTTCTGGATGAGGAAAGAAATTGGTCGTGGGCACGAAGCTTGACAGGAAACAAGGGATTTCAAAAGATGACGAAATATCCACTGAAGCAATGAAACAAAAATTATTTTGTTTTCCTAAGATGCCCAAAGGAACGTTCGTTGTCCAAAATGGAAAGAACTTTATATTTGGATTAAAAAAAAATCGTCAAGTACTGAGGTCGATGACCCACGCGCTATGCCAGATTTACCTAGCAAGAAAAACGTCTGGATCATCGACTTGACGCTATAATGGATCGCTTTTTTTTATGCAGATATATTGGTGACAGTTGTGCCAACACATACAAGTGAAGAAATGTTCCTCAAGTGGACATTTTGACAGGGTTTTCATCCTAAACACTTATCACAGTTTAAAAAAATTGGTTCCACGGGAATATTTTTGATGTCCTTGAAGGGCCAGGTCAATCCCTACACCTCAATTCTATTGACAACCTCTGGCAACATCTAAAGCATCAATTACGAAAGAATATTTCCCACAACAAGGTTCATTCAGGTGAATAATTTGGTACAGCAATCCTTTAGAGCGCTGAAGGACTTTAGCCTCGTCCATGTGACGAAGGACAATTAAATCTTGTTCAAATAACGGTGGATATTCTGGATATTAGCCCACTTTAAGAATTTATATTCAATATTAGCCCATTAATAGCTAAATTTAAAAATTTTGAATTGTTTTGTTTAATATACCTATTATTGTGGCCAGCTCAAATCCTAGTTTTTGCAGAAATGTCTATTTAATTAATTATATGTGCAATATATATTTTGGGAACTCACCTAAATCACGTGTAGACAGTCTGGACAAACCAAAAAAAATAATTTCGGAGTACCAAACACTTCGTATTAAATAATTTTCTAAAACAAAAAAAAAATTTTTTTTCACACCTATTATTCTGACCATGAGTGTATACGACGGGATATCAGTCACAAACCATTTACAGCAACTTAAGTTAAGCATTATTAATAACACCAAGTGCTGTCAATTTGGTAAGCTAAGCTTATTTATAGCACAGTAATAAAGTAAAACTAAACTTGGGTTAGTCTATGTTCTTAAAGCACAATTTTCTCTATTTGTGGCCTTAGCTGACTAGCTTTTTTTATAGCCTTTTATAGCAAAGCAGTTTCGCTTTAACATTTTATATTATTTTAAAAGCTACTATAAAATTTGGCTTATTTAAAAACTTCTTAAATTTCTAAAAATAATTAATTTTAAAACATGTATTTTTGCAGTGTTTTCTGTAATTTGAATTTCCAAAAAGTTGTATTTAAAGTACAATAACTAGCAACATTAATTATGAACAATATTTATACAAAGGTTAAAACAATAAACATCATAAACCCAATACTAACTTCAAATAGAACAAACAAAACTTTAAGATTTAATTAGCTAATTGGTTTCCCACATTGCCTACGTCAAAAATACAATTTTTACAGCCGAGCGACGTACTTGCTGAATTAAAAAACAAGAAGTTATATTGTTAAATTTAAAAATAATATTAATTAACAAATTCTACTTACAATATAATACTGAAAGGGCGCACGACACAAGGGGCAAGTCTTGGAGTCGCAATTACTGTAGACCTTCCTGAGACAGTTCTTGCAGAAAGTATGCTTACACCGTATGCTCACAGCGCGACGTTTGCGACACAAACAGATTGCACAGAAATCCTCCGAATTATCCATTTATTTTATTGTATTTTCTCAAATGTTCATAAATTTTTAATAAACTTTTAGTTTCTAGACAAAGTATTTTAGTTTTTATCAAATGTTGAGAGTCTATTATGGAATAACTCTGAAATTCTGAAGTTTATTGCAAAGCCACAAGCGATATATTTATTAGGTGTTGAGTTTGAAATTTCAACGCTTTGCTGCACGTAATACGCATATTACGCATACGCCACGTATTACATGCGCTTGTCAGTGAAGATTTATTTATGACAGCGTTTTACTAAGGAAATGAAAGGTTCAAGAAATCTGAAGACTTGCCAAATTAGGTAAAGGAGAACAATGTGTTTTTTGCGATATGGGATAGTAAAAATTTATATTTATATATATTCTGTATATAATTATAAATATTAGTTCGTTGCATCTAAATTTAATGAAAAAAATTTATAAAATTTTTTATCATAAACTAAAACTTAAGTGTATTTTGCTATATTCTTGAATAAGTTTACATGATAATTATTTTTGAATTTTATATAAATAAAATAATTTTAAACTTTGAATACAAGTCCATACCAAGAAAGCCATATAAGTTGGTCTTTAACTGAAAAAGGCATTCAAGTGTTTTTTTGCGCATTCTTGTTGAGATTTACTTGAATGTTTCAATGTTTGTGGCACTCTGTCTATAAAAAAAGAAATAAGTATTTATTGAGCTTATGTGAAGAGAGGCCGTTTGTCACATTTGACTGCGACTGTTCATTGTTTGACATTATATATAACACACATAAGACATTCTATATACTCAAGACATTATCTAGTATCAGGCATTGTCAAATTACAGCACCAAAGATTGATAGATTGATTGTCTGTCTGTCAATCTGTCAAACTGTCTGTTTGGCCATCTGATAACAAGAATTTTTGGCACTCTATCAACTAACTTATATCCTCTATCTATCTTTTATTTTTATCTATGCTTCACAGTGGTTGGCTAGGAAGTGCCAAGGGCTGGTTGGGAAATGCTTCGATGCCATCGATGCCAGCCATGGCAATGCCATCGATGCCTTCGATGCCAGCGATGCCATCGATACCATCGATACCTGGACTACGAAAGAGCGGAGCTGCCGATGGTGCCGAAGGGGCTGAGGGGGCAGCTGCTGATGCCAGTGCTGCGGGTGCTGTGAGTGGTGGCGATGATGACGACAAGTCGAGGTATATTAGGTATGGGCCCATGCTTAAGAATGACGGAATTTATACATTTCAAGCGGCTGCAGTGAAACTACAAATCATATAAGATCGCGTTTTGTCTCTTAATTTTCGTTCTGACTTTTCTTTTCTTTTCTTTTCATTTTGTTACTTTTTCTTTTACTTACTCCAACTAAAAAGTTGTTGTTCAACTTTTTACTAACGTTGGGGGAAGTCCCTTTGTTTCATTTTAAACAAACTCCCAACTTTTACTTACTTGGCAACGGCTTTTGTTTGTAATTATTTAGTTACACCTCAGAGCAACCTTTAAACTTTGATAACCAAAAAACAAAAAAACAAAAGGAAATGAATACAAAGGAAATACAATATCAGTTTTTATACTTTTCCCGCTGACCCTTGACCTAAAAGCCTACTTGAAATGCCTTTTCACTAATATTACGCAATATGTTTGAAACACAAGTTTATCTTTATATATCCTATATCCTATATATACTTCATAACTTTCTTTCGAATATTTGGTTCAAACAGTTTATAAATAGTTATGTTTGATTTACTTTATTCAAATCTTTACTCAATTTTCTTGCACACTTCTCTCTCGTGCTAATTCCAGTTTCACTTATTAATAACTTTTTACTACAAAACTGTACAGACAAATACATATACTTATACTATATATACAAAATACAACCCACACATTTAACTCCTTATACGTTTTTGTATGCAAACAGTTAAAACAAACAGAATTTTGTCCATTTACAAAGTGTGTAAAAATCATAAAATATATTCCAAAAATTTCAAAGGTAGGTAAATCTTGTAAATGGACACAATTTTGGTATAGAACTCTGAAACGCATTTCATAAAAGCTCTCATAATCAAGTAAAACTCATATTCCAAAACAAAATCATTTGCCAACATATACTCGTATTACCCATTTGTTGCCATACAACATTTACTAACCCCTTTCATTATTTGATTTCACAATTAAATTCATTTCATATTTTGATTGATTAAATAAAACGCGTATTTAGCAAGCAAATTTATTCGTCCAATTTATAAAAAAGAAATATGTTTTCAAGTATCAGATTCCATCATTATTGAGCGGCCCATCAAACAACCTCAAGGATTTAAGCAAAAAAAAATAAAAAAAATACCCAACCACACAGATCTGGAACTACCATATTGTGGCTATATAGTAGATAAAACCAAAACTAATTGTTGTTCATAGTTGCTATCATTTAATAATTTATTTATAATTATTTTCAACTGATTTCTCTCTGTGTTGTTGTGTAGATCTCTCTCTCTCTCTCTCTTTCTCTTCCTGTGCCAGTTTATCTTTTGCTTTACTCTTTATCGATTCTTTTGAGTATGTTACGTGTATATATCCTTGCCAGATTTTTGGCAAACCACTTTCCTATCCACTATCCAATATGTTCTCTAAGTGTGTGGAAGACTTATCCAAAATAAACCGTATTCCAAATTTAAGACTACAGAAATAATCCTTTAAATGATACGATTTTTGGTGCATGACTTAGTGTGTTCTATTATTTATTAATTCTATTTTTTTTTTAACAATTTTATTTCCGTTTCCCAGTTTTTCGTTTGATGTCATCATTCATTAAACATTCATTTAAAATTGATCAACATTTGCATTTGCATCACAGCCATCATAAATAATTTGCATATTAAATGTCCTTCAACAGAAATGAACTATAAAGCTATATAAAAACGTGTAAATATACATAAGCGTTTATAAAAAAAATAGTAAAAAAGTAAAAAAAAAAGAAAGTTATTCAAAGACAAATTCAATATTTATGTGCTGAGATTTTGTTTGAGTAGTCAAATATTGATTTTGTCTATGAAAACGGAAGAATTTTGTTTGAAACGCATGCACATAAAGTCAATAACTGTCGGAATGCCTCAGAGGAGAAATAGAATCCAAAATTGATTGGGATTCAGTTGGTTAGTGTTGCATGCCACATAGTGGATACTGCATACTGCATGCCAAGAATTATTTGAGCTGCAATATTCAACACCAGATATTCAATGTGTACTATATTTTATGTATTAAAGTTGCTTTAACACTTTGCTACCCCCAAAAAATAATGACACAAGCTTATTTTGTTCTCTCTTTCTCTCTCTCTCTCTTCTTTTCTCTTGGGGTTTTCTCTCTCTCTCTTTTTCTCCCTTTGTCTCGTTTGCACGCTGACGCAATTTATAATTACAGTGCTACTGAAGGCGCCGATTCGCATCCAGCATCGGGTGGTGGCACGCCCACTGGCGACGAGGGTCAAATTGGACAGGGTAAGGGAGATGAAGTAAAAAGTACGTGTCACAGTTTGATTGGTAACAAAAACAACAAGAACAACAACAACAAAAAACGAATACAAATTATAAATGTCGTTTCAATGTCAACTGAAATGCAAAACTTCAATTGCAATTTGCCAATCCAAAAAAAATGATAAAAATATAAGAAAATTCTAGAAAGCGGTGACAGGTTACTAAAATAGCATTTAATACCCGTAGTCATTTGAAATTCCATAACATTCCCATTTAACACCTGTTTCTCGATTACCTCCTTTTTCGTAGCCTTACTCACTTAGTCTGTTAACCCATTTACGTTGTAGACTGCGTTAGTTACTACTTAGTTGCAAGCACTTTTTATACTAACTTAATTTGTTAATTCTATGTATTAACTGATTTCGAATTCAATTCGACAGTTACCACAAAAGTAACTCAACAGGCCAAACACTTTGGCTCGTTTTTGTCATCGGCCATCAGCAAGGCTGGCAGCAAGATCAAGGAAACAGTCAAGGATAATGTGAGTAAATCGTATATATAATTTATTTAAATTTACATTAATATTTTGTTTAAACTTCCAATACTTTAGACCATTCTCGACTCGTTCAACAAGGAGCAGGAGGCATTCATTAAGGGTCAAGGCGGTGCTGGCAATGGTGCTGCTCCCTGGATTGGTCATGCCAATGAGTCAAAAATTAAGGAAGAGATTTTGGGCCTGTCACAGGATCGCCGCAACTTTGTGCGTGCTCCGCCCACTGGTGTTGACTTTGATTTCAGCTATGATACCGCATATCCAACTGCCATAGCCATTATGGCCGAGGATAAGGCGCTCGAGACGATGCGCTTTGAATTGGTGCCCAAGATGTGAGTGAACATTAAATCATGAAAGTAAATTTAGAAAGAAATAAATCCTTGTTTAAACTACACACAGCATTACTGAGGAGAACTTCTGGCGGAATTATTTCTATCGTGTCTCACTGATCATTCAGGCCGCTGAGCTAGGCACTTTGGGCGCTGACGGTGTTGGCCAGGCTTCCAGCGGTGAAGACGGTAAGTTTATGGCAATTGATTGACAACTTAAAAAGCAACAACAGAAGCAGCAGCTTTCACAGCTTTCACATCCAAGAAAGACCCAAAAGAAAAACAATCCATAATTGAGCGCGTTTATGATTTCCTAGAGCTTGCCTCTTCAGTATCTTTCTCTCTCTCTCTCTTGTACTTTCGCTCTCTATCTCTATCTCTATCTCTCTCTCAATACTTTTCTCTCCTATCTCTCTATCTAAATACATACCAACACTCGCTACTCGCGCGCTCTTTAACTCAACTGTCTATCAGTCTTTAATTGAACTCTCTAAGTCTAAGTTTTCATATATAATTTCGTTTTTCTTTACGTTTCTAACACACGCGCCTGTTCTCTTATGATTTGAAATTCTCAACTAGTTTTAACTGTTTATTAGTTAAATACTCCTCTTAACTTAACTTTTGGCTAACGTCTGTACTACACCGCCTTAAATAAAATGCTCTGAACTTTTCAATTTCTGTTCTCAGTTTGAAATCTTAATTTTGAATTTAATTTTTTTTTTAATTTGTGTTTGTCCTTCAGCTGCACTGGCTTTAATGTCGCCTGAGCCTAAAATACGATTTCTAATTTAGTTTAGTTTTTAGTCTCGTTTTGTTTGTCATTTTCTCATTTCACTTTTCACCTCGTGAAATCGAACGAAATTTAATCAAATTTAACTCAGAAAATAATTCAACTCAGTTCGCCCTTCAAACGCCGTTCACTTCGCCAGCGACAATTATTTTTTTTATTATTAAAAAAAAAAATATTTTTAATTTTTGTTTTTTACTTTACCTTTTCTTTTCATGTTTTTTTTATTATTTTATACACAAAATTCTAAAAAAAAAAAAATGATAACAATGTGAAACTCAAACTTTAACTCAACTGCGATAAATAAAATTATATATGAAATCAGGCAAAAATCAGCCAGATAAAGAAAATATTGATAAAAATGTCAGTAAAGTGAAAAGTGATACAATCACTGAGAAACAAAAAGCCAAAGGAGCTGTCTTTGATCAACCACAGCCTGTTATTGACATTAAGGCAGCCGAAGAGCTTAAAGAGACTGACACAAAAGTCATCTCACCCAAAATCTCCGAATCCGAATTTGTCTCGGATGAATTTCAAACATCGAACGATACCGATTTGGCTGAAATCAAAGATGGTATGCGTAAATTGGGTATTGATAGTATGACCCAACAGGCGCTTGCTACCAACGATGGTAAGAGGTTTTAGTTTGCAAATTCAATTATTAAATTTTCATTTTAAGTTAATTTTAAGTTTAATTTGGTTTACTAACATTCCTCAAGTTTTAATTGTTATATAATTGACAAAACTTTTGCTTATTAAATATCAACATTTTGTACATACATTTAAGGTTTAATGCATTCACTGTGACTGTGTTGTTAGTTTTAACAACATCGTACATAAAAACATAATCATAAACATAAAAACACAGCAGAATTAAATTTAATAAATTTCATAGTAAAAGAGTATAATTAAATATTAAAGTTTAGGTATTTAAGACTAGAAATGCACAGAATGAAAAGCACTTAATTTTTAGAAAAGTACAAATTTATTAAAGTTCAAGAAAGTGCAATTATTTCATACATTTCTCCATTGTGTCATGGCATAAGCACTATTAACAAGTAGAACTCGAATTAATTATAGTTTATCAGTATTAGGAATAATTTTTTCTTGCCTTTTTGCCCCAATTTGCCATAATTCCCTTATGTTTGGCTGTCAAAGAGTTTTAGTTTTATTTACTGCCATTCCTTAAGTCCACGTAATGTTTATTTTTCTATTGCTCAATTCTAAACTTTCAAGTAACTCTATATAAAACTGCATACATACGATATATTTAAATCACACAAACAGACGAAACACAAAAACAAAAAAAGAAAATCAAATGAAAAACTCTTAAAGAAAATGTGTGTACAAAACAAAGTGTAAAAACCAAACAATTCTCTTTTTTCTCCTCTGCTCTGTTTCTTTCTTTTGTGTAAATTACATTTTTGTCAAATCGTTTTCTTTATTATATCGAAAAATACTAACTTACAATACAATCCAAAGCTCTGGCATTTAATTATTAAATAAAAAAGAAAATATCAATTGAAATGAAAGCAACAACAAATCCAATAAATAGTAAATACATAATACCAATGGCAACTTATGGGATAATAAATGAATATAATATTATAAATAATATATAGTAATAATGATAATGCAGACAACTTAAGTCTGGTTTAATCAGTTGTTGCCATTCTTTTCTAACTAGCATACAAAATATTAAAACAAATATAAACAAAATAAAACAAAAGAAAAAATCCTATAATTTTCACTTAAGTATCTCTGACCTATACTTCTATACTTATAACAAATGTAAAACATTAATTCAATTCAATTAAATTAAATTAATAATAAAATATATCAAATAACTCTAGTGCACTAGCCACAAATCAATTTTGAACAAGTTGAGTATAAATAAAATGATATGATATGATACAAATTCTTATTATTGAATCTATCTAAAAACTCTTAACAATTTTTGTGCTTTTTGAATCAATTGCATTTTTAATTTACTTTCAACAATTCGCTATACAAATTATTATATTTATAAAAAGTTCGTTAACTATATATCTATTATTTATCTTTAACATATACTTTCATTCTTAGTACTATCCTCCAAACTATTTCGGTCTTATTTCCTTTAAAATATATACCCTAACACCGTCACACCAAGAATTGCTCCCAACCTCACAGAACACTGACAAAAAAAAAAAAAAAAAAAAAAAAATTGAAAACTTTATATAAAATCAGCCAAATTATTAATATTAGTCCGCAATATAAATTGTTCTATCGAAAACATTTAACAAACATTTATTTTTTCATGTATTTCTTAATTTGTTCTCAAATCATCTTGCAGAAGATTGAATGGATAAACGCTAAATTCAAAAAAAAAAACAAAAAACAAAAACAAAAACTTAAACTAACAAAATAAAACCCAAACGCAAGCAAAATTGCCCACAAGACAGAAAAGTAAATACAACAAAAACAAAAAAATTAATAAAAAAAAAAAAGAACGAAAGAAAACCAAAAACGAAATGCAACAAACAAATTATATAAATACATAAATTATTCACTTGACAAAAACTAAAAAAAAAAAAAAAAACAAAACGCATTATTTATATAAACCGAAGAGCAAAACAAAACCAAAAAAATGTTAGTTAAAAAAAAAAACTGAAACAAAATTTTGTGTGGTAAGTTAGAAATTGTTGGTTAAACAAAACAAATTTTCACTTATAAAAAAAAAAAAAAAAAACTATAAAATGTTTTCAATGTTTTGTTGTTGATTTTCAATTGCATATATAAATATATTTTTTATCTGCAAACTAGTTGTCAAAAAAAAAAAAAAAAAAAAAAATCAATTTTATTTGTTATTATCGCTGTTGTCAATGTCCGTATATGTCTTATACTATATAATCGTTGTGACTATATGTTTCTTGGTATTTCTATTCGCATTTGTATTCATTTACTTTATTTATTTTGTAGTTGTTGTTTAGTTTCCAAAACAAAATGCAAGCTTACATTACTTTTTATGATTTGTATCTTTTTTTTTGCAATGAACTTTAAAATTAAAAACAATTTTCAAAATTCAGAAGAAAATTCCCCAAAAACTTCAACGGCTTTTTTGAACTGCACAAGAGACAACTTGAAATCCGATATACAAATTTGATATATATCCATGTCTATTATACTATATAGTACTGAATATGTCTACCAACTCACCACACAAAATCAGGAGATAGAAAATTTTTAAAATATACGAAAAACTTTCTTATCTAACAAACTTATCTGTAAGTCAGTCTGTCCATATACGAAGAAGAAGAAGAAGAAGAACACATTAAACTATTTTAATTGATGTACAAAACTGCTTTTGTTATAATTTATTAATTTAAATAATTATTGCAATTGTTTTTATAAAATAGCTTACAATTCTGTTGATATATTTGGCGTGCTTTGTATAAATATTTAACGAATGTAATAAATAATTCAATTATATTTAGCTTGCTTTTAATTTATGTGTTACATATGCTGTAAATACACACCAAAATATTTATTTTCTAATATTTTCGAAATTAATTTATGCAAATATTGACGGTGTCACAAGTGAGATTTACAACATTTTGGCACATTTATTTGGTGGTGTTAAGACAAAACAAGCAAGTCATGGATGTCATGGGAATAACTTAACAATTATCCGATATACTATATATATATATACCTATATATATATATATCTGTACAAACCTCTTTCTGCACGCTAACAGTTAATTAATCAGGGTTAAAGTGGGCATATACCGTTACCATTGTCAAGAACTTACCACATTAAATAAGTATGAATTTCCCCAACTTTTGTAGACGATTACTACTATTCAGTCACGGTGCGAATACCAAAGCGAATAACAGTCTGTGAAAATCTATGCCTTAGTTATATGAATATGCCGCGTGATTAGTTGTAAAGGTAAAGTTACTTGAGTAAACCATGTTCTTGCTTGGAAAAGTCATCACCAAAAATAATAAAAAAAAAAAATAACAAATGCTTGCTTAATAATACTTACTTACATTTAATTTATGTATGGTATATAGTATTTAACCATGATATATATATATATATATACAACATATAAGTTTAAGCCACACACATAGTAATCGTTAGTTTGACAAATCTTCCCCAGAGGAACAATGGGAAAAGGACTTGGAAGCTGAACTCAAGGACTATGAGGTTGTCGACGAAGGAGGCACTGGAGATGGTCACAGGAAACACGGCACTGGTGGGACAGGCGACGACGACGATGATGATGATGTGGAACCAACAATATCAAATTTGAGAACACGTTCGTCGAACAACGATTGGGAGGAATATGCGGATTTAATTGAGGATACCGATGATTTAAAGTAATTAAGAGCTTATATCGTAGTTTCTTCTAAGTTGACTCTAAGTTTATAACTGAACTTTTCTTTCCTTTCCATTCCTTTCTACTCCTTTGTTTCTTAAATACTACTTAATTACTCGTTTTTTGTATTACACTCATATTACACTCGGTATGTATTCTGTTTACTGTAAAAAAAAAAAAAAAAAACAAAAAAAACTTTCGATAAACCAACACAGAACCTTAAAGTCCCTAAAACGCACCATGTTGGGCTATCAATGAGACGAGGCATTCTTTACGCTCTTCTAATGTTGGCGTAAAGGATTCACATATGTATATATGTTTAGAATGTGCCTCGATTCGTATTGGAAAAGTTGGTTGAGAGTTGTTGTACCAAAAAGCAATGAATTTTATTTGGTTACCTTTAAAGATGATATAAGACACTAAACCCAAGTATACCTTATGGATTATCGATTTATTCAAATCATTGGCTATTTCATATCAAATCACTCGATCAACCATAAACCACAAAATCAAAAAGATTTTCCCATTTTCTTTTTTGTCGCCCAGTGTAACGGGAACTTTCGCCAATTGTTCAGCACACGAAAAATGGCAAACAGTTAACTATAAATAAATAATAATAAAGAAAATTTAAAAAAAAATAAATTAAAATTAATAATAAAAGTACACAAATTCCAAGCTAAAGACAGAGAAAAACTACAGCAAAAAAGAAAAGCGTAAAAATCGTTTTTAAAAATTAATTGAAAAATGGTACATAAAAAAAAAAAAAGCTTAAAAGGGAAACATTTTGTTATTTATATTTATAAATAAATTATATATACATATATATATATATACATATATAAACAGATACAGATAAATTAATGCATTTGAATTTAATGTGTAAAAAATTATTATAAATATATAGATATTATAAATATATAGATATATATATATATATATATAAATATATATATATATATATACACTATATATACTATGTAAAGATATTAATATAAAATACTTGGTAAAAACAAGTATAGAGAAACAAAAACAAAACTATTGAAATAAACTCAAATTTTATGTTAACAAATTTGTTTTTTATTTAATTATTGCTAACAATTGGCCAATATTAGTTGGAAAGTTAGAAATTTAAGTTTTTTGCAATAATTTATGATTTAACACATTTTCTACTTATAGTTTAAATCACAGTTTCAAAATATATTTAAAAAACACAAGACACACACACACACACACAAATGTATTCCTTTAAATATGAATGCCAAAAACAATAATAATTAAAAAATCGGAACAACACGTTCAAAAAATATGAAATAATAAAAATAAAAATATAAAAAAAATGCAATTAAGAAAGAATACAAATAACAAAATCGCAATTATAAACAATAAGCAGTTCAAAAACCTTTAAACAAATATATATATTTATATATATATTTCACTAGACAAATTTTTATGCATAAACACAAAAGCAACAAAAACAAAAAAAATGAGGGAAAAAGTAATAAAGAATGAATTATGAGGAGAATGGAAGGTTAAACTAAATCTATATTATCAATGTTTTTGCTCTAAATGTCTACCTAATTGTTAAAGAAAGTTACAAAAAAAAAAAAAAAAAAAAGAACAAAAACAAATGGAAATTATTTTCAGCAGACAAGGACATGTTAAATAAATAAAATATGCTATAAATGTGTATTAATTTGTTAGCAAAAATGTCAAAGTTATTGAGACGTTATGACACATTTAACTGATGCTCTATGTACTATATTATACATTATACTTTTAAAAAAAAAATTTAAAAACAAATGCAAAGTATTTACAACCAATAACAAAGCAAGTGTTAAACTAAACATATTTTAAATTTATATTTACTTTGTGCGTTTTTAAAAACAAGTTGGCTAATTAAACTAAAACTAAAATGATAAAATAAATATAAAAAAATTAAAATTATTATTATAAAATTGAACAAGGAATGACAAATAATGCAATGTTGACAACGTGTTTTACAGTATATCAAACTCAAATTCGAAATTCAAAATTCAAATCCAAAACCAAAAAACATTAACACATATTTTAATGTCTGCATACAATTTACATACTTATTATTATTAAACAAAATGTTAATTAAAGGGTTATAAGCATACCAGAATTAAATATGGAACAACAACACACATGCCGTAATTTCCATAAATTAACAATTAACAATTGCAAAATAATAAACAAACAAAAGCAAAGAAATTGAAAACCAAACACTATATATGTATGTATATGTACTAATTAAATTATATCACCCCAAAAAAATATATATATATATAATTTAGTTGACTAATAATAAAAACAAATAAAATGCAGAAATTCTTAATTATTAATTATACAGTGACATTTCGACAGAACAAATGGCGTTAAATAAATAAATTACACAAAAACCAAAACCAAATTTGCTATTAGCAACACAAAAACCCATTAAATGCCATAGAAAATTGAAAGTCAAGTAATACTACTACTACCATATATAGAAGAAGGCTAACACTTGGAGTTCCGGTACAAAAGACCCATTTCAATGTTAAAGTTTGAAGTTCAAGACAACCCAAAAAATAAATATATAAAAATTAAAAAAAAACAAAGTAAAGAAATGAAATGAAACTGACATCATTTGTGTAAAATTTAGTGACAAACCGACAAATTATACTAGAATACATATATAGATACATTAATATATATATATGACAACAATTTAACGAGAATAACATCAAGTAAATTAATAAAATGAAAGTGTATAACTATTAAAACTAACAACAAAACAAGAAAACAGTTTTCTTTTGTCTCTTATACAATCGAGCTAAAGTTTGTCTGAAGGTTTGTATCTTTTAGTTTAACAAAAAACAACAGTTTAATATTTTCAACACCTTTATTGCCAACAATTTTACTAGACTGTACTCTACAATTTTTAAAAATATTTTAATTATAAACAATTCACGTAGACTTAACACATGCAGTTAATAAGTGCGCGATTGTTATAAATTTAAAAAATATTTAAATATCTTCGACTCTCGGCACAAGGTTTGCATTGCAAACACTAGCGAAATTCCACGGGGATAATGACCATCTTCTAGTTGTTTTAATTTAAGGCTAGTAACACAATTTAAAAAGGAAAACGTTGTACCGTATCCTAGACTATTGGCTAAATGCGGATGTATTATCACTATACAATTTTGATGACATAGTATACATAAATAAAAATCTAGATTACTGATAACTAGATGTTTGGTAGCGTGAACTACGACGATGTGGTTCGCTACGTTCGTATGTGAGACTCTTGAAACGATTGCTTGCCTCCAGCGGTTGTCTGGGCACAGTTGCACCTCGATTTACTACCAAATCCTTCCATATCATCGTTAGTAAGATAAAGAAAGCGCCCACTATCTTATTCAAAAACTCTAGCAGCTTGAATAGAATTGGCGTCGCGGTGTGTGTAAAGCGGCTGATCTCAAAGAGAAATCGCACCGCAAAGATGCCCATGAAACGTAGGGCAACAGCAGCACCGCTGACTATCGAAAATATGAGCAGACCCAAGAAGCGTATTGTGCCCATTATATTGCGCTTGTTTACATCGTTGGCCATAAATTCGTAGATTGTTGTTATAACTGATTGTCGCCATTGCTGCAGCACAGCTACAAAATCTGCAAGACCAATTGTCACCATTTGTTGCTCCTCGGTGACAATGTCTGCAGCATTTGTATCTGTCGCTTCTGCGCTTTCGCCAGCGGTTATTGCGGCTATTTTGCTGGGACTAATCCTTTTTACAGACGACAAACGTCTTGGTGTTGCCAAAGCCTCAACACGGTCAACCGCACGGACCATTTTGAGTTTTAGTTGAACTTCCTGGTCACGAAACCGTATAGTCTTAATGCTGAACCAGTATTCACCAAATGCCAAGTCATTTAGCTCCGTCCAAATACAAGTATCCAGCTGTGCAGCATTGGGTATGTGCTTGTAGTTACCCACACTACCCTTGGTGATGCCCACCCACATGTTTGGTACGAAACGTTGGTAGAACATTTGCAATTGTACTGCGCTGCTCAGTAATTGCTTCTCTAGATCTCGTTCCGAGCATTGAAGAGATATAACATCACGATAGCCAGCTGTCTGTTCCACATAGCAACGCCCAAGGTAAACTCCCCGAAATAAACGCGATTTCAACAGCTGTTTAGTGAGCGATTGCATAGCCAGCTCCTCTGGTGGCATGAAGCGGGAGCCACCTGCTCGCACTGTGGCCCCTCTTGCCTCGCTCACAATTGAGTCCGTTTCGCTCATTATGTGTAGCTGTTCGTTGATGGAAAATTGCTTTTGTTAGGCATTAGGCAATGTACAATCAGTATTATTTTACCTGTATTAGTGTGTAGTATACGCTTGGACTTCAGCTTTCGCTTCTTAGTCACCGAAAGACTTTGTTATTGTTTTGGGTCGGTTTGTTGTAGAATTCGCTACACTTTAAAACAAACTTATGCCGCTCTATCGGCACGCGTGCAACACAAACGGGTTTCAAATGCTAACTAATGGTATATATAATGTTGCATATTGCACTCAAATAAACCCTAAAATTTTTGCATTTTTTGTAAACTTTTGCAAATTAACTAAAAAGAGTTGTGTTGTTGTGAGTTGTGAGTGTTAGAGCTGTAACTAAAATCGATTCTATAATCGATGCATCGATGTTTAAAAACAGTCGTGACTTATCGATTAGTATCAAAGAAGTATTTTTAGGTACAAGCAAGATAAAAATGTACCAATTCTGACAGTCGTGTCTAGTAATAAGAATTCATAAATGAATAACAAATACAAACCGTGTGTTGCCGCAATCAACGATTAAATAAGTTAACTGAAGCTGGAAAATCGTATTTCGTTGGTTTTTTAACTTAAATAATTTCCTGAATCAATAAAATGGGCAGCATCCATTGTACTAGTATTATTTGAACTGGTATTTTAAGTCTATACGGTCTCACTGCATGTGACAACAAAACAAAAAAGTGCTAATAAAACGTTTTAACCACCATTTCTTATACATATTTTTGTAAAGGCATTTAAAAAAGCCACTGTCAAAATTGGCTCCAAACACAAACTCAGAGACTATTATATAAGGATGACTTTGGTGGGCTTAGCGGCGCGAAAGCTAGCTCAAAAACAGAGGTAAGTACCAGTATAAACACTCAAATAAGAAGCTAACAAACCATTTTTTTTATTATAAACAGAACTGCAAAGTTGTCTGCGGCTTTTCCAAATGGTATTCGATGTCAAAAGTGCCTAAATTTAGGACATTGGAGCTATGAATGCAAGGAAAAGCGAAAATATGTCCACCGCAGTTCGCGCACAAAGCAGCTGAGCAAGCATTTGGCAGAGAAAACTGCAAACGCCGCAGAGGCTGAGTCGCGTGCTGCAGAAGCCGGCGCTGTGGCGCGTATTGATCGCGAGAAGCAGCGTAACAAGCGTAAAACGAAGCGCAGCAATAGTTCATCATCATCGAGTTCATCAGATAGCTCGAATAGCAGTTCGGATTCATCAAACTCGGATTCAAGCAGCAGCGACGATTCAGATAGTTCTAGCTCTGACGATGACAGTTCCTCAGATGGTGAATCTGGTTCCTCCAGCGGCAGCGATAGTGATGGCTCTAGTTCCAGCAGCAAGAGTAGCAACAGCTCGGCTGCACCCAAAAAGAAAAGCCGACGCGACAGCACAGGAGAATCATCTGAAGACGGTGCTCAAGATGTGTAATACAAGCACTAACATCAATGACAGATTCATACCAACATAATTTAAACAAAGCGTATAATACATACATAGCTTTAGTAGTTTAGTTTACTTATACTTTCGGGTGCTATCACCAAATCACAAAAATAAATTGGCATTACTTAATCGATCGAGTTCATACATTAAGTGACTACTTTTATTATTCAAAGTGTAACAATAAATGACATAATGCAATCCATCGATCAATCAGAATCAATTTCTTCATCAAAATGTTGCAACTTATTCAAAAATAAGTCTAAATCTATTTGTTGCTGATTTATCTGATCGTCTGGAACGATTATTTCTGGATGCACAACACTTTCACTGTTTCTATTTAAGCTAGTTGGAAACACTTGTGTTATTGTTTGCTGTACTGTTTGAGATTTCAAATGCAATTCCTCCACCTAAAAATTTAAGGTAATATCTAAAAATTATACAAAATTTGTAAACATTGTAAGTCAGATCTCACCTTAAGGGAGTTCAATGCTTCCTGTATTTTAGGCAGCGCCTGAACTAGCTTTCTTTCTATGGCATACAGATCCGCCTGTTCTCTTTGAAGCATTCGATTGGTTTGCAACATTTTTCACAAGTTCGTTTTGGTTAAACAAAAATAATACTTATTTTTGCAAGCATGAAACAATCATGTCAACTTAACATGAGATTAACATTACCAAACATTTACAAATGTTTTATGTTAATAACATTGTTTATACATTACATTAATGTTACGCTGAACTCGTCGTTTGGTCACACCTGTTAAATAAATACTAAACCGCTTAACTGGTCTCTATTTCTCTTAACATTTTATTTGTATGTTAATAAAAACAAAAGAATTATGCTAAATCATATTTTGTTTTAATGAAGCTGTTCAATTAAGTTGGCTTGTATTTAATGTAATGTGTAAAAGGACTGTTAAAAGTGGCAAATATTGAATAAAGTGTGACCAAACTCTAGTCATAACTCTGCGTCGCATTTTAATGTTCGCGCCGAAAAATAGATGAAAAGAATTACTTAATTATTTAAACAAAAGGTAATATTTTTGTGCATATCTGCAATTAGACTAGAAGTTCACTGGAGTTATTGTTGCAGCACGCAAAATAATGGAGCAAGACGAAAACGGCTTAATATTACAGCGTTTTGTTGGAAATTGTCGCACATTACGAATTGCACCTGAAATCAAGCAGAATGCAATAAAAACATTTCATAAATTAAATGTGGATGGAGTGCTTTCCAATGATGCAGACGACTGGCTGTGCTGCGCCGTCTACAGTGAACTCCAAAAAACCAAAATGAAGGATATGCGCCAAGATTGCGAAAACACCAAATCCGGAGATCAGGAAGCCTGGGAAAATAAGGGACGTTCAAATAGCTGGAATATATCGATGACAGAAGTGCTTCGCATCTTTAAAATAAACATTAAGAAATTTCTAAGAAGAATGGAGCATTGGAACTGGATGGCACAGAACTCGCAGGTGTTTCAACAGGAGATAACCGATCTGGATCGACGTTTGGGGATTACATTGCTCCTTCTGCAGCACTACAAGCGCATTTTTAAGCAGCTCTATGTGTTTCCAGCTTCCACGGAAAGTCAAGCCCACTATAACATGATTTATGAGTTTGGATGGCTTCTTTTTCTGGTCATACGCAATGAGCTGCCCTCGTTTGCCACCGTCAACATAATCAATGGCTGCCAGGTGCTTGTCTGTTCCATGGAATTGGTATATGTTAATGCACTAGAGGTCCACAATTCAGACATAATCAACACTAGCTTCAAGGGTGTGCCTCCCAAGTGGTGTACTAGTGATTTTGATCCCGATCGCCTGATTAAGTACAGTGCCATTGAAGAAATACTGAGTGAGCTTATACCAGAGCTACCAGCTAAAGGTGTCGGCATCATGAAAAATGCCTTTTTCCACAAGGCCGTAATGGGATTGTTCATGGATCAGCGTCTGTTGGGAAACGATCGATTTATGCGCGAATTGATCAAGGATGGCATCTTGGAGGTTAACTTGGCATCTCTGAATCGCAGCTATGCGTCGCATGTGGCCGACATCAGTGAGATTGACGAACGAGTACTATTAAAATATAATACTCAACCTCTGGTAGATAAACAGAAAGATACAAAGTTATCCTCAGAAGCGAATGCTTCGCTCCTTGACCAACTGCTCGACGACACGCAACGGGATAATCTGACGCAGCTCAACTGGTTTGATCTGCCGCAAACATTGCCAGCATATATCAGTAAAGTTCTTGGCAAAAACGATGCGAATTTACTGCAAAAATCGCTGCACGACATGAGCATCAAGTTTGAAAACGCAGCGAAAATGAATCCGGTTGCAGCAGATGATCGCCTTAAGCTCATAAGTGGTTTGTACTACATGTTGCTGGACAGGATAACGGAGGCGGAACTACGTCGCCGACCAACAATTAAACTGGGGCAGATGCTAATGCAACTGCAGAGCACCTTTAATGCCACATTGATTGTCTGCTGCTTGGAGCTGGTGCTGCACATTTTCCGGACCCAGGAGACCTCGTTGCAGTTTCCCTGGCTGCTTGATTGCTTCGGCATCGACCCGTTCGAGTTCCAGAAAATACTTGAGTTGGTTGTACGTCATGAAAATGGTTTGCTTACACGTGATCTCATCCAGCACTTGCGTGAAGTGGAGGCGCAGTGCATAATGGGCCTAATCTGGCGTAAGGATTCGCAGTTGTGGCGTATTTATGCGGACACCAGCTTGCCCAGCTGCCAAAGCGTACAATTGGGACTGGGCCAGGAAAACTTTAAGCTGTCAATGGGCTCCACAGTCATTTGCCTAAGAAAGTTTTACCACCTGGCCAATCAGCGTCTTAACAACCTTTGTAAAGGTTTATCCCTGCTTGCCAAATACACGGAAATTTGGCATATTGTAGAGCACTCCATCATAGTACACGGTGCCGAGCTTTTACAAAACCGTCATCTGGACCAGTTGATCTTGTGTGCTGTCTACTTGTACGTGCGCACCGCAAGTCTTCGCATCAATTTCAGTGACATCATTCAGCAGTATCGCCGGCACCCAAGTGCTCGGAGCGCTGTCTATCGTGCCGTATATCTAGCGGACGGAGAAACGCCTGGGGATATTATCACATTCTATAATCGAGTATATATGCCACGTATGGCAAACTATGCACGAGATATTCAGTGTGAGCCATACTCAGACTCCAATCGGGCTACAGTTAATCGACCCCTCCAGAATATCAGCAATAATATCCGCCTTAAAGCAAATGTCTTTATTGCGCCCGCGGACACGCGCCGCATCTGCATGGCCAATAGTTGCAAGGCTAGGATTATTACCCAGATGGCGACACCGGTTAACCTAAAGCGAGCCCACTCCAGCAACGAATTGGGCGAAACTTCGTCCAGCAAACGACCAAATATTCTCCGACGACGCACAACCTTCCAATAATAATTATAAGTTAGTAGCGTATAGATTATGCTACTACTGGTTGTATACTACATATATTAATATATTAATTGCATAATGAATTAAGTTAACAATTAATTTAACACAGACTGTCCACGAATGCTAGAAAAAACTAAAGCGAACAAAATTTAAATCTTTAGCGGTCGATTTAAAAAATAATCCAATTTAGACTCAAGTGAAAAAAATCATCGATAATTTCAAATAGCCAACCAAATCGGTAATTCAACATTACTCATTATTTCGATATACTTAGTTTATTTAAATAAAACTTGGATTGATTTCATACATATGAATAGACTTTATTTGAATGCGGGTTTTGAGTTTGAAACTTGGTTCAAAATTGTATAAATATTGAAAGGGCGCCCAAATGAGACACACACACATGGGGATGACGTATTGGGGCCCATAAAGGGACTACAACAAAATACATAAGTACACTAAAAAAGGTAGGATCTGAAGCTGGGGTTTCTGACAATAAGGTAAGGTTCAGGGGAGAGGGGTAGGGGGAAGAGGGAGAAGAGAAGAGTATACAATACGTACTGAGAGCGTGCAACTTATAACTAAAGTTCTTCTCAAGCCTACACTTAGATTTAAGATGAAGGAGGAGGTGCAGCAGCTGCAGCAACTGGGGCCGCTGGAATGCTGGGAGCAGGCGCAGCACTTGGAGCAACTGCCGCCACACTGGTTGCTTCAACAGCAGGTGGTGCATTAGCTGGCGGTGTAGTATCTAAAAATAGATAAATAAATCATTAGTTTGGAAGCACGCATAATTAAACCATGTGTCCACTTACCCATTGGCGTGGGCGTCTGAGATGGAGCCACTGTTGCGGGTTGTTCACTTGTCGGGGCTGGCGGTGCTGCAACCACAGGAGGGACAATTGGCGGTGCCGCAAATGGAGCACCATTGGGCGGTGCACCGGCTGCTATATGCGGTGGCAGCGGTTGATGCTGTGCCGACGGCGCTCCCAGCTGCTGCGGCTGATGTTGATGCGGAAGCGGCGGTTGCTGGTGATGATGCGATGGCGGCGGCGGTAATGGTTGCTGCTGTTGCTGCTGCTGTGGTGGCAATATTATGGAACCGGCGGCAGCGGCTGCTTGTCCCTGTTGCTGCAGTTCCTGTTGCAGGCGATGATGTGCCTGTTGGCGAGCTCGGAACTCGGCTGCCTTTAATTGCTCCAGATGGAACTGCTGACGCTCCGTGATAAGCTGTTGCCGCTGATATTCAAGACCTTCGCGCTCACGCTCCATGGTGGCTTCCAGTTCTTCAAAGTGTCGCAGTTTAATTTCTAGCTTCTTCATTTGTGTCTCCACCAGCAAAGCCACCAGCGACTTAATCTTTCGCTCCTCCAATGCTGCCAAATGTTTGGCCTTAACTGCTGCCGAGGCCAATGCTGCTGCTGCCGCCGATTGCATATTGTTCTCGCTGAAGGCTCCTCCGTCCTTGGTGCTAACGGCATCGTTGCTGCCATCCTTTGTTTCGCCATCACCGCTTGTGTCCTCTGTTTTGATCTCCACATCGCTGGTGCCAGTCTCTGTGGGTGAGGAGTTGGAAGCCGATTTGTTTGAGGCGTTGCTCGATTTGTCAGATTTGTTTGCTTTGTCGCCGCCGGACAACGACGACGACGATGAATCTTTAGATTTTTTATCTGTGTTATTGGTAATGGGCGTTGTTGTTGTTGCTGATGTGGTTGTTGTTGTTGATGTTGTTGTTGTCGTTGATGATGTTGATGTGGAACTTGAGTCTGTGTTTGTATTGATCTTATCCGATTTCGTTTTGTCTTTGGACTTTGCCTCATCAGTGGCTTTAAACAATAAACCAAAACAACACAATTTTGTAAATAAAAGATACATTAATCGAAACATAAAAAAACTAATTTTTAAACGAACAACTAAAATAACTCTACAACAAAGTAATTCTTTTTGGTTTCAAACTCCAGACTCAACTTAATTGTCAAGAATTGTCTAAGAATCTGTTTCGATAACATTTGTGATATGAGTTTCTTACCGTCTTTCTTGTTGGGATCCTTGGCTTCCTCATCGTTCGCAGCCGGTGTGGAGCTGCTGCTGTTGTTGGCTTCTTTGGGCGACTCCTCGTCCTCCTTATCGTTACCAGTGCCAGCAATGCCGCTGTTGGCCAGCCCAAAGTTTGGATTGAATTTGCCGCCAGCTGAGGCCTTCTCAACGTTCTTCATATGATTATCCATTATTGTGGCTGGAACCTCGTCCTGCAATATTAATCATTTGTAAAACACATACTCCTTTTCATTTAATCCAGGTTTAATTACCTTAATGGCTGCAAACTCTTCCATGGCTGCCTTGGCAGCAGCGGCAGCAACTCGTGGATCCACAACAGAGGCCAAGAATGCCACTGTTGACATTATTGGATTGCCGGACTTGCTAAACGGAATTGGCTGACAGCCAAGTGGGCCCAAGAAGCCACCATCATCTTCAAGGTAGGGATCCTCAATGGGCAGTCGCAAAAAGTGTAAAATGCACTCGTCCTGGGTGCGGGTGCCCACATGCTCACACACCTTGTTCCAGTCATCCTTATGCATCTCCAATCCCTCGAGAAGTAGGAGGGTCTCCTGGTCGGTCCACTCGCGCGACATGCTCGCAGCTGTACGATTCTTCATTGCTGCTGGCTTCTTGGCATACTGATCCAGTTTTAGGCCAAACTGACTGACGCCAGATGTTAAGCCGCTACTAGCTCCATTCTCAAGAGTTTCCGTCTTAATACCCAGTCCCCCTGCACTTTTGTCACAGTCGACGCCACCTTCCTTGCCCAGTGGTTTCTTATCCAGATCGAGTAACGTCTTAGCTGCTGAAGGCTGTTGTGTCTTTTGAGGATTGATTGCCTGCAGACCCGAAGGCGTATCCGATAATATATGAAAGTGTGAAGTGGGCGGCGGTCCCATTGGTGTCGGGCGCAAATCCGCATCGATCTGATAGTTAATAAGACCCCATTGCTCCAAGAAAGCGTGCACACGCATAATGGCGCACACATCTCCAGCCAGATTACGGCGGCATGCCGTGCTGGTCAAATATTCCGTGGGATTTAACCTGCAAACAAGAAGATATAATACATTGTTAAACATAAGTTACATTCGTTTTTACTTGGCTGACACTCACCTGTAGGTATCAATCATAAAGTTACGGTAGGCCATATAGATCTCTGGGGTCTTGGATTTGTTCTTGCTGTTGAAAAACTCGGGCATAGCTCGTTTTTCTATGACATGAATCGAGTTGTAGTCAAACCAGGCCGAATATGAAGGTACAATTATATGATGCGTTTGCTCGGTCACATTGTCTTCCATGTCCTCCTTGGCCGATGATGAGAACTCCTGTGTATTACTATTGTCACTTGTCTTGCCTGTTTGCGAATTGTCCCCATCACCGGTTGACATTGCTTGGGCGGCACTGCCGCCAGTCATTTCATCATCCAGATCGGTCATGGTGCCACCTAAATTCATATAATAATGTTAATACTGTATGGCAAATTTGTTAAACCTATTAGATATTCACCTTTGATGGGCATCATATCGTTGTCAGCTCTTGATTTACCACCTGGTGCGGGACTGGCTGTCGACTGCAATGCTGAATGCGTTGCCTTGTGTACCTCTTGAATGTTTGGCTCAGCCGGTGGGTCGTCAAGATCACGTGTTAAATCCTCATCCTCATCATCGTTGCGCGATTTCTTATGTATGACGGCCGGAGAGCGCTTCCGTTTGCCCGGTTTCGATGTGGACGTTGATGTAGTGGGTGAGGGGGATCGTCGACGCTTCTGTTTGCCGGTTCCAGCGCTAGTTGTTGGTTTCTTTTTGTCATCACCAAAGGACATGATGTCATCGATGGACATGCGTTGTTTGTGTGTCTTCTTTTTGCCCACCTCATCGACTTCGTAGTCCTCCTCAGCCATCCATTCGTTATACTGTTCTAGGTCCAAAATCCAAGATGCAGCGACTCGCCAACGTTCCGCTGGAGATTCCGGATTCTCGGGTATATTTTCAGGCAAATCGAAGCTGTTCAGTGTCCACGAGTCATAGGACTCCGGAAAATAATACCAGTGAAGCATGACATGATTACCACGCTTGAATATCGGTCGAGCATATTCATCTGGATGTGGATCCACCACCGGATATACTATGTGCGTGGCGTCCTCCTCATCGGTGACAATTTCCACCCGCCGATTATCAAGAATTTCCCGCAAACGCGCTTCAAAGGATTTCTCAATCTCTGGTCTAATATAAATGTAAGGAATACGATAGAGATCTGCCTCCACAAGGGCCTGTTCAATCTCAATTAGTAGCTGGATATTGGGATCCTTCCGAGTGGGGTTCTTGCCAATTGAAAAGTCGAACTTCTTCCCACGCTGCTCGGCACGAAAGCGAAACATTGTTGAGAAAATTATACACAATCCACCGCCTTGCTTAAAGTCCAGAAAACAACGCATCTAGAAAGACAGATTAAAAATTTATTTTATTTCTCCATTAAAACCAGTATTATTTTTAATATATGATACATGTGCTTAATCAATATTTTAATAAACCATGTATTCGGAAAAAAAAACTAAAAACTATTTATTTAAAATTCAAAACAATATTTCTTCACCGGTCGTGCATTGATATAATATCACGCGCTCATCTCTATCGCGCGTGTACATACAAAACATTTTGCACACCCAAAACACCCTGTTCCCCTCACACACACTTACCGGGATTCTTGTAGCCGGCGGCTCGGCTGAGTTCTTTCCCAACTTCGCCTCCACATATTGCAGAAAGAGTATTAGCAATTGTGCTAGCGATTCCTTTGTAATTGGCTCCGAACTGTGCGCCAAATACTAAAAGACAAACGCATGAAATTAGTACTGTGTTTTTTATTTGCTTGTAGCGCCATTTTTGTTTTCACTTACGGCGGCGGCGCTAGCGTTGTACTCACCTTTTTACAATTCTTTTGTAGCCATTGGCGTATTGACTCGAAACCTTGTAGCGTCTCAGGCGATTGGAAAAAGTCAATATTAGGACTTCCGTCCTTTTTAGGACCTAGAGTGTTCATTGTGCAACACTTTTTTTTATGTTTTTATTTGATTTGATACACAGTTTCACGTCGAAAACGAATATAGAAAATACAGCAACCGCAATAGACGCACACAATCGGGTTGGCGAAGTATCGATACCATCTGAGTATTATGTGAATTCGAATCGAAACCAAAAATAACTCGTTGTCAACTCTGCTTACATCTCTAACTAGTGGTGGAAACAATATTCATATGTAATAATTAATACTTAATTTGATATTATGTATTAATACGTTTAATTTAAATTCTAATAACATGTCGATGTATGTAAATTTGATTAAGAAATTTTAAATGAAATACTTTTGATTAAATCGAACATAATTTAATTCACTAATACTCAAATTAACTCGTTGACCAGTGGCTCGACTTGAAAAGTTCTTTACGTCCTACCAGTACTCAGTGATATAAGAAAATAAGTAAAAATCTCATTATTTCGTTGATTAAACAATCAGAATGAGAGAAAGAGCCAACTATTGTATTTCATTTATTAATTTAATGGTTGACAATATTGGTATTTTTTTTTTTTTTTGTATCTTCGGCCACTTAGATTGACTTTTTGATTTTAAATCGATGTATCGCGGCCAAAGATACCATCATGGCACAGACTCTGAAATCGATTGTAGTTTCAGGTCTGCTGTGCCACTTTCCATCCCTATATATCAGCAGTGTTGTCAATTAGTTAAAATTCAGCACTTTGAGCAATTTTAACGTCGTTGCCGAGTATTTCGATTATTTTAACTCTTTTTTACAACAATATATTAATGGCAGTAAATAGTAAAGATTTTTATTTAAAAATTTAGTGATTTTCTTAATTTATTGTGGCATAAATCAGCTATCTACAGATCGGTGGCAACTCTATTTGAATTTTATTTCATGCGCCAGTCGAGCACCGCACAGTATAAATGTGACTTGAACACCGCGAACATGGCTTTCCCTGGTAATTTTAATATCCGAAAATTTGAGAATATAGGGCGAATTGATTGTAATTGTGACTGTGTTAAACCAAATGTTAAATTAAAACATTGACTTTGTGGCTAAACGACTTTTGCTACATAAAATTGAATCTGTTACGGTATTCACGCCTACGCCGGTGTGTGTGTGCGTGAAAAATCGATGGACCGAATTGGTTACGCGTGCGAGTGAATAAGAACAATTTTGTGACGCTTGCAAAAAATAAGTGAACGCGTAGCAGAGCTGCGCTGTAGCAGAGCACCAACACATACACGAGTTGAAAAGTGAACTGTACAATTTTTTTTTTGCAATAAACAAATCAATAAATAGGCATTTTTTGCATGCAACATAAGCTAGTGGTGAAAAGTGGACAAAAATGCATAAGCTTAACACAACGCGCATGAGTTGAAGTGCCAGCAAGCGCAATCAGTCGCATCGCTGCCTCAACAGCAGACGTCGACGGCGACGCCGCTTTAGGTATGCTGCAGTAAGCAGAGCAAAGCAGCACAGCACGCCGCGACAGCACCAGCTGAAACGTAACGTTTGCCAAAGGTAAAGTGCCTTTATAATGTGTTAATAATTATAGCTAGGGAAATATACATACATCACAATCGTACATCCCAATTAATAGTGTTAGTGTGGAGCGTTTTAACAAGTGGGAGAGAAAGAGAGAGGCAAATCGTTTGCTTATCGTTTTGCCGACTGCGCAGCTTTCCTTGACGCTGCCGACGCGTCTTCCGTTGCAGTTTTCGATGTATTAGTGAGTGTGTGTGATTGTGCTGCTTCTGATACGATTCCATACAGTGACAGCGTACTGGGCGGAGCGAAGGGGGCATATTAAGCTGTGATAAGCGTACTTTTATGAAATCGTATGTGTTTGCATGTGTATATACAAAACAATCATGTACATATACGTGTATTATGTCTTTTGCTTATGTATACTTAGGGTATTAAATTATGTACATTCACATTATATGAGAATGAAGGCATGGGCAAATCATACGATGAGCAACTTCCATGCTTACAAAAAAAAAATTTACCCGTCTTTATACTTATTTCATTAGTTTGATTAGGTTTTTTTTTTATTATTGTGTTCTTTCGATTTATTACTGTAGAGTATTTGTTTTTGTTGATTCTTGGCAACGCTTAAACGATAGAAATTCTCTCGTCATTGTATTTTTAGTTTCAACGATTGCTTAATACATTTAGTTTAGTTGTTGTTTTTGGCATTCTGCTTTGTTTTTCGTATTTTTGTTTTGTATATGTATGTATCTGGTCAGTCTTCTGTCTCCCGTCATTCATTCATTTACTTTTTGGGCCGACGATGCGCGCGCCCAACGTAACAAATTGATTTAACAGCAAAAAGTGTATACACATACATATGTACAAGCGTACATAAATACAGTCAAACATGCATGTACATATATACATAAATATTTATTTGTATGTCGAATACGAGCATTTGATTTACCGTTCAAGTGCCTTCGTTTGGCGTTGTCGTTGTCGTTGTGTTGACGTCGCCGTCGCATTCGAACTCTCCCAGTCTATGTACATGTGTTGTCCACGTTGACGACGGCCCAGCAGCAACGACGGAGCAGCACAAGCAAGCGGCATTTGTATTTATTTATGGTCTGCTACCGTAATCGACATTGTCGACAGACTCAGTTGCTCTCTTTCGCTCGCTTCAAACATGCGTACGTATGTATGTATGTGTATGCATGCAGCTCTCTTAGTGGGGTAGGGCACTTGAACTAGTTTCAGCTGATCATACATGCTTTTATGTACATACTTTCAAACATTTGTGTATAACTCCATAAAATTAGTAACTCGTATTCATTATTACTAGCAGTCGCTTATTGTGCATATTTAGTAGCTTACCGTAATTTTGTGTCTTTTATGTTTTTGTTTGCTTACTACATTTGTGTCTATCGACCAATCAAAACTATCGACATAATTATCAGTTTTCCTAGACTTTAATGCAGTAGAATATACTCAATAATACTTTTAAGATGCTCATCAAGTAACTGTTTACATTACTTTGAAAATTCCCAACTCTGTTGAAAGGTGTTCATATAGAACATATATTACCGAATCAATAAGACTTAAAACTTCTCGACTTGAATTTTTTTTCTCTTGCTGGTTTTAACCAGCAATGTGCAATGCAACCACAGCTGTTATAATATTTGTCAAATTTTGTTTGCATTAGCTTTATTTTAACATTTATATCGAAGTCTTTTAACTTGTGAAAATTTCTTAAAAATAAATTATTTTTTTTTATTTTAACTTACAAATACAAATTTGCAATAAGAAAATAAGTTTATATTAAAGATTAGATTGATATACGTTTATCTAGTTTGGTCCACTATCGATATTGGTTAATGAGGTTATAAATTCATGAAAATATATTAATAAACCCGAGATTCCTTTAAAATGTAGTTTATACGCTTTATAGTACATAATTCTTATTGCGAGTTATTAATTGACTCATAAGGGGCCTCGATGCTATTAAGAATCTACTGAACTGAGTGGCTATTGGTGGGAGGGGCATTAGAAATTTGGGAAAGACGACGTGGCATCCAATGATTGGTTACAAATACAATTCAGAACAGTTCACAATTTATATCTACCTATAGTATAATCGCCGATTAACGATAGTATAAATTTGGACATATTTCACGGCTCATTTATGTTTATAAATAAATTATTGAAATTTATGATGGTTTGAAAGTTGATCTGCATTGATGCGAGCTCCCATTTAAATAGTCATTATTGATCGAAAATCATAGTAGCAATTTAATGCTGTTATACCCCTTCTCCGGCAAACAAACAAGGTTGTTTCCAACACGATAGATACATTCATAATTACATAAGTAGATATGAATGTTTATACATATATCACAGTGCTGTTTGTGATTGTTGTTCTTTTTGTCGGTTGACTTTTTTTATTTATAGCTGGCAATTGATTATTCCCATGTCATACAAATGTATTCATTATAACTTTTACGATAACCATTATCTATGTATGTAATCTTGAGATTTTATTGCATTTGTTTGCCGTTTCCATAGTTATAGTTTAATAGTTTCTACTTGCTTTTATTTATTTTGGGTTCACTAACCCTTCATGAGTGTGTGTTTATGTAGCTGATTTCATTCAAATGCATAATTATTTAGTTAATCTTTGTTAGAAACTCTTTTATGCTTATCTATGTATTAGTATAATATTAAAGTGATAAGCTTGGAAAAAGAAAGTCTATTTTCTATTGTTTAATAATGACTAAAAGTATTTTCATTTATATGGTACATGCTACAGATATGACTCGCTTACATGTGAACACTATTTTATAATCTAACTTCCATATTGACTGTGCTTTGTTTCGTATTCCTTTGTTCCCCATGAAACGATTGAATTTGTCGTTAAATTTATAATTATCACGTTCCGTTCTGAATGTAAGGGGACCTTCGTCCTACTCAGTTGATGTTTATGTGAGTGCTCAAATGGATTTTGTATAGTTTTTGATTGTTAAATACAAATTACATATCTTTACACTTTAATTAATAGTTCACTTAGTTAAGTTGTCGCCAAATAAGAAGAGTATAGAAATGTAGTAAAGTAAATCACATGATTGGTGACAGTATTTTATATGTATATAAATTGAATTTTAACGAGAAATAAATCAATTTGAGATTCACAACACTTTCAGTAATAAAATAGAAAGATTAGTAAGTTACGGACAACGTTGTCTGGTCATTTACATACATGAGTGAATCACACAAACCATATATGTATGTTTTGTCTGGCTTATATGGAAATTTCAAGATTAGATAACTTTTGTGAGCCGGCTTTAGACTGTATTGACCACAGCAAACTATTTAAAATAATATTCAGAGCAAGTAAGTTTGTGTAACTACGCATTTTCCAATACAACTATTTAAATTTAGTAATATTTATATATTATATTCAATAATTTTATATTATCTTACTGTACAATTTAGCTAAAACTCCCCTAATATCCGCCCACAATATGGTGTACAGTGTACAGTCTATAATCGACCTGAATAATTTCTGAAAAATATAATTTTATTGTTTGTTGATTCATTGCGTGTTTCACGACTTTAAGCCCAAAAAAAGCCGTATGCAATAAAATCGCCGGATTAATATTTTTATAACGCTTCCAATGCGTTTTGTTAAAAAAAAAAATATGGCAAACAAATAAAACAAAAATAAAACTGAATGTTGAACAAACATGCATATTTATATATATATAAATGCTTGATTAATATTCAAGGTTGCCATGGAGCACGAGCTTAGCTTCCTTATAAATTCAAGAAAAATTCAAATAAATAGAAATAGAAAAAGAAATAGAAAATGAAAGAAACAATTCAAAGAAACAAATAGATTTCTTGAACTCACCGCATACAATTTTTTTTTTGCTGCTCTTGTATCAGCTTTGTTTTAGTTGTCCGGTTTGACAGTAGTTTGAAGTGTTCACACCATTGTATATTTAAATATATACAGAAATGTATGTGTGTACATATCGGTATATAGTCCGGAAGAAGTCAAAGGGTTTCCGTTGTGTTCCAGTAACTTGCTAACCCGATTTCGTTTTAATGTAATTTAAATAGAAACAGTAGAGAGTGCTTAACCTAACTATACCCTGGCTACAGGAAATAAAAGTCGATTAAATAAAGACTTAGATTTTTTTCAGACCCCGTACTTCGTAGAAGGAGTACGGGGTCTTTTACAGTCGGCTCGCTCGACTGTAGCCTTTCTTACTTGTTTAAAATAAAACAGTGTTTTATCCATAAAACTAAAGGAACTATATTTTGTTTATCATTCTACATAAGTAGCGAAATCATTTATTCTTTTAACTAAGCAGCTTTGTTATTTATTAAATGATTTATAATATATTAATTTAATTAAAGTTGATCTTTTGTTTTACAGATTAGTTACATATAGGAATTAGATCAATTCAGACAGTTCGAATTCACAATTAAAGGAAAAGGATCGCAAATCTCAACTACACAATGACTTCCCGGTAAGTAATGTATTTATTAGCCCAGAACAAGTAAAAATGAAAACTAATGAATTTTAATTCTCTGCAGACTCGATCGTCTTTTCATATTACTCGAGTCAGGCTCCACGGCTGCCACACGTCAAGCGGCAGCCAAGCAGATTGGAGAGGTGCAGAAACTATATCCACATGAATTGCATGCGCTGCTCAATCGACTGGTGGGTTACCTGCACAGCTCGTCGTGGGAGACACGAATTGCTGCGGCACAGTCTGTGGAGGCGATACTAAAACAGGTACCGCCCTGGCAGCCTGAACTGCAATTGGGGATTATTAAACCGAAGAAGGAGCGTCAGGCAAGCGATGCCACCGAGGAGGATAGCTGCCAATCGAATGCCTCATCGTCCACAACAACAGCACCGTGTAGTGAACGTTTGCTCAGCTTCGATGAGTTTGATCTACAGCAGATACTGCAGAAGGGGGCACGTCTGATTGGCTCAGAGGGCAATGAGTTCGATGTCCAAGAAGAACAGCCGGCCAGCGGGGGCGGTATCGAGGATCAGAATGTGGCCGCCCGTTTGACACGCCAACGTGCACTACTCAATGACAAACTGGGACTGACCACAGCTGCCAAGCTGGGCGTTAATTTAACCGACATGATAACCGATGAGGATGTGGCTTTAACTCGCAGCGGTACCAGCTACAATGTGAATGCCGAGAAACTGCCAGTTGAGCACATACTGAACATAAAGTCAGCGAATGGAGGAGGGGGAGGAGCAAGTGTCACTGCCATAAGCCAAAAGCTGAGTTGCCGTGAAATGAATCGGGCCAAGCGGAAAGCTCGTCAAGGCAGCTCCACTGGCGCTGCCTCCACAGTCACGCCCACCTGCAGTCGTCGCAACTCAACAGCTGGCTTAGCCATTGCCATCGGTGCTGGCAGCAACAGCAGTGGCAGCAGCTGCAGCAACAACAGCAATGGCAACAGTAACAGCGCCAACGTCATTAGCGATGAACCTGAGAAGAAGAAGCTGAAGGCAAACGACAGACATGAAGTCTTTTACAGTTTAAATGGTGCGTGGGTCGATATCTGTTCTTGATGTTTACGGCGTTTATCTTAACTGACGCAATTTATATATATTTTTAGACATGTCGATTAGATAAATCTTTTTAGTTTTCTTAAGACTTTTCGATGATTATTTCATAAAACTTGGTAGATGATCTTGACACTATATAAGTGACAGATTTATTTCCTTTTTTATGATATAAAAAGCGTCTTATAAATGATTCTTTATGACTAGGCAATCATTTTGTATGCTGGTTAGTTAATGACAGTGATTAGCGTAATTAAATAGCATTGCTAGTTCATAATTACGTTTTTATCCTTTACATCAATAGTTTCAAGAAGAAACTTATTCTTATTCACAAACTTTTTACCATAGTTTCTTCACTAATTTAAGTTTAAGAACTTAATATTCTTTAATTTAGTTTCACTAACACATTCCTAATTAACTTGATTGTTAATCACAGTGTTTATCAGTGCAAATTTAATCAAAACTTCCGTTAATTACACATTTAGTTTAATCAATTGATGTTTTGGTTTTTGCAGCTGCTGTGCCGGATGCGACGGGGACGTGGGTTGACGCCGTGTCGTGGCCATTGGAAAACTTTTGTGCGCGCCTTTTCATTGATCTCTTTCACGCCAAATGGGAGGTACGTCATGGAGCAGCGACTGCGCTGCGTGAGCTCATCAATCAACACGGCAAGGGAGCTGGAAAATGTACCCATCACACGCCCGAGCAAATGCACGAGGCGCACAGTCGTTGGCTAGAGGATGCGGCCCTTCGATTGTTGTGTGTGCTCTGCCTGGATCGTTTTGGTGACTTTGTCTCGGACCAAGTTGTGGCACCGGTGCGAGAGACTTGTGCCCAAGTCCTTGGCACACTTGTCAAGGCCATCGATGAGTCTAAAGTTCATCGCATTGTGGACATTTTGCTGCAACTGATACGCCATAAAAACGAATGGGAAGTTCGTCATGGTGGTTTGTTGGGTCTCAAGTATGTGTTTGTGGTGCGCGAAGAACTGTTGCCCATTTACCTGCCCAAATCCATATCGGATATTCTGCTCGGTCTTCTGGACGCTGTCGATGATGTGGGCGCCGTGGCAGCAGCAACGCTGATACCTGTGGCCATCTGGCTGCCCAAACTTCTGAATGCCACACAGGTGTCTTCCATTGTGAAAATGTTGTGGGATCTGCTATTGGATCAGGATGAACTGACCTCGGCCTGCAACAGTTTCATGGGTCTATTAGCGGCCATTCTTTGTCTTCCCAAAGCTGCCAGCTGGATTCAAATGGAGCCCATAGGCACACTAGTGCCACGCCTCTTTCCCTTCCTCTCACATAGTACCAGCTCCGTGCGACGCTCCACGCTGAAGACGCTGCTCACGCTGACAAGCAGCGAAGACCCAATCATTAAACAGGAGCAAGGCGGAAGGAAACTTGAGCTGGAGCAGTCTAGTACCAATGGCAAGCAGGAGACACTAAAGCTTAACTTTGGAGTCGTCGACTGGAATTGGCAGCTGTTGCAGCAGGCGCTGCGGCATATATATCAACGGATGTTGGTGGAACCACAAGCGGATATACAGACGCTGGCCCATCGGGTGTGGTCCAATGTTATCCAATATGCTGATTTGGGTGCTCTCTTGCACGCTGCCTGTCCACACGTCTCTTCCTGGATATGCCTGGCCATGCAACCGCCTCGCTTAGCCTTTGATCCTGGCGTGCTTATCCGAGCAGTAGCCGGTGGCAGCGATGCTGGAAGCACGCGTCGTCGTATTCCCAGGATTGGCGATGATTTGGGCGGGGTCGCCTTGGCTCACTCGAATGCCATGCAGAAATTATATTTGGGTGGCAGTGAAGCAACGCCATTGGAGCTGCGAGAGGCCAACTTTATGCGTGCTCGTATCACAGCTTCGCGAGCGTTGGGAGCACTCTCGCACTACTTGGTGAAGCCGGCGCCAGGTGTGCTCTACACACCGCAGATGGAGAGTCCCACGGATTGCTATACAAAAGTCTTGTTAGGACACTTGAATGCCCGCTCGGCTGTACAGCGTATTGTGTGTGGTCTGATCATCGCCTTTTGGGCTCTGGATGATGAGCCAGTGCGTCCCGGTCCACCAAATCTGCAGGAGAAGCTGCATCAGTGCGTCTCTGAGTATTTTTATTACGATGAGGTGGCCATGTCTTTAACACGACTGCTGCAGGAGGCTCAGGACTTTATTGCCACTCTTAAGCAAAACAAAATACCCATCAATGATTTTAATAATGCTAAGATTCTAACGCTCGATCAGATCGAAGCGGTGGCCACCACGCTCAGTGACAATCTGCGTAGTTATGCGCTCAAACCAAAGGTGCTGGACACGCTGCTGGAGCGCCGACGCAGCCTGCAGGCATCCTATCAACAAACGACCAGTGAACAAGGTGCCTACCATGTCAGTGCCCAAGCCGCCTTAGCCGGGGCCATCTGTGCCCTGCATTGTCTTCCCGAAAAACTGAATCCCGTGGTGAAGCCACTAATGGAGTCTATAAAGAGGGAGCAGTGCGTTCCACTGCAGCAGTTATCCGCCGAATTTTTGGTACATCTCATGGACCAAGTTTGTGATAGAAATCCTAGTCCCAATAACAAAATCTTGAACAATCTGTGCACGTTGCTGCGCAGCGACACAGAGCATACCCCAAAACTGGTAAGTTGATGCACTATCACATACCCTAAATTCAGACAGACAACTATAAAATTGCTTCCATTTGCAGAATCTGCCGCTGCAAACGCTGCTGGACACACGCCCTGGTGCCAACGCTTGTGAATACTACGGAATTCTCACGCTCACGCAACAGCAGCAGGCTGTCAACAGCAGTAGCGTAAATAGTGCCAGAGCTGCAGGTACTCCCACAACGCCTACACCACGCGGACCGGGCAGACCACCGGCAAGTGAAGTCTTAGCCGCTGCAGCAGCCGCTGCGGCCAACAATGAGGTCAACAACCAACAGAACAAGGAAGCGGAAGCACGACAATGTCGGATTCAGCGTTTGGGCGCTGCCAGTGCCATTGCCAAGTTGTGCAGCACGTTTGGAGAACGCATCATGGAGAAGGTGCCCATCTTTCAGCACCTCATGTTTGGCAAACTCGAGCAGTTTGTGTCCAGCGCCGATGCAGTTACTTTAAACAGTACAATTCCAGAGCTGGCTTCTTGCAATGAGTTGATAAGTTCGTTGCAACTCATTGAAACTGCATCACCGCATCTACATGAAGCATTGCATTCTCAATTGTTTGCACTACTGCCACATCTGGGATTTATGGTGCGGCATCCGCTGAAGGTGTTGCGACACATGGCTGCCCGTTGCATTGCCGCTCTGGCGGATATTGATGCAAGCCGGACAATGCCGTTTGTAGTTACTGAGTTGCTGGAACTGCTGCTTAAGATTGAGCGACCCATTGAACGTCAGGGTGCGGTGGAGACCATTGAGCGTGTCGTGAATCGTTTGCAAATCCGTGTTGTGCCATATATAGTGCTGTTGGTGGTGCCGCTGCTGGGCTCCATGAGCGATCCAGATGAATCTGTGCGGTTGCTGGCCACGCACTCGTTTGCCACGCTTATTCAACTGATGCCACTGGACGGTAGTGTCGGGAGTGCTAGCAAAGGTAGCAGCACCACCGCTGGTGACAATGAAAAGACTGTAGCACTTCTTAAGAGTGAGCCATTGCAGGAGCGCAAGACACGAGATCGAGAGTTTCTGGACTATCTATTTGCACCCAAAACCATACCAGATTATCGGGTGCCGGTGTCACTGAGTGTGGAACTGCGCGGATATCAGCAGGCAGGCATCAATTGGTTGTGGTTCCTCAATAAATACAATCTGCACGGCATACTCTGCGACGACATGGGTCTGGGCAAGACACTTCAGACCATCTGTATATTAGCGGGTGATCATGTGCAACGCCAGGAGAAACAGTTGGCCTCGCTGCCCAGCCTGGTCATCTGTCCGCCAACCCTAACCGGTCATTGGGTGTACGAGGTGGAAAAGTTTCTATCACAGTCACCGGTGCTGCGACCACTTCACTATTTTGGCTTCCCCGTGGGACGTGAGAAGCTGCGGAGTCAAATCGGTACCAGCTGTAATCTTGTGGTCGCCTCCTACGACACCATACGCAAGGATATTGATTACTTCAGTGGCATTCACTTTAACTATTGCGTGCTGGACGAGGGTCATATTATTAAGAATGGCAAGACGAAGAGCTCGAAGGCCATTAAGCAGCTAAAGGCCAATCATAGAATAATTCTTTCGGGTACTCCCATACAGAACAACGTGTTGGAGTTGTGGTCGCTGTTTGATTTCCTAATGCCTGGATTTTTGGGCACGGAAAGGCAGTTTATTCAACGCTATTCGCGTCCCATTTTGGCTTCACGCGATGCCAAGAGCTCACCCAAAGAGCAGGAAGCTGGTGTGCTAGCCATGGAGGGACTACATCGCCAAGTCCTGCCATTCCTATTGCGTCGCGTCAAGGAGGATGTGCTTACCGATTTGCCACCGAAAATCACGCAGGATCTGCTCTGTGATCTTAGTCCATTGCAACTGCGGCTCTACGAAGACTTTAGCAATAAACATCTGAAAGACTGTTTGGATAAGTTGGACGATACGGAGAATCTCGGCACCAAAACACACATCTTCCAAGCTCTGCGATATTTGCAGAACGTATGTAATCATCCTAAGCTGGTGCTACGCCAATCCAACGATGAGCGTGGAAATATTGCCGCCCAGCTTGCCCTCAGCCAAAGTTCCCTGGATGATATTGAGCACTCGGCGAAGCTGCCGGCTTTAAAGTAAGTTCAATACGCAAATTAAATAAATCATAAGATTTTTAACATAGTTATATACATTTTACAGACAACTATTGTTGGATTGCGGCATTGGTGTGCAGACTGAGTCTGTGAGTCAGCATCGTGCGCTCATCTTCTGTCAGCTGAAGGCCATGTTGGACATCGTGGAGCACGATTTGTTGCGCAAGCATTTGCCCAGTGTTACCTATCTGCGACTGGATGGTAGTGTGCCGGCCTCAATGCGCCAGGATATTGTTAATAACTTCAATAGTGATCCCAGCATTGATGTACTACTGCTCACCACACTGGTAAGAGTAACAACTTCTCTTTTGATTTGAGAACGTAAACTAAAAGGATTTTGAATGGTTTTTAGGTGGGTGGATTAGGTTTGAATCTGACGGGAGCTGACACAGTCATATTTGTGGAGCACGACTGGAATCCCATGAAGGATCTGCAAGCCATGGATCGTGCGCATCGTATTGGCCAAAAGAAGGTTGTCAACGTTTATCGTTTGATTACACGTAATTCGCTCGAGGAGAAGATCATGAGCCTGCAAAAGTTTAAAATTCTCACTGCCAACACGGTGGTGAGTGCTGAGAATGCCTCGCTTCAGACAATGGGTACTTCGCAGATATTCGATCTGTTCCAACAAGGCAACAACAAAGACCAGGGCAGCAACCCTGGAACAGCGGCCACAGCTGCCGGTAGCGGTGGCATGTCCATGAACACCATCATTGAGAATTTACCAGAGCTTTGGTCGGAGCACCAGTACGAGGAGGAATACGATTTGGGCAACTTTGTGCAGGCGTTGAAGAAGTAAATAAGTTGCCATAGCTTCCAATTCTAAGACTTCTGCATCTCCACCAATACACAAACCCATACCCTCACAAAATAATTACACAAATACACACACACACACATACATTCAACTACATAACGCATTCAGTTTATGCTGATGGATGATTAAAGTGAGTCGAGTTTTATTTATAGTTTTTTAAGTACATTCATCAATTTATTTTTATTTTTTGAAATGATTCTTCTGTTGCAAACAAAAATTGTCGAAATTCATAATAAAAACAACAAAATCACACATTTGAAGCAAAAATTAAATAAACCTGCGAGTTTTTATAGGGCTTATAACAATGTGTGGATCCAAATACATGTATTACTTTATTGTTTTATGACATATCGATGAAGAATTCTTTAATGAGCCGATAACGTCTGGTTTTCGGCTCCTATGCGATAAGCGTATTTACAAATTGTGTGTTTAATCAGCAAAAATCAAATCATTATTAATAAACTGATAAGTGTGCGTAAATAAACAGATGCAGGTAAATTTTGGTAGATTGTGTTCGACGTACTACTTGTTAGAGATAACCTTATTCCAAGATTTAAATTAGTTTGCACCAAGCTGGTAATTATTATGATGACTTGCCGAACTAAAGTAACAATCGTGTTGGTATGCAAATTTTAATTAAACTTTATAAATTGCATTGTACTGCTTAAAAAGATAACAGTTTTTAAAATTGAAAACCTTATCCGATGTTAAAAGTAGTCTGTATTCAATTTAAAAAAGGTTACTAGAAAGACAGCGGTACTCTTAATTTAAACTTTCTTTTTATAAATATGTTGACATTAATTGTCATTTTTAAGTGGCTTTAGAATTTGTTTATGTTTCAAATTTCCGATAATATTACTTGCAGCAGATCAATGCCAATTGAGGGGAATTTTAAACCCAGCCACGTTTAATAACAAGCAGTTCAAATGCAGTGCATATTTCCCTGTGACAGCAGTTCAAACTGTAAGCAGTTGAAGAAATTGGCGAACTTAGAAATTCAAACGAATCATAAACTGAGTGATGGGTTTGAATTAAGTTTTAAGCGTTAATATCTAACAAAAGTAACGTTTAAAAGTACACAGTAGTTTTTATTAAATGCTTGTATTTTATTAAGTTTATATTTGGCTTCGCTTTGGTATATAAAAGTTAAGTCGTTTTTGGCGTCGTTTAAGCCTCCACCTCTAGAGGAGCAACAGGGGCTTGATCCATGGCCTGCTCCTTAATCAAGTTGCGGCCCCAGGAGATGTGCACATCGGCGCAGTTCTTGAAGGTCTCTTGAGGTCCACAGCCCAGAGCACCGGTACCATTGTCGCACCATCCCCAGTTATTGGCTACAATTTAGGTTTAAGAATTAAGTTGAAGTCTCAGTAGACTGCCTACTAAACACTCTTACCTCCAACGTAGGTCCAGCGAAGAACACAGTGCTGGCAGGTCAGTCCTTGGGGCAAAAGAACAGTCACATCGAATTCACCGCTCTGGGTGCCAATCTGTAGCCTGTCGCTGCCATCTGGGAAACGCAGACGGTTCTGGTTGAAGCACTCCTCGGACTCGCGACCAAAGGCATCCAGATTGCAGAGATGGAACTCAAAGTGACCCAAATGGTTGGTGGTGATTTTAACACCCACATTAATGGCATTGGAAGCGGCATAGCTCTTGGTAATGACACCTGAACCACCGAACTGACCACCAATCTCATTGGGACGTGGCTGGGCAGCCAAGTAGTTATCGCCACACAATCCACACTTTCCACCATTATTAGCCTGGGTCTGTATATACCAAATATTAATCACTGGGTCAATAGAAGATTCTCTAAGTGGCCTTTTTGAGACTCACATTCATGCCACCACAGAAGAGCTCATTGTCGTTATAGTTGGTGGGTGCAGAACCATCGTAACGCCAGCGGGAGGAACGACTTGGTGGATTGAGCATCATTCCATGAGCATCGATCTGCTGCAGACCAATGGCCAAGAGGAGGACCACACTAACCATGTACTTCATATTGTTAGCAGTTTAACTTTCACTTTCACTTTGCCTACTCCTGGCATGGCACAGTCTTTATATGCCATTGAATCCAGCATTATCAGCCCTCCGATTATCGCCTGAAGAGTTTTACGATGTCCATTCAAATACTGCTAGTGCTACTGTATTTTTTTTATTTTATCAATTTCGGCTTAACACATTGAACGTGAATAAATAATAACACTATCATCTCTTGTATCTGTAGATTAGTCGTACCTTTCCGAACTGCCAGGGATCTCGGATAACGATCTCTGAGAGCCACTCCAGAAATTACCATAAAACTGTCATCGAAACTCAAACGGCATTTGAAGAATTTAGACCATTCTTATTTTTAAATAAATGCAAATCATCCAAAGTTCAAAATAATTTTTAGGTGCTTTAGTTTCAATGGATCTCCTTATCGGCTTGTTATCACCGCGTATATACGTATGTACAACATAATCATAACCTACATATAAATATGTCCATCTGTTCAATTCCTGTGCTGATTATACAGTCAGTACTTGTCAAGAAACTCCAAAAGTAATCAACATTATTTATAGATATTTCATTCATGAGCAGTGTCGGAATTTCAACAAAAAAGACATTTAAATTTAGCTATTATTATTGTTAAATTGAATTTTTCCTTAACTAAAAATAATGTTTCCGAAAAGTCAATAAAAATCATTGATTTTGCATTAGAATACTTATTAGTTATATCATTTTAATACCAATACCAATAGACGGACATCGGTACATCAACTTGACTGTTGATGCTGATCAAGAATATATATACTTTATGGGTTCGGCCACGTCTCCTTCGGCCTGTTATGCACATTTCGCTTCTGATCTTTTCTAGAGTACGAGGTCTAAAAATCATCCATTTTTTATAATTTTATGCCCAAATTTCTTTATGGGATTTTAAGAAAAAGAAAAAAAAATTCCTAACAAAATTTTCCACCCAAAAATCCCTTGGAATTTGGCCAAAAACACAAAATCCTTGATAATTCGAAAACTATCAGGACGATCGGATTATCCTTTGGCCCATCGATGGTCCTTGTCAAAAGCAAACGTTTGGTGTGAGTCACGACATGATCCTTCAAAGGACCTTCGAGTTATCGATAAATTTCTGTTTTCGAAATTTACATTTTATTTTGGCTCCTGTAAGGACTTTCGTCCTTTTTCTTACATCAACGTACATGGTTTGACTAGGACTATCTACGTACCAAAGGACATTCGTCTAGTCCTTAAAATGGCTGAGTTAAGGTGCCATTTTGGTATTTTGGCCATTTTTTGCAGGCCTCCCCCTATAAAATTTTTCGAAAATTATTTTACAGAAATCGATAAATCTTTGGATGCCAATCGATAGAACTGCTTTCTGGGAGAACAAAAAGACGTGTCCTTTTGCCAGGATACAGCTGGAAGGACGAGAAAAGCGAAAAACAAAATGAAAAATATTAGGACTGCACCTTAAAGTAGGCAATAGTTTTTCGCTGTTAAGAGACGTGCAGTCGCAGGCCATTTAATTTGTGCAGCCGAAAAGTATGCACCCTATTTAATAAAATAATGGCTTGCACTGGCAACAATACTGTACGGTAGGAAGAAATGCACTAAAAACGGCCTGCCTCTACTCTTGGTTTAACTATAAGTTCACAAGTCAAACTCAACCGACACAAATAGAAACAAGAAATTTTCTACCATTTGCAAATTAAAAATAATAACAAGCAGTTCAAAGGCAGTGCATATTTGGCAGTGACAACTTCTTGATTGAAAACAAAGCAGTGCTAACTGCTGACATACAATGAGAGGAGAGAGATGAACTGATTTCTTAATATTGTCATATGCTCGACATAATGTAGTGTATACAACATGTGCCCAGAGGACCACTATGTTTATATGTGTGCACATCCAGCCGGCCACTCGAAATATGATCAGCCACTTATGTGTGGACTGTTCAAGAGCCCTTGTATGCCTTATGTCTAATGTATGGGTATATCCTTTTAGCATAAACATAAACACAGAAAACATATATACTACATTCTGTCGTTCTATCGCTGCCCGCAGTGGCAGAACTTTATGCATAAGAATATATGTAATTAGGCAAAGTCATATATTTTATGGATAAGAGAGAACATTGAATAGAAACACTTCTGACAGAGCAGTCGCTCTGAATAAGGAAAGACAGAAGTAATTATTTTATTTAAATAATCTCTTTACAACGATGGTATAAAATAATATAAAGAAAAGAATGCATGATAAAATCAAATGTGAACAACAAATTTGTGAATAACAACAACAAAAACTTATGTGAAACAAGAGTGGTAAATAAAGTGTCTCTTTTGGCCCAACAACAATATTAACAGCGACGTCTCCTGCAATTGTGTTTTATTTTAAAGTAATTAAAGCAACACCAACAAGAATCATCAACAGCAACCTGTGTGAGCACCAGCACCAGCATTAGCATCGGCCCCGTACAGTGCAACAAACTTGACCAGGAGCAAAGGAATCCAGCTAACATTTAGGTGTTACCCCAACGATAACCACCGATGAACAAACAGCCAAGGATTAATACCGACAACGATGCATAGACAAACATAAATTTGCTTTATATTTTAAGGTATTACCGCTATTTATTATAAAAATCAAGATTGTTAGCCATCCAGAAGACCTCCGCCTCCACAAAACCCTTAGAAGACAACACTTATATAACTGACAACAACATGGCCCAAACACTTTACAATTTTCTTAAAGTAGCCTCATTGGTCCTACCAGAGTTTGATGGAAAGGTAGAAAATTTACAAAGCTTCAAAGATGCTTTGAGTATTATAGACTTGATAAAAGAAGATCATGAAGCAATAGCTGTAATGCTTATAAAGTCCAGACTAAAGGGACATGTTAGAAACCTTATAAGCAATGAACAGACTATAGCTGACGTCATTGCAACGTTATCAAACAAAGTTAAAGGAGAATCAACGGATGTTATATCGACAAAATGATGAATCTACGTTTTAAATCAAAGAGGTCAAATCAATTCACCCAAGAAGTGGAAAAATTGAGGAAAGCACTTGAAGGAGCCTATATTAGGGATGGCATATCACTTGATCAGGCTACCAAATACAGCACAGCATTGGCTGTGGTAGTTATGAAATCGAACTGAGCAACTGTCCTGTACAACAGGCATCAAAACTCAGGCATAGCGTAGAATTTAAGCAAAATCATATGAAAATATATGAAAGAAATGTTTTAGATTTACAAATAGAAATAGGAGACCAAGAGTTATTAAAAAAAAGAAACACAAGTTACATACAATATATATAGAGCCATTTGAGATCATACTATTAGTATAATATTTCGGTCGTAATTGACATATGATCAGCCACTTACATGCATGTGTGGACTGACCAAGGCTGAGAAGTGAAGCGAGCTAAGCGATCCAGAGTATGCCTTATATCTAATGTATATGACTTCTGCATGTATATAGATACATAAGCACTCAAAACATACATACTACATTGTCTCGTACTATCGCTGCTCGCAGTGGCAGAACCTTATGTATAAGAATATATGTAATTAGGCTGTCATACATTTTATGGATAAGAAAGAAAATTGATTAAAAACACTTCTGACAGAGCAGTTGCTCTAAGTCGAATGAGAAAAGATAGAAATAATTATTTTGTTAAAACAGATCCATGTCCTCCTTCCTCCTTCATCACTTTTATTACCTTTAGCCCCAGTTGTTGCCTACAAAAGTAAATCAAAATTCAAAATGGCAAACCTCTTTACACATTTTTACCTATTTCGTAAGTTCAGCGAAGAACTCAATGCCTGCAGTTCGATCCTTTAATTTCTATCAACTTTTTATTAATCTAGCTATTTTGGCTGCAATTTCTGCAGTTTTGGAATATTAATGGACACTCGGTTAAGACGCCGCCTGAGAGTATGCAACAGTTTTTTTTCATACAACCATTGAACTGCTTTGGTCAAATATAGGGATAATTTGTTAGCTGAATTTCATGGTTCAAAATAATCTACAAAGAATAAGTAAATTAAAATTAAAATAAAAAATTAAAATTAAATAACAAAACACATTTCAATACTTAAAAAAGTAAGTAAAAGAAAGGTTACCTCATTAAGCACGTTTTTTTTTTTTTGCAATCTTTTTAATTTAACATCAGAAATGTATTTATTTTCTTGGACTTCAACGTTTAAGTCATAAATCTATAAAAGCCATGAAACTATTGTTACTATTTATGCTCAATATCCCTACTTGTTTAAATCAACTGCTTTGATTTCTACGCATTATGTTGACAAACTTCTTCATTGAATTGTTTAATAAACTAATAAACAGTTAAATTAGCTCGAATTGAGGTCTATAAATTATTTTCGATTTGAAGGTTGGTTGCTAATTGACTTTATCGTACAAGAGAACTTGGGCTTTATCCTTGAACCAATTTTTACTACAAAATTGATACTTAAAAATTTATATTTCAGCATTAGGTTTAATTTTTAATGACTGTCTAATGTTTAAATATAGTTAAATATAATTAAATAAAAATTTATATATATAAAACAAAATTTTTAAATTATTCCTTAAGTCGTATACTGACCTACACAACACATGCGAAAAAAACGTAATTAATAATCTTTCACTTTTAAAAATTAGTAAACAAACATAAATTTTTATTGGAGAATGTATAATCTGTTTAAATAATTATTAGATTATGTCTTATCATTGTTTTAGTTTATAATTCACATAATAACATTTAATAAGCTGGAAATTTTAGTGAGTCAATAATGTGAAATGCGGTTTGTTTGCGTTTGTCATAGATGTTTTTGGCCAATAAAGATCGGTGCAATTTGGCAGAGTGATAAAACGATTCCCCAAAATTTCGAGACCATAAAAGTAAGTCAAAATAAGTCAGAGAGTGTGTGTGTGTGTGTGTTAGAAGTAAGACTGATAAGAATCAGGTGTTGTCATAACAATGCCTAATTCAATCCAAAAAACCTATCCAAACAATGATAACTGATTATGATAAGGCCAATGTTGTATATAAGCCATGGCCAAGTCAACTCTTGGCACATTGAAAGAACCTAAGAAAAGTTAAAAGTGTTAAGCAGAAATGAGTTACCTCAAGCAGATCGGTATAGTTACCCTGGTATTAACCATATGCAGTCTAATAGGACAGATCGGGGGACATGGCATGATGTTGAGACCTGTAGGTCGCTCCTCTCGTTGGCGCTACGATTCCTCAGCACCCAAAAACTACGACGACAATGGGCTCTACTGTGGTGGCTTCTGGGTGAGTAGTCGCGCTCCCTCTTTTCACTCTCCAGAGACTTACTCTCTCCTTCTCGCCCCATCTCCATCTCTTGTAGAGACAAACTGAGAACGGTGGCAAGTGTGGTCTCTGTGGCGATGACTACGGTCTGAAGCAACCGAGACCCAATGAATTAGGCGGCAAATTCGGCAAGGGTGTCATAGTTGCCAGCTATGTGGGCGTTGACTCCTTCGATGTCAAAGTGACCATAACAGCCAATCATCTGGGTTACTTTAGCTATGATCTGTGCAATCTGGATGAGTTTGGTGAGGAATCCGAGGAGTGTTTTGCTAAATATCGTCTTCAATTTTCCGATGGCGAAGATCGATTATATATAAATACTACAATGGGTGAAATAAATCAAAGCTTGAGGCTGCCCAGCTCCCTGGGTAACTGCAAGCATTGCGTGCTCCGTTGGACCTACACGGCAGGTGAGTCGACAGCTTTACACCTGTACACTTCAAATGAAACTAATTTCGATTCATTTTATAGGCCATAACTGGGGCTATTGTGAGGATGGATCGGGTGCCCTGGGCTGTGGTGCTCAGGAGCACTTTGTAAACTGCGCTGATGTCAGTATTTTGAGGTCAACCCGTAGCCTCCTCGAGGGTTCATTGCAGGCAGAGCTACCTGTAGCTGTGCCAGAGGCTTAAAAGACCACCTCAAACTGAAACGAAGCAAAAAGTTAATCTCAAAACCGCTAGTATTGAAATGAATGCATTTTACATTTTATTCAATAAATTTATTATAATTTATGTATATGTATAAACTTTCTTGTTTTACTTGTGTGTGTGTGTGTGAGTGTGTGCATCTAATGATTTGAAGATGTGTCCATAAAAAATGCAAATTTCCGGCTGCAAATGTAGTTGTACTTGAAAAATCTCAGTGAATGCAGTTTTGAAAGACTTTTTCCGACTAAAAAATATGCAACTGTCGTCGGCACACATCCTGTAATAAGTAATTATATGTTTATGCTAATGTATATAATATATATATATATTTTTTTTTTATATAGTATATAGACTAAATATGTATGTGTGTGTATGTGTGTGTTTGCAATATTTGTAATTTGCTTGTTTTGCTTAAAATTATGGTCACAATAACTGCTTAGTACTTATGGTAAGTTCTCAAATTAATTTCATTTTTTAATTTAACATTAATTTCCATATTCCATTTTCCATTTTCCATTTTTACAAAGCGTTCAGGTCGTTGGCAAAATATAATCAATCAATGAATTTATTTAGTAATTTCACTACTTTGCACTCAACTCAAATGTTTTGTTTTTAGCAGCTTAATTATCAAATTGTGCAATTAATTACTTAATACTTAGTATAAGCACAATACATACACGTAGTTAATTATATTTGTTTAACAATCAACCAAACAAATCGCAAACAACATTTGTGTAACGTTTTTTATCTTTTTCTTCACTATTATTATTTTTTTTTTTTTTTTTTTTTTTTTTTTAGATTGCCACTAGAATTTTTCTTGAAATTATGTATTTCTTTTGCTCTATGTTTGTCTATTTAGAACGTTTTTGTAAACTCCAACTACTTGAGTATATTTCCAAATTAAAAACTATAAAAACTCCCAGACTTACTTATATTTCCATCATTGAAACTGAATTTTAGCTTTTTTTTTAATTTTAATTTCGATTTTGAATAATTATTTTATTTTTTATTTATTTTTCTTCTTTTCCTTAAAAGCATTTTAAAATACAGTTGTGTTTTCTTTATGTTTTTGAAAAAATATATATATTGTACATATACATATATATGCTTTATACCGTTCAAAATGTGATTTCTACAATCGTTTGTAAAAGCACCTTGTAAATTTTACACAAGTTTCTGCAAAGTTTACTCACTTGTTCCATATTAATACGATTTTTAATTTATTTTAATATATACTTTATTGTTTAGTTTCAGTTTTTTTTTTTTTTTTTTTTTTTTTTTTGGTTTTCATAAATAGCTAAATATTTCATCTTGCTTTCAAAAAATGTAACATTATACAACACTATCTGTTCTTGTAATACCTGAATTTTAGAATTTTGTATCCGAAACGCCATTTTTGGTTTTGAGTATGTGTATGTTTTTTCGAGTTTTGTATTTTTAACTGAAACTTTCATTCAGTTTCTTTTTTCGCTTTATCAAAATTTTGTTGGGTCGAAATGTTTGTTTGCCAAAAGTTTGTCACATTTGTTTATAAATTTATGTTTTTTTGTCATTTTTGTATACCATTTGTATTGTAGTTAGTATAAGTTCTCAAGATTTGCCAAAAGTTTTAGTGGCTTGCACTTATCTTAATTGACTAATTTGAATGCCGACAGAGTTTTTGGAAGGATGGAAATGGGGTAAATCCATTCTTGGTGTTGAGTTTGAGATTTATTTTGGAATTTTTTTTGGATTCTGGGTCTATTACGAGTACACTAGCTTCGATTTTACGTATTAAGTTTTAAAAGTTTTTATATTCATTGGCACAAATTCGCTATCTGAGTTCCTGTCTAAGTTGTCGATATATCTATGAATAGTATTTTCTAGGTGTTAAATGAGTAACAACCAAAAATGTAAAATATTAAATAAATTTTGTAGATTGTGCAATTTTATTTGTTTTCTGCTTAATTTGTTGTTAATGCATTTCTGCAAGAAATTCACACGAATGTTTTGCTTATAAACTTTGTTTTATTTTATTTTATTTTATTTTTATTTTGTTTTGTTTCTTTATTAACATTAACACGCTAAAATGTAGTTTCGTTTTCTCTTTTTTTTTTAATATATATAAAATTTTGTTTTCGACTATTTATATGAAACATAAAGACTAAAATAATTATACATAAATTATAAGTAAGTGCGGCTTTAAAAAGTTGAAATCAATTTCTTTAATAACTAACTATTACACAAATTAAGTGTGTGTGGGTGTGTGTGGGGGTGTGTGTGTAGGTGTGTGTGTATGCATGCGTGTGTTTGCAAGTGTTTACTATAGTTTATGGCAAACTGAACAAAAATTATTTATATCTTTTTGGGAGATTATTGTGACAATTATATAGAAAACAATAGATTTAAAAGACTTGATATATCGAAATAAGTTTGTTGTTAATAATAAAATACAATTACACTGCAAACAGACACACAATACTTCAAGTTTTTGTCACACATAATACAAAGTTTCTGGCATCATTTTTTAATAATCATTTTCTTATTTGTTGTCAACGCTTTGAAATTTGTTTAAAGCTTGTTTAATAACTAAATTTGTTAAAAACTAATATAATATAGTATTACGGTTGAAAGCCAAATGATATATTTATTTAATTTTAAATTAAACGCAGTCACACACTCTTTTTTTTATACAATTAAATAAGCAAAAAACTACACAGACAATTACACATAATTAAAAATTAGAATTTCTAATAATAATCATAATAATAATAATAATAAAAAACAATTAAAAAATATTGATAATTCATGTATTGCAGCAACAGTGGAAGACAGTTTTGTGTTAAATCATTTTCTTTCTGTTTTTTTTTTTTTATTGCAAATGTTTCTTTCAACTCGAATTCTGTTTAAAATATTTCTTGTTGTTTATTGCTGTTGTTGTTGTTTTAGTTCTTCGTTAGACAGAGTTGTGCATTTTGTTATGGCGTTTAACAATTAAATGTTACATGCTCGAATATAAACAAAACAACCGTCAAACAACCGTGTATATAATTATAAATTATGTAATTATATAAATTAAATTTGTTTTATTCAAATTAAATCGACAACAGTATTAAAAAGCCAGAATAGTATTAGGATAATAATAATAATAATAATAATAGTGATAAAAAGTAATGTACATACAAATTAAAAAAAAAAAGAAGAATGTTTCACTTTTTTCTTCCGTTTTGACAATTTAAAAGCATTTTCTTGCGGTTTTCTTTTCATTCGAAAACCGTTATGACTAATTATACAATACAACTACAATTTTCTTCATACAACTTACAATTTTTGTTAACGCTTTTCTTATTTTTCTTTTTTATGTTTTTGTTCTTTACGTTTTACTTTCATTTCGTTATCGTTTTCCGTTTGTTTTTTTTATACAATTGTTTGCATTTATACTTGTGCTAAATACACTTCAAAAATTAATGTGCAATTTAAGTTAAGTTTAAAGCTTATGTGCTAATCCTTTTTTTATTTTACTCTATTGATTTTATTTGTGGTTGCTGCTTATGGTTGGTTGTTGTTGTTGTTGTTCTCTTATTATTGTTTGCCTGTAAATTAATAACTAAACTGTTATACAATGTTTCCATTATGTGTGTGTATGTGTATGTGTATGTGTATGTACTTCATATATATGTAAGTATGCTTCATAAAGTTCTAACTTCTAAGTTCTGAAAACTTTCTTTTTTCACGTTCTTGCTTTATTAAGCTGCTTAATAAATTCATTCCCTTCCTCTCTCTCTCTCTCTCTCATTCTCTCTCCTTCTATCATGCTATATTTCTGTTATTTTTTTATACGTGTAGTACAGTTTGTTAAATTTTTTATCTGCTTGTTTTTTTTGAATATAAACTATTTCTATTGTTGCCCAATTTGCATCTGATGCATGTGCTGTATACATGTGTGGGTATGTGTGTGTTTGTATGTGTTAGGGTTGTGTGTGTGTGTGTGTGTGCGTTGCTGCAATTATTGTTGTTGTTTGCTTAATTCGTTTACTAATTTTAAGTAATTTGTCACTCGCAGCTTATCAAATTCGTTCACGTCCTGATCCTGTAATCCCCCTTAAAGCATCTCACTTGTACTTGGTTTCATTATCGTTTGGTTTACTTGGATGATTCCCCAGTTGCAGACACTGTTACTGTTGTTGTTGTTGTTCAGCAAATTGTTGTTGTTGTTGCTGCTGCTGTTGCTGCTGCTGCTGTTGCTGTTGTTGGTGCATACCTGTTGTATAGTAATATGGAAAAACATCTATACAATGTTTTTGAAATTGAAAAGAAATTAAATTAAAAGTTGACAAACAAAAAACATCACAAAATCACAAAATATAAGACAAATTGGTCGAATTGGAAAATATAGATATAGAAGATATAGATACTACATATATCGAAGTTAATATAGATGACTAATCAACAATAACTATCTAGTTTCGTTAAGACAATCCCTAATCCCCGTTTAGTTACCTGGCGCTGCTGCATTCAGATTGGCGCTCAGTGTAGCCGACGAGGAGTTGGAATCGGAAGGCGTATTGGGACCAGCCGAGTGGGGTGTATAGACGGGATTTCCGAGCACCTTTTGGCGTACTTCGCGTATCTTTAGCTGCAAATCTTGTTTGCGTGGAAAGATATCATTGTGTTTATTCTGCAAGAGTAAGCAAATGATTAAAGCAAAGCTCTTTAAGTGATTCATTTGGGCTATACACACCTGGAAGGCAACGGTGGCCTGTGCGGATGGGAACATGCCGTGTTCATTAAATAGTTGCATGACCAGATTACGGCGTGCCTCCAGCACTTTGCGATGTCCCTTCTCGCTGGCATCGGAGCGTGCCGTTTGCAGTGGGGTTTTCGGAGTGCGTGGTGATCTTCCTGTCTGATCAGCGGTCTCAAGTTCTGCAGCAAATTGAAGATTAATTTTCGATCGCAAATATCGTTTATCGCAAATATTTGGATAATATTCTTTACCTCTCAGATCATTGTTGAAATTGGCACCAAAGAAACGCTGTGAGGTTGTTGGCGGCGCCGACGCAGGCTCATCAATCGAATCATCCTCACCCACTAAGCCAAACAATAAACAATTAATTAAGATTTAAATATCCATTTGGCATAAGATTAAGGTTTTAAACATACTCAGCTTCTGCACTGGCGGTGGAACTGCATTCTTTTTGCGATAGTTGGTGCCATAGACACGCGGTGAGGAGGGCACAGCAATGGCGCTGGGAGACTGACAATACTCCGGTTGGAACTGAGGCAGTGCCTTGTACTTCTTCTCAAAGTCCACTTGCTTGAGCACGCTACAAAACAAAAGACAGGATTAGTTTCGGAAACAATTGGAATTGGCTGCTAAACATACTTGTTCACTTCATCGCTCTTCTTTTTGTGGGTGACCACAGCTGGTGCCGAAGCGGGCACGTTCCTCAACGGCGACTTGGATTGTACGCTGGAGTTATGATTGTTGTTGTTGTTGTTGTTGCTGTTGTTGTTGTTGTTGTTGTTACTGCTGCTGCTGTTCACTGCTGGCGGTGTCAATGGCAATTGCTCATCGCTGTTGGGAGTTGTGGTCGATGAGGTGGGCGTGGGCAATGCCGAACTGAGACTACTGCTATTCACATGTCCAATGATTGGCGATGACGTTGCCACATCCATCATGGTCGGCGAATGCAGCTTACGTCCAATGTGCTGACCATTGCTGACTCCATAGCCACCACCAGTATTCCCATTGTTATCCGACTTACTTTGAGCTAGAAGAAGTTCTTAATTAGTATAGTTTAATCTCTTAAGTATTTCAATTTACTTACATAGATTCTTGCGCCGCTGCAGCGGTGCACGTCCCAGTTGAGCGGGCGTTGGAGCCAAAACAAACTGATGACCATCGGCATCTACATCCACATCGACATCGGTGTCATCTTCGGTGCTGGCATCACAACTCCGTTTACCCGCCGATTCTGGAGCTGCACTCAGATGATATGAAGCCGATTTGGGTGTGGATGGCATTGATTTGTACGATGGTGAGCTAGCTGGCGGTTGCTCCTGGCTGTGCTGACTGCTAGGCGCATATCCATGCAGCAGCATTGTTGCCTGTCCGCTCACCTGGGGCAATGGCGGTGCTCCCTGCACTCCGAGGCCACCGTTGTGCTTCTTGAAGAGGTAGCTGGGTGCAAATGCCTCCAGCTGCAAGTGCTCTAGGCTGGAAGTGCTCTGCTGATGCGTACGTGGCAGCAGCGAATACTGCAAATAGGAAATCTTTATTTATTATAAATTTATTTATTTATTTATTAATTAATTAATTAATTAAGAAAATAATAATTTTTCTTTCATTTCCTTCACTGGAATTCAACTTATTGTGTTTACTTACAGGATGTCCCATGGTAAAGAACATTTTCGGAGGTGCAGTTGGACCCGTTGGACCCAGTATTTGTGCCGGTGCCGAGGCGGGAGGCGTGGCAATGCTGGCTGCATGCCCTAGGCCCACAGCTGCCGGGGAATTGGGTATACAGGCTTGATGAGCTGCGGATGAGTTTGAGTTGATCATAAGAATTGTGGTCGCATCGTTGTTAATGCTGTTATTGTTATTGTTGTTGTTGTTATTATTATTGTTATTGCTATTGTTGTTGTTGTTGTTACTTTTGTTATTGCCACTGTTTGAAACAGAATCAACAGCTGCAGTTAAGGTTAATTCATTGGCTTTATTGTTACTATGATTTGCTGTTGCCTTCGTAAGCACTGTTATTGTGGGCGTGGTCGTTGTTGCTGTTGTTGTCAGAATGCGTGTGTTAGCCGGCAGCGTGATCTTGTTGCAAGCATTAATGCTGATGAACGACAATGGACGCAGAGTTCCACCTGCACTGGAGACAGCAGCAACATGTTGCTGATTGTAGCTATTGACGTCGGTTATTAGCAACATTGTTGCTGGTTGTTGCACAGATGTTGTTGCTGTTGCTGTCGCTGTTGATTTGGTTGACGATTCGCTCAGCTTCTGATCTAGTTGCTGCGGTGCATTGTCTGCAATATCGCTGTTGTTGTCTTCATCATCGTCGTTGCCGTGCAAAGTGTCCAACACCAATGCATCGTACAAAATGGCGGCACGTCCCGTTGCTTTGCTCGCATCTTGAAGTGTCAACAATTTGCGTATTATGGACGTTTTTGTTGTTGTTGTTGATGGGTTGGTGTTAGTATTGTTTGTAGTTGTAGTTGTTGATGTTGTTGTTGTTGTTGTTGCAGCAGCGTTATTGAAATTATTGGAAAATTTAATAAGTTGCTCGTTACTGTGACTGATTGTAGTTGTTGTTGCTGTGGCTGTGGTTGTTGTTGTCATTGTAGTCGTTGTTATTGTTGTTGTTGTGGTTGTGTTTGATGATGTTAATGTTGCTGATGTCTGAGCTTTTGAACATTTGAAAAACAATGGCGGCGGTGTGTTGTGGTGGTGTTGGTGGTGGTGTTGTTGTTGTTGTTGTCGTTGTAATTGCGGTTGTTGTCGTTGTGATGGTAAAGTTTGTGATGTTGTTGTATTGTGTGTGCGTATAATGGTGATATGATTTCGTGGCAGCGACGCAGCCGTCGCAATGATCGTTGACGTCGCACCCGCTGCTGGCGTCGGCGTCGGAACACGCGTGATTACTGTTGGCGGCGTCTCGACGCGACGCTGATGCAGATGCTTCAGCTGCTGGTGTGGGGAGTTCGCCGGCTGCAGCGGTGTCAGCGAACGCACTATGGTGAACTGTTTGCGCTTAAAGGCAGGCGCTTGACCGACACTAATATTTGAAGGCGTACTCGTAACGGTAACTGTGGGCAGGGGCGTGGCTGGCTTAGCAATCGTATATTGCGCAATGCCATCGAAATCTGTTGTGACACGAGCGAGCTCATCCATAAACTGCTCATCATCGTCGTCATCATCATCGTCATCATCATCATCGTCCTCGTCATGATCGTCATCGTCAATGTCGTCTTCGGCATCCTCTTCGGCTGCACCTTCGTGATCGTGCGCTTTCACGTCCTCGTGCTTTACACGCTCACTGCTGACATTGACTTTGTCTTTGTTTTGCGTTTGCTTTTGCTTTTGTTCGAGTTCTTTTCGGTTTTGTTGTGAGTTGTGATTGAAGCGTAAGTGAGAGAGATATAGAAATGGATAAAGGTAAAAGCGAGGGCGAGAGAGTTGATCGATTTGCATGTGTGTTGGTGTGCGTAGTGGTGGAGTGAGGAGTGGAGTGCAATGCAGTGAATGGAAACGTGGTGAGTACGTGAGAAACAGAGAGAAAAATGTTATATGCAGCCAATTGTTTTTTTTTTTTTTTAAGAAAATCAAAAAGGAGAAACATTTTATACGTGAGCATTAGCAGGTGATGTATGTACTTGGGTGCCAGGCAGTGGGCGGGGCGTTATGAGGGTCGTTTGTCATAATTTTGTCATTTCGGTGTAAAAAATAAATAAATCAAAGAAATAACTCGGAAACGCAACAAAATTATACGCCAAATTGTACACAACAAATCATAGTAAAAATAATGCCAATTTTTTTTAATCATATGCTAGAAATTAAATTAAAAAACAACGTAAACGCAACAACTTAAAATTCAAGAAATTATGCCATAATGTAGGTATTGTTGTCTTGAGCCGTACTAAAAATTCTTAAGTTTAAATTTCGTAATCTTTTGCAGAGAGATAATTTTGCATGGGAAGTATTGGAAAAGATGAACTGTTAATTTAAAAAATATTTCCCAAAAATTATAAAATTATTTGTATATCAAAACACAAAGTTATTTAATTCTATTCTTATTAAAATCAATTTTTAAAATTTAAAAATTATTATAAGGATTTAAGTAGAAATAGTTGAGAGAACTTTAAACTTTTAAACATTAACTAGTTAAAAATCTTGAACAAGTTGAGAAAATGTTACTACTACTTAAAACAAAAAACAGATCTATTTAAATATTTATTTTTAATTTTAATATTTTCTGATAAAATTTAATGTTAACTAAACGTCTATATACCTATCTCTGCAAGTTTTAACTTTTCCATTGAATTTAAGATAAATAAACAAATTTATGTTCAGCTCAAAGCGACAAATTCAAAGAAACTTCTTCTGTACTAGTTAGTGTTAGTGCTAGTTAGTAGTTTAGTTAGTTAGTGCTCAACTCACCTCTGACATCCGTGGGACTGCAGAGGGTATGATGAATGGGATAGTGGTACTGCTTCTGGCTCAAAGCCGTTGCAGTTGGCACATTGAAATTGAAGATTGCACCCACAGCACTCGTTGGCGGTGGTGCACTGATCACACCCCCAGTGGGCGGTCCTACTGAAGGACCCGCAGCATTACCATTCAGTTTGTAGGGCGATGGTGGCTCCTGTTTGATATCCTCCTGCTTAATATGAGCCTGCAGTTGTTGCTCATCTGATTTGCAACCAGTTGAGCTGCTGCTGCTGCCTTTGGGACTGATAGGCATGGATTTGAAGGCACCGCCTATTGAGTGAGGAAAAAGAAAGAGATCACAATGAGCAACTGTTTGGAAGATTGGATAAGTGGGTTTATTGCTTGCTCGCCTGTGGGTTGGAATGGTGTTACACCGATTGGATTCTTGGGACTAGTGTAGTGCGTGTACATGGGCATCTGTGGGTACGGCAGCATAGTGCTCTCCAGACCCGGATGTGCTTTAATTGCCTTGGGTTTAAGCGTAATCTCACGCTCACTTCCCGTTGCTGGAGCGGACATGGCCTGTCCATTGCAGGCACTAGCATGATCCTCCTGCGGACGCTGTAAAAGAGGATAAGGATTAGATAAGGAAATTGTTGGTGAATGATTTAATCTTACTTGATCCGTCTCCTGCTGTTGTTTGCGATAATCGTAGGGCGATTCATCCATTTCCAAGTCGTTGACACGCTCGCGACACTGTAGATCCATTTTCTTTGGCGGTGACTGTTCATCCTCCACCACCAGCATTTGCTCATCCTCATCCGATTGCAGCTCGTTCTTTGGCTGCTTCGATTTGCAGTTACTTTGTGCCTGGGCAGCAATCGTTGTGGGCGTGTCATCACTTGCAATGTTGTAATTATCAATGGTCAGTGGAATGATATCGCCCTGAAGTTCCAGAGCTTGGGCGCCACCGCTGCCACTGCCGCCAGGTGTAGATGGACACATGTCATCCTCCAGCGAATCGGAGCCATCCACTGAGACCAGACGTTGCTTGCCATCACCGGTGGCATTGGCACCACCACCAGCTGCTGCACCGCCCTTACCTGATGCGGATGACTTTCGGCGATCCTTAGAGCACCATTTCCAATCCGGATGCAGCTGAAAGTGTGCATCCTTCACAGATTTAGCCAGTTCATGATACTGGGCCTTCTGCTCCGGCTTCAGGGCGTACCACCATTCCCCAAGTATCTTGCTAACGGTACGATTATCCTGATTGGGATGCTTCTTGTGGACCATTTTGCGATGCTTCTTCGAGAAGATCATGAAAGCGTTCATCGGACGTCGCACCTTTTTATCGGCTGCCTTCGCCGTCGGTTGTTGTTGCTGCTGTTGTTGGTGCTGCTGCTGTTGTTGCTGTAATTGCTGTTGTTGTTGCTGCTGTTGCAGTGCACTTAACGATTGACTGCGTCGCTTTGCTGCCGATGTGGTGGGTGCACCTGCAGCACCATCGCTAGCATCATGACATTCGTCCAGTTTCCGTATGTTGCTGTTGTAGGTGGGCAAACGCATTGCTGCCGTCGTCGCCTTCTTGCCATTCGATGTGGATGGCACTGTGGGCGTGGTTGGCTCAAATACATCATCGTCCAGCTGCTCATCGGGCTCATCTGGTTCATCCGCGGTGCTCGCTGAAGATGCCGCTGCTGCTGCCGCCGCCGCTGCTGCTGCTGCTGCCTTGGCATCATTCATGGAACAGTTAAGGGGCTTTCCGGGAGATGATAGCGGTGCGGGAACAATCAAGTGATTGTTGTTGTGATTAAGCGACTGCGATTGCTGCTGTGTTGCTGTCGTTGTTATTGGCAACTGTGTCGCCTGTTGTTGCGGCGACAACTGTTGCTGATGCTGCTGCTGTTGCTGCTGCTGCTGATGTTGGTGCTGCTGATGCATCAAAGCCAGACTGTAACCACTGTTGGTTGTTGTTGTCGTCACCGCAGTTGCTGGAGGTGCTTTGGTCATGGCCGGCAGTTGCGGCAGTAGCTTGTGCCACGCATAGCTAGCCGCATTGTAGCCTACAAAAAGTTCAGATAAATTAAATTAGTTAAATACCAACATTAAAATGAACCAACATAAAATACCAACATTAAATTTTATCGATAGCGAGTTATCGATTTAACATACTGCTCTCTGGGTTGTGGAACTAATTTAAATTACAATCCACAATTTATTGCACTTACCGTTTTTTGGCAGCGCCTTGTCCTGTGTCCCTGCTATGGGCATGCTTGCGGATGTGGGCGTGGTTGGCGGATGTGGGTGAAACGAAACCGAAGTGGGCGGCAGCGCCTGCTGTTGTTGTTGTTGTTGTTGCTGCTGCTGCTGTTGGGCAACGGAAAGAGGCAATGAATTCTGCAACTGCGACAACTGCGTAGCGTTCACAATAACGGGATGAAATGTCTGATGGCCAGCAGTGGATACAACTACGTGTTGTTGTTGCTGTTGCTGCTGAGTTGGCGCTGGTTGTAACAGTTGTTGTTGCTGCTGCGGTTGTTGTTGCTGGCTGCTTGAGATGCGTATTACGCTGGTCGCATGGCCAAGACTGCTGGTTGGCGGTGGTGCTGGCAGCGTATTGAGATGAGCGGCAGGTGGTTGTTGTTGCTGTTGTGGCGGTGGTGCATGCATCACCAGCGAAACAGCCGCTGTTTGTGGCGGTGGCGGCGGTTGTTGCTGCTGATGTTGTTGTTGTTGTTGCTGACTGCTCTCCCAGCCATTGTTGTGGCTGTTGTTATTGTTGCTGCTGCTGTTGTTGTTGTTTGTATTGTACAACACTGGACTGGGTGTTGTCTTCCACTTGCTGTCCAGCGGCACAGCAGCAGCAACAGCAGTCACATGTTGTTGCTGAGGTTGTTGTTGTTGCTGCGACTGATTCGCAATTGGTGTAAAGAAGTTCTGCCTATTGTTGGACACGTTAACCGGAGAGTGAGCGATGGCATTCAACGGCGAGGCGCCGGCATGATTCACGGGTGATGTATACGATGGCGTTGCAGAGCGAGAGCTGCTCAGTGACACTGTAGAGAGGGAGAGACAGAGTGGGGGGATAAAGGAGATTAGATATATTTAATTTATTTATTTAATTTGCAATTGTTTTTTTTGTATTTTAATTACATAAGCACTGTAAATATAACTTTGCGCCCAGCTCAAAATCCTGAAACGCGTTCATGTCGCTGCTTGACTGCCTCCACCTCACACTCCTCACTGAAGCACTTTGTCTGGCATCACTTTCTGCACATATTTTCGTATTTAATTTGGTTGAAAACTTTTTTTGTCGTCGTTGTCACATTCGTTTTGTCTGCTGCATTCGCATTGGTATTCACTTTTTTCTTTTTTTTTTATTTTTTTTGTCTTCTTTTTGTATTTTTCTTGCTTTTGCGCCGCGTTCTGTTCTGTTCTGTCTTCTTGCCTTGCCTTTGACAGTTTTCAACATAAAATGCGACGACGACGCCGACGACGTCAAAAGAACAGCCAGCAATCCAACTGAGCGAGCAGCGACAGCATAAACTGAGCGCCGCCGCTCTCACAATATCATCATTGCTCTCTTTTTTTGTTGTTGTTGTTCTCTCCCGACGACCATGTTTGTTTACCTGTTGTGGCTGTAACTGTTTGACTGTGTGGGTGCTGTTCGTCGTCTGTGTGTCAATACGTATGTGCGTGTGTGTGAGTGAGTGAGTGAACGCGCTCTCTCAAGTGCATTTTTGTTTAGGTAAAAACGAATCAAAGGCAGGGCAAATAACAAGAAAAGAAGAATCTGTTGCGCTTCGCACGCAGTCGCTTTTGTTTCAGCTGCGCTGCATTGTTCGTTTCAAGTGGCGGCGTCGGCGTCGGTGTCGACAGCGCTGTTGCTACGATCGTCTGCAGGTGCATTGGAATGCGTGTGCGCCGCTGTTAGCGTCAACGCTGACGTCGCTGCGTCTGCCTTTACTTTTTGGGTTTAAATCACGCTGCGGTCACACTTTCAAGTGGCTAGCTAACGTTCTTGTTGTTGCAGTTATTATTATTTTTGTTGCTGCTGTCGCTGCTGTCGTTGCTGCAGCACGCACACGTCAAACAATAGCACCCCTCATCAGCCACGTCCCCGAACACCTTAACAAAACCGACGACCTTTGTCCAAAGATGTGCATACGTGTGTGTGTGAAACGGTCAGCAGCCGCGCTGCCACAATAAAACTTTATGATATGCATTTTTATAGAGAATTGGAAATGCTTCGGCATTGTGAAAGTCTCAGCTGCAGTGATCGTGTGCATGCGCTACAAACGATCTTCGTTACAGCTTAAATACTGGAAGATTTTGTATTTTGTTGAGAAAATATTTTTCCCCTAAGCCCTTGATTTTAGCTTGGATTTTTAGACCTTATAAAGAGAACAACTACTGAATATGGGATCATTTATAGCAGACTTATTCAATTGTTGTTTTTCATACGAGTTTAGTTACGAACTTTAAATATATTTCAAAAATTAAGTTCAAATGAAGCATGTACTACTCAAGGAGAAACATCTTAATTTCGATAAATGAAATGTAAGTTGAAATATATAATCTTAAAACAGGCACTCAACACTCAGTTTCCAAGATTATCTTACAGCAAATTCAAGATTAACGTACAAGAGTAGCGCACTCAACAGTCAGTTAGGGCAAGTCTAAACACATGCAGGTATTTTAAGAAAGCGCCGTGTATAACAAGCCAGAACAGCCTAGATACAGTTAAGAGACTGCGCTACACTCTTGACCGTTCCCGTAATTGCGTGAACAAAGATAGATTAACAGGTAAAGCTGGCGCTCATTTTGGTACCTTGGGCATTTCCTAAAACTCAGCATCAGTTTGGTTCACTTCGGTTCATTGTTTCAGGTTGGAAAAGCCAGCCTTGAAACTGAATTGAAGCGAAGTCAATGAATAAATTTTAAAACTAAAAATTTTTTGTTTTTATGGCCATCGGAGTGAGGATCGAGTAGCGATAGCGTCAACACACAGTGGTGTCATAAAAAGTTAAGAGGTGTGAGATGTACATACCTAACATGGCGGCCACATCGGCCTCTTCCTGATCATAGCGGCCCGTGACACGATAGTTGGGCGATGTTTCCGAATCGCGTGATGTGTCCTCATCGTTTTGTGTCTTGCTGCTCGAACGGCTATCACTGTGACCACATTAATACCATGAAAGAGCATCGATAAAGAGATAAAAATAAAGAGTGAGAAAGAGAGAAAGAAAGAGAGAGCGTTAAAGCAGCGCCAATTGAGAGAGTGGAGTTGGTTTTTTTTTTTGGGTATTCACCTGAGAAAACGACCCGGCCCCGTTGATGAGGGCAACGCATTGTTGCCCTTCTGATTCAAATGCCTGGAACAAAAGCCGCGCCGCTGAGATTCTTTCATGCACAGCGTGCAGAGACGTCGCCATTGCTTTCCATTGTACTTCTTGCGCACTCCGGATTCCGATTCCACAATATCGCCCTTCTTGAAGCGATGCGGCGTCGTTGCCTGAGATCTGTCAACGAAAAGAGAATACATACACATTAAAACTTACATATATGTACACATATATATATATATATATATATATATATATATATTCACTGTTCATCTATATACATTTAATTATAATTAATGAACTTAGTTTAAGACAATTGTTCCATTTACTTTTGCTCAAACAAACTCTTAAAAGATTAAGAAAGAGAGGAGAGAAAGAGATAGTGAAGCAGAGAAGCGAACGTGTGCAGAAAGCATAAGTTCAACCTAACGGCATATTTGACGTGCGATAATTATTATTAAAGAATTATTAAAGTTAATACTGGTAGCGGAAAATGTATACCATGGGAAATTTGTATATTACAACTTTTTACATTCAAATGTTGATTGCATATTCACCATTAAAACACACATACAAACTGTGTAACTAAGAGATATGACGCCACTGTATGTTATGATCAGTTCCAAGCGCTTACAATAGCATCAAGAAATAGTGTATACATATGGGATACATTAATTTGTTCTATTCATTTTCATGAGGTAGGCCTTTGCGATTGGTATACCACTGTATTGTACTGTAGCACACCCCTTTCTCTATTTATTCATTCACACATGTAAGGTAGACCTTTGCACTTGGGACATTACTATACTTTAATATAGGCCATCCCTGTCTATCTCTTTTCTTCAGTCTATCCCATATATGCAGTGGACCTATGCTGCTGGTATACCACTGTAATTACAGTTACGTACCTTGGAGTTGCCGGATGAGATCGTGGTGTCAGCCTCTGATCGAGTAAACTGGATGTGCTGCCGCGACTCTGCATGCTGCTACGTTTGCTGCATGCGCTCATCTTCTCGGCATCCACATCTCCAGCGGCCGGTGAGTAACCAATTCCAACTCGCTTCAGCTCATCATCGGAGTCGTAGTCGTCGTAGCTCCGTTGTTGTTGCTGCTGCTGTTGCTGCGACGGTACATGCATTTTTAAGTGATGATGTTGCTGCTGTCCATTGCTTCCCGGCGAGATCACAATATCGGGCAGACCATTGGTCTGCTGCTGCTGCTGCTGTTCCACATGTGCCAACAGTGGTGGCGGTGGCACTGCACCGCCCTGGAATGGCGATGTGGCAGCCGCACGATAATACTCATGTTTTTGCTGCTGCTGCTGTGCACCCGAAGCTGTGCTCGTTGGCAGCTTGCCATCGAAGCCCGTGGCAACAAACGCCTTGGGGTAGACACCAGTTCCACCCGAAGACGTTTCCGATTTCCGTTTCACGCTCGCTGGTGTCAGTTCATTGAGCTCATCCCACCAAGGCGGCAGCAGAAGACGCAAATCGGCACGACGCACAACCTTTGTGTTGGGCTTTAAGAAATAATTAAATTAATATGTGCACAATGGGTATTCCAAGAATTGTGGATTCTATGGAGGAGTGTGCTTACCACTTCATCGTTGGCCAGTTGCACGGTGTATTGCTTGGTGCCCTGGTTGATGTCCGTCAGTATCCCCTCCACATAGACACAACCCCCGCTGCGTCCTTCTACACGTTGTCGCACACAAACTCGCGCCTCTAGCGTGATCTGCGAAAAAGGATTTATAGTGAACTATAACATATAATCACTAATGTTCAGTTTATGATAATACTTACATCCGCCATGGACGGACTGGCATCGAGTATCACATTGTAGCGTCCTAATTGCAGTACATCCTGATACAGCTGCTGTCCAAATTCGGCGGCATCGAATTCTACGAGTATTGAATGGGGCGTATTGGTGGTAGTACCACCAGTGGGCGTGGCCGCAGTAGTTGATTCATGCACTTGTCGTATAATTCCGGGTTCATAAAATTTACCAACTTTGGCCAGGACACGTGTATTTGTCCATTCGCTGAGATCGAGTAGAGCAACAGACTCATGTTGCTGTTGTTGCGCCTGCTGCTGCTGTTGCTGTTGTTCCTGCACATGTTGCTGATTGTTGTGTGATATAAAGCTAAACCGTGGTTGTTGTTGTTGTTGCTGCTGCTGCTGTTGCTGTTGATAGTAGACGGGCGTGTGTGTGCGCGAATGATGATTGATTGCTGGATGACTACTGTTGTTGCAGTTGTTGGTATTATTGTTGCTTGCAACATGCTGTTTGTTGTTCGCATTTGTTGCATGTTGCAGCGGCGATGTGATTATAATACGTTGGAGCTGCTGCTGCCTGATATCGCTGCTGTTGCTGGCGCCTGCACCTGCTCCAGGGCAATTAATTGCTGCTGGCGAGCTGACAATCATGCTGCACAACGCCAATGCATGCTGCTGCATTGCAGCAACATTGCCATTGGACAATGCTTCGCTATTGCCATTTGTATCGGCGGGTTTCTGTTGTTTATGCAACATATGTTGTTGCAGCTGCGACTGTTGTTGCTGTTGCTGTTGTGAGTGTTGCTGCTGCTGCTGTGTTGCTGCTGCTGCTGTTGCTCAGCTTTGTCCAGCTCAGCTGGATCAAATTTGCGTTTCTTGGGATGTTGTCGCGGCTGCGATGGTTGCTGTTGTTGTTGTTGAGGTGTTGCTGCTGTTTGTAACTGTAGTTGTGGCTGAAACAACACATGTTGCTGCTGCTGCTGCTGCGACTGTTGCTGTTGTGGCTGTGCTGTCTCAACTGCTGCTGCTCCTGCTCCTGCCCCTGTGGTTGTTGTTGTTGTTGTTGCTGTTGGTACACCGGCGACTGCTGCTGCTGTTGCTGGTATAACCATTGTGTTGGCGGCAACAACAAAATGTTGCTGTTGCTGCTGCTGCTGCGTGTGTAGTTGTTGCTGTTGCTGCTGATGGTGTTTATTTGTTATCACATACGTTTCACCAGCGGCAACTGCTGCAGTGTGTGTTGCTGTTGCTGCTGCTGTTGCATTGGCAGCACTAAGCATCGTAGTTGCTGTTGCTCTCCTCGTTTATCCCGTCTCAGTTGTAGCAGCAACATGTGTCTGGCTTATGTCTTGCCGTTGTGGTTGCTGATGTTGTTACTGCTTTAATGTTGGCTCGTGTTTTTGCCACAGCAGCTGTTGATGTTGTTGTTGTTGTTGTGCAACGCTGTCGTCCCCAAAATTGACAACATCATCATTGGCATCGCTGCCTGCAAAATGCAAAATACAAAATGGAATTTACATTAATCAAGTTGACAACAGAAAACTATTATAAATCGGTGCACAATTGGCTTAAATGTCGTTTTAAAATTAGTTAAATCCGCATCCTGACAGTGCTGATATCCTGGCGCCCTCTGTCGGCAGTTGCCGGGCACATAAAATTCAACTCAAACCAAAAATACATTGCCCTGTAGTAGACACATAACGTGTAATGACTGACTGTCTGTCGTTGCGTCTGCCTGTCTCTGGCGTCGGAAGCATTTTAATTTACATAGCAGCCAAGGCGTGGCCAGACCTTTAGGATCCTTTACCTCCTGAAGTCCGAGGCGCCTTTTTACGCAGAGTACAAATGAAATACACACTCGTGTGAATGATACTTGAACATTTAATGCCAAAGCCGCACACTAATACACCTACACAAATACATACATACATTTGTACATACATATATGTGGACAACTTAGTACAGTTGCATACAAAGATTTTATCCATCTGGCAACGCCGCAAAGCCTGGCTAACGGTTAACAGCCCGTCAACATGCTAGACTCAGTGACGTCGCAGGCATAGTGAGAGCACAGTGGTCCACAAACTATTATTTTTGAATGAAAAATCTGGAGAGTGCACGACTATAAAATACCCTTTGCAATACAAGGTACACATAAAAATAATACAATCAGTAATATTCTAAACAATTTTGTTTAGGTAAGATTTATAGCAAATTCCAAATCAACTTGGTCCCACTGTGCAACGCTGTTTGCAGCCTCGACTTTGAGAAACTTGTGCGTCAGAGCCTTGACGGGCCCCTCTTTGCCCTTCACCCTCTTACTCCCTCGATAGGGCTTTTTGGAGGCCAACTCGCGTTTGGATTGCACGCCTGCATAGCTTCGAGTCTATTACGGCATAGAGTAAGCAATAAAGAGACCCTGTTTTTCGAGTCGAATATAACATGTTTTGACGCTCGAGGTGAAATTTAGATAATTCACGTCGACATGTCTGACTCTGATAAGAAAATGTCAATAATTATTTCTTTATTGCTCGAAAGGGTATAACGAATTCTATAGGAACATTTTAAGAGTACCCCGTAGGGATATACTAGCTGGTATCTCCTCCTTTTTCGTCTCCTTTTATGCTGCTTCTTCCCAAAGCACAATTCAATCAGAGCTGGCAAAGAGAAATGAGATTTCACAGAAAAAAACTGTAGCATACTCTCAGGCATGACGCAAATACCTCCTTGTGCAGGTAGATTATAAGTTTGTATGTGTGGGTGTGGGTGTGTATTTGTAGTGAGTGAATTGCAGTGTTGCTATCTTGCTTTAAACCATTGCAATTCGGCTTATCATTCATTTCACACAAAACATCATCATCATCGTTATTATCATCATCATCATTATCATCAACTTGTTGGTTCGTCGCTTCGTTGTGTGTTGGCGTAATTGCGGGAAATGACTGCCACGCCCATTGTGGCCCACACGGCAAAATCAAAATAAAAATAGAAAAATGAAATAAAATGAAGCAACATAGCAACAGGAATAAATCCGCGTTCAGCTGCTGCTGCTGCTACTGCTACTGTTGCTGTTGTGTTACTGTGCAAGTGCAATGATTGCTTCATTTTTATTTTATTTCTCTTTTTGCTTTTCATTTTGTTTTTTGTTGCTAGGCTTAAAAGCTTTGCGATTTTGTAGAAGATTTGGAGTCCTGCTCTCTCTTCGTCTTGTTCTCTTTTCCTTACGTTCGTTTCATTACTGTTGTTGTGTCATTAGCAAAACAAGAGAGTGACTCTCTGATTTGTTGGTCAAATGCATAAAAACAGATGCACACATGTAAGCATTTATATAGCGTTTATGCAAATAACAACAATATCTTTATATTTTAAATGTACACAATAAAATGCTAAAAAATAGCTATAATCTGCCAACTCTGTTGCTGAAGCGTGCTTAAGTAAATCTACGGCACGCCTGGCTGGTTAGACCCCACCTATTTACCTTTATTCACCCACCTGGATTGCCCCAACTCGTCTGCCAATCAGTCTGCGCTTTCAACACAGCTTCTCCATCAACAAAAAATACAGTGGTGGCCAGAAAAGTACTGTACACGATTTCTTCTCTGTGCAGATTATTTTATAATGCAAGTAATCTGAAACTTTTTTATTGCTCCAGATAAGGCAGAGGAACAAAAAGCCCTAACAATATTATTTACCACCACTGTGGGGTTTTATAGTGTGGGCAGTTAACAGTGCAGTCCGTTTTTATTTCAAGTTTGAGTCTATAGACTCAGTGCTTGTGTGCATTATTACAGTTATCTATTTATTGTAGTCGTCGCTTTGCCAAAAACCTGTGTTTGTGTTTGCTCGTTGTGCATTAGTTGTAGTCATCTGAGTTGTCATTATTGTTATTGTGATGTTGCTCATTATTATGTGGTTCAAAGCTGCAGTTGGCATGATTCTCAATTGCTGTAGTTGTTGTTGTTACTGCACTTCCATTTATACTAACATACATATTTATAGATATGTGTACATGTATACTTTGCAAAAATTTGCGATCGATCTGAATGCAGTCATGATAAATTCTATACATGGCAACTGTATAAGAGAAGCACATATGGATACATGTACGCACATGTGTGTGCATGTATTAATTTGTTATGATGTGTTCATACACATTGTAATTAGACTATGGAGAACGAGAGAACGAGTTCTTTGAACCTTAACGGCAATTGGTTTCACATCGTATTTTGGCGCCAAACATTAACGAAAGCTATGCTAGCAAGCAAAAGTGTAAAATGCACTCGTCTCTCTCAGACAGCTTCAGAAGCTGTGGAAAAGCGAAGCAAAGTCAAAAACGTAAGGCAAAAATTTAACGCAGACCGTACGTCGCTGCTGTCGTTCCCTTGCAATTACTCACTTTGCATTCGTTGCTAACTGCGCTGCTTACTGCGCTGTCCGTACGCACTTACATTGACATGCAGGCATGCATGCATACTCACCCATACACTTATACATTCGTAAATGCATATTAAAGCAACGGTAGCAGTCTGCCTCTGTCTCTGCCTGGCTGCTGCAAAGTCAGTAACCCCACTCGTTGACAGCAGCACCAACAACTACAACTGCGCTAGCTGAGAGCGCGAGAGTGGGCTAGACAATAGCAACTGCGGGAGCGAGAGAGAACACTCACTCAGTTAGGAGGCGATTTTGTGTGCTGTGATTTTTATGTTGTTGCCAACTCGTCCCAAGTCCTCCCATTCTCCATAATATCAACAATACAGGGCACAGCAACAAATCTCTTAGCCATTCAAAGCATAGAAAATATGTAAAAAAAAAAAAAAAATAAAACTGCAACGCAGCATCAAGTGAGAGTGAGTTGTGCTCGCGTTTGACGGTCAGCGGAGGGGAGTCTTCTGCGGTTGGCCGACTCCCTCTCATAATGCCCTCTCCTATTCTACAACCCACACTATTGCAGAGTACCCCACCCTTGAAAACAGAACAGAGAAAAAACGACAACAGCGATGCCGCTCATTTGCGTAGAGTAAATGCAAACAAGTCGTGCGTTGTTCGTCCCGTACGAGAGTTACACACACACACAGAAACGTACCCAGAGTACACACACACACACACGTGCACGCATGAATGCAATTCGCGCCAGAGGCAAAGAGAAAGAAGTAACATTGGCGCGTGTAACAGCAGTGTTATAAACAGTGATGGTCATAAAAGCTGTTCTCCGTTGATAATGAAAAACTCATTGATAACATATGATAATTTTTTAATTACTTTTAGAGTCTTCAATTGTTTTCATAAGTAACTAATCAAAAATATTAATATAACTGCATCAAATTTAAATGTATTAATATAGCATATATAATTTTTTTAAGTTTTCTTGCATAACATTTGAAATTCTAGTGTTTATATTCTGCGGGACACTACTGTAGGTCAACTCGCTGCCTACGAGTATGCAGTTTGTTGTAGCTGCTGCAGCAGCCCACTATGGTACTTTTCACGGTTTTATAGAATTTATTAATAACTCAAGAACTGAACAATAAATGTATATTAGGGTTTTTTGCATTGCTCTAATACATAAATAAATATCGGTACTCAAAAACAACTGGCACCACCCCCTCCATAATAATAATAGTTAGAGATCCCTTTGATATTCAAGCTATCGAGAACAAACTAAATTAACAAACTACGACACACAGTAGATTAATAATTAACAGCACTGATATTTATATTTGTACAAAGTTTAAACCCCAGTTAATTTAATCCACCTCAATTCTTTGTTTATAATAATCGACTTCATTCCATAAAATCGAACAAATTTACCATAGTGCAGCCTTTACTCATTTTTAGCTTTTTGCCTTTGGATGGCGTAAATTATTCGTATGCGCTGTGGCTGAGCTTCTCTTGTTGTTGTTGTTGTTGCTGCCAAGTGGGAAGGCACACTAGTACTACAAAAAAATAAAAAAAACAACGCAGAGTGTAGAATAATGAAAAGACTACTGTTGAGGGCGGGAGAGCATTAGGGGGATAGGAGAAGGGGGTAGAATGGGGGTCGCAGTGCAGCGTCGTCTGTCGTGCTGCGATGCTGTTGAGTTGTAAAGACGAGTGCACACTAAGTGAGTGAGCATGACTGTATGAGTGTATATATGTGTGTGTGTTTGTAAGTAATGCTTGTATGTGTGCGTGTGTAAAGCTGTGCCTGTGTATGCGTTTGCCTGCCTAGCAACGCGAAACGCGAGAAAATGTTGAGCAAAAATTCGTCGACAAGGAATTTGGTTGTATGAATACATACCTACGACATGTACAAAATGTGGAGCAGGCAAGGGTTATCTTGAGAGACCGGGGAGGGACACGGGGTGTCCCTGCTAGGTGTCCTGCGCACGTTAACTGATTGCAATGCCCAAAGATGAGATGACGAAGCGAAAAAAAATGCAAAAGGAATAACAGAAATTGAAAGACTAACAGCTAAAAGAGGCTGAGGATATATTTGGGGGACATGACTGTAATAGTAGGCAGCCATTGACCGGCGCAGTTGAAGCTGCGCTGCAAATTACGAACAGTAGCAGCGAAGAGCAGGCCAAAGAATGGACAAAACAGCGACGTCGACTGCAGCTTGATTACACTTACAATTACAACAACAACAGCAGAAACTTTTTGAAATGGCGCCGACATCTTCTACAAGATGCAACTGGCATTTTAGTTGTTGTGGCTCTGTTGTTGTGGCTCTGTTGTTGTTGATGCTGCCGCTACTGTTGCCAGTCGTTGTTCTAATTGGCTTTAATGCTTTGCGATTAATTTGCGCTGATGTTGCTCAAATTGAGGCGCACTCACTAATTAAAATTTTTGTCCTAGCGTGAAAAGAATACAAAACTCATCTCACAATTCACAATCTTGTGCCCCCTTCACCCCTATTCCCCTTTATTTTCATCGTTGTTTCCAGCTAATTGCCATTTACTCAATAATAAAATCTCAAATGGCACTTTTGTCGTTGCACTTGAATGGTTGCAACTGGGCTATGGATCACAGAACATTTTAGAGCTATGGAACAATTATTTTAAAAATAATAAATAAAAATATCAAAATGCGATTAAATTCAAATTAGATAAAACCGTTATATGAACAAACAGTTATTTTAAGGACTTGACTTGGGACACATTTTCTTATTTTCGCAAAAATGTTTTTAAATAAAGATATTTATATTATTGTATTCCCAAAACGGCAGCATTGCAAACACTTTAATTACGCAAACAGAAGCCGATCCATCAAAATAATTCGAAACCGTTGCAAAATGTATTAAAATGTTGCAAGAGACAGCGACGACAGCAACAAAAAGAAGAAAAAAACCAAACTGAGCTGACAATCGTTGATGATGACGATGTGGAGCAAAGGCAGAAAGCAACAACAACAACAACAAAAACAGCCAAAGAACGTTGCTATGCAAAAGGAAAAAAATATGGCGCATAAAATTTGCATTAAATCATTTCAATTCACTTTTTTTTTTGCCTTCATGCTGCTGTTGTTGCTTTGGCTCAACTAAAACGTCAAACGGTAGCCAAAGAGCCCAACAAAGTGGAATGTGTTGCAAATTTCAATGCAATATGCCCACGATGACGATGAGTTGAAAGAGAAAATGCGAAAGAGCGAAACAGAAAAGTATAAAAATAAACAAAATAAAATGCGCTCGACTCAAGAATAATCAGAGTTGAGGTTTGCTTTTGCTGTCTGTCACTGTGTCGCTCCTTCTTCTGCTGCTGTTGTTGTTGCTTCTGGAGCTACTGTTCTGGATGCTGCTGTAGCTGCGGCGTTGGCGTCGGCGTCAGCATCGGCGCGACGCTGTTGTTGTTGCTGTTGTCAGTAGCTGGGCTTGAAGACATAAAATGAATATTATTTGCACACGACAGCAGCAGCAGCAGCAACAACAACAACAACAACAAGAACCAACAAAACATATACAGTAAAGCTTTGTTAAAGTTTTTGTTGTCTACTTTGTTGCTTTTCTGCTGATGAAATTGACTTGAAATTAGATCCAGCCCAGATTAATATTCAAATGCCTCGAGAGTATAACAATAAACCACTTGTTAATTATCCTCAATAGCCTTGAGGTAAGTTAGACGGGACTGTAGAAAATCTTCTCAATTTTATAGATTTAAAGAAAAAACTTAAATGCATTAACTTTTGAGTGTTTCATAAAGATACAAAAATACATAATAATATATCTATGTTGTCTGTTTTTTTTTAAGTTAACGAAATAGCCATGAAAATTCGATGTAACCACAGGTTATTAGCTGAAAGTCATTTTCGCAAGGTGTTTTAACAGTTGACAATATTCCCATCAATTTCAACAAGTCACCTGAGAAAATTATAGAGTAGCAAATTTTTGTGTAAATGTAACCACATATTATTTATCTACCAACTAATGCCATATATAATTGCGACTACTTAAATCGATTACGTGTGACAACAAGGGAAACAAGAAAACAATATTTAAATATAGTGAAATTATAAAAATGTATGTGGAAAATAGAATGCAAGTAATATGAGTAAACTAAAAGGATGGTGGCAACCCTGCACGCACACAGTGTTGCATTTCGCACCGTTTATGCAATGCAAATCTATTAAATATTTATGAAAGAAAACGCAAGACAAAAAGAGAGAGAGAGAGAGAGAGAGAGACAAACGGCAAGCAAAGATTTTTTCTTTATTTCCTAGCTCTTTTCTACCAAAATGCAAATTGCATTTGATTGAGCTGCAACTGTAAATTTCTTACAATGCTCTCTGTGTTTTGATTTCATTGTTGTAAAAACGCATGTGGAGTTTTAAATGAATCTGCAGCATGCAGGTTTATTTATTTAGTTCTCCAATTTTCGTATTTTTTCGTTTTGACTTTTTTTTAGCATTAGTTTTTCTTTTTCTTTCCTTTGTTTTTTGTTTCTTTCATTCCTGCCTCTTCAATAGTTTTGAATGTGGCAATTTGAAATGGGACATGGCATCGGTATATGCGTGTGTGTGTGTGTGCGGATTGATGAATTGATAGATGGATGGATGGATATATGCAGTATGGTCGGATGATGCCATATGTATGACTAAACGAGTATTGTGCAAATTGATTGAAAAAAGCTACGCAAAACGCAATTGAAATGCAAACTGCAACTGCAAACAGCAAATAAAAAAGAGAATTACGAGTATATCACTAATGTGAGATTGTTTGTTTAAATGAAGTGTGTACATATTTATTGGTATTTAACACAATTTAATAAATTTATCTTTATGAACCCAACACATAGCTTTAAATATTTGCATAAACTTGTTTTCTGCCTTTTCATAAAGATTAATTTTCCAAGGAAGGAAAAGCCAACAGCTTTTCCACCCAGCACTTTATATTGCGTAGTTTTCAAGTGTATTATAAAATATTTGATAACTTATATTGTGCCACAATAATCTCAAGGGTCTTAAGCCACCCACTGACCGGTTTTATTGGAGAGTTTGAGTGAAAAAAGGGAAAACTAAAATCAATAAACTTTATAGACAAATCGGGAACAAGTCCAAGTTACAGTCGACACTGACACGCCCCCGCATTGAATTGTAGTCCAACTTTATTATCAACTTCAACTAACAATGCTAATGAGCTTCGGCTTCATGTAAAAGTTATTTTCCAAAACTTTCAAATTATCTATCGGAGGGTGTGTGTTGAGTTTTTAGCAAAAAAACTCTAGCAAAATGATAAAAGTTAGAGTTTAAAACATTGTTTTTGTTAACCAACACAATGAGAGCGTAAAATGAACTTGGCTATAATGCATTGCATTAGCTGTGCTAATTTTCACATTTGTTCGACTCAGTGAAATTTTATTGGAAAACTTTTCGGAATTAGAAAAGAATAAATTTTTATTCAAAGCCATTTCAATATACATTATATAATTTGTCATTGATAGCGATAAGAAGATATAAAAGAGGCAACATCGATTTGTTGCCAGAAACCTTCTTTTTCCCCACTTAAACGTGAATTTATTTTCGTTAGAAGTTTGCAAAAGAAACAAAAACAAAATAGAAATGCGCAATAACCTAAAATATAAATCAAACCCTTCTCATCATCTAAGGGCGGTGAACCAGCTAAAAAGCGTGAAACCCTCCAAGAACTCACCGCAACATCAAATAAACCAACACAAACACACACACACCGCACACACACTCACCGCACATACATATGTATATTCTGTTATACATACTGATATGGAATTCATGCGACAAAATATTTTATGAGGCCTATGTGGAAAAAAAAAAGAATTTGAAAGGTTTAGTTGTAAATGCTAGACTATGAGATACCCTGCACGCTGGCCGTAAATATATAAATGCTTAAAAAATATATTTTCTAGTCTTACTTAATTTAAATAAATATTTAACATAGCACAAATTTAAACTGCCTGCTCTTGAAGTCTAATTAAAATTTATTCCATATAATAATTACTCTTATCGGCTAATAAAGCGTTTTTCAAGCTTTTTCCCAAACCTCTTATACCCTTTTCCCATTGGTATATAAAAATATTAACCGTTATATGTACATAATAAAATTGTTGTTGGGGTAGCTTTGAAATCCACATTGAGAGTGAAAGATAAAGTGTAAGAGAAGGAGAGAGAGAGTGGGAGTGGGTGAGCAAGAGAGCGCAAAAGAGAGATGAAAAAGCGGCATTTCAATCGGTAAGAACAACAAAACCCACAAACAAAAGTGTATGGGGATATACGAATAAAGAAAAAAAGGTATATTTAGAATTTCTTTCTTAAGTAACCGCATAAAACGCTTACACAGCAGCCGGATAAGGGCGAAAGTTGCAAAAAAGAGGGCGCAAGGCAAAGGAAAAAAGGGGCGTGTGCGGATAAGAAGAGACCTATTCGAAATGATTAGGGATCCCTTCGTTACTGCTACTGCCACTGCCATTGCTGTTGCTGTTATTGCTGGGGCGTTGAGTAAACTATTATGACCACAAGTGTCAAAGGCAGCAGGCGACAGTCATCGCATTTGTAGGGGAATGAACTGTGAACTACTTTGCAGTCTGTTAGCATCGTGCATCTCAATTGATTTACTCAAACCAAAAACTTTTTTTTTTATAAAAGAAAATATGATACAAGTGTGGCAGTGAATGCTAAGGGGCTGTAAGCTGAAAAGTGTTTTAGGGACACGACTATAAGATATCCATTAAATTACTTTAGTAGAGGTACGCAATTCGAATGTAAGTAGGTCAGGTATACTTCTAGATGAAGTCATAAAAGGTATTTAAAAAAAAAAAATATTTTTTAATTCAAGCTTTAAGGTTTTGTATTTTAGTGTATTAGTAGTATAAAATATAGAATATATATTTCTTTAAGTAAAAGATTAATTTTAAAATCACAATAATATTACATTTAAAGAAGTTAAGAACCGAATTTTTATAGCAATTATATATATTTTATTAAATCGGAACATAAATCTTACATTTTAATACTTGGTTTAAAAAAATCCCTGATTGAATTGATGACTGATTTGGACTATAGTTTTAAAAGTCTAAGTCTTGAGTTTAGATAAAGTATTTTTAAGAAAAAAACAACCATAATAGCTTACTATTAGTTAAAAAGGGTAACATACTATATATGGTAATCTTAAGAAAGAAGTTTTACTATTCTATACTAACTTTATACTTTATTACCCTCTATACCCTTCTATACTTTATTACCCT